>CM053401.1:69590326-69637277 GCA_028644305.1 Xerus rutilus | reverse complement strand
CTGTAATCCCAGCACTTAGGGAGGCTGAGACAGGAGAATCGCGAGTTCAAAGCCAGCCTCAGCGAGGGCGAGGCGCTAAGCAACTCAATGAGACCCTGTCTCTACATAAAACACAAAATAGGGCTGAGGATGTGGCTCAGTGGTCGAGTGCCCCTGAGTTCAATCCCCGGTACCAAAAAAAAAAAAAAAAAAAAAAAAAGAATTTAGGGGCTGAGCCACGTGTGGTGGTACACACCTGTAATCTCAGCAGTTTGGGAGGCTGAGGCAGAGATTGTGAGTACAAAGCCAGCCTCAGCAAGCGCAAGGTGCTTAGCAACTCAGTGAGACCCTGTCTCTAAATAAAATACAAAATAGAGCTAGGGATATGGCTCAGTGGTTGAGTGCCCCTGAGTTCAATCCCCAGTACCAAAAAAAAAGAATTTAGGAGCTGAGGATATAGCTCAGTGGTAGCATGCTTGTCTAGCATACAGGAGGCTCTGGGTTTGATCTCCAGTACTAGAGAGAGACAGAAAGACAGAGAGACAAAGAGGGAGAGAATTTAGTCTATTACGCTAACAAGAGGGACTTGTAATTCTAATTTAAAATGTGCATGATTTTAAATGAAACTTTCCTTTAAAACTAGTGTTGGAAGCTGGGCGTGGTGGCACACTCCTGTAATCCCAGCACTTTGGGAGGGTAGGACAGCAGAATCGCGAGTTCAAAGCCAGCCTCAGAAATGGCGAGGCACTAAGCAACTCAGTGAGACCCTGTCTCTACATAAAACACAAAATAGGGCTGGGATGTGGCTCAGTGGTCGAGTGCCCCTGAGTTCAATCCCCGGTACCAAAAAAAAAATTCCCAGTACCCAAAAAAAAAAAAAAAAAAACTAGTGTTGGAATGCTAGGCATGGTGGCACACTCCTGTAATCCCAGCTACTTGGGAGCCTGAGGCAACTTGGTAAAATTGTCTCAAAATTTAAAAAAATTAAAAAGGATTGAGGATTTAGCTCAGTGATAGAGCACTGTTGCGTTCAATCCCCAGTACCACTACTTACTACTACTATTGCTACTACTACTACTAATACTACTACTACCAATAATAATAATAATAAAATTAGTGTTAGAATACAAGAAAATTGAATCACCCTATTTATAAATCATTAGATTTTTAAGTTTTAGATATTCAAGAATATTTTGCTGGTTGGCTCAGATGACTGAATTACTTAATAAGGACATGAAATATATTAATTTTTAAAAATATACTTTAATTATTTTAATTTATATTTAATCATTAACAACATTTTAAAATGAGCCCAAATATTCATTAAATTCTTTAAAGTGATTATTAGAATTTATTTCTTTGTAAATTACACATAAATGCTTAAGGAAAAACTAGACTTCTGATCTGCAGCTTAACAAAGAAAACAATTTTTTTTCCTTTTTTGGTACTGAGGATTTAACCCAGGGGCACTTAACCACTGAGCCACACCCTCAGCCCTTTTTATTTTTTATTTTGAGACAGTCTCACTAAGTTGCTTAGAGCCTCACCAAGTTGCTGAGTCTAGCTTTGAACTTGTGATCCTTCAGTCACTGGGATTACAGGCATGTGCCACCATGCCCAGCCAAATAGCTAGGACTGAGGATATGGTCCAGTGGTAGAGTGCTTGCCTAGCATGCATAAGGCCCTGGATTCAATCCCTAGCACTGGAAGGAAAAAAAGGGCCAGTGACTCTCAATACTCTTCTGCTGGACACAAAAGGGATATGTATATATATCATATACCTGTGTGTATATATATTTTTTAAGTGTGTGTGTGTGTGTATGTGTGTGTGTGTGTGTGTGTGTGTGTATAGTGGTGATTGTGGTGGAGATCAAACCTAGGACCTCACATGAGCTAGGCAAGTACTCTATCACTGAGGTACATCCCTGGCACCCAAAAGGGACGTTTAAAAAACTCACATTGAGTCCAATTTCTACACTTTACTTCACAGTTAGCTTTAGGATGCATTTTCTGGTGTTCCTGTGCTTGTTGGTTTCACTGGTCATTTTAGAAGGGAAAGAAGTCACTGTGGTACAGGAGCCAAGGTTCAGGCTCAAGAGCTCACAGTGGTGCCATCGGAACTGAACCCTGACCTATATCTGTCCTTGGCACTCTTCTCCCTCTGCACAGTGCTGCCTCCCAGTAGATTATTCTGCTGAACTGAGGAGATTTTTCCACTGCATTCTGGAAGAACCGAGAAAGGGAAGCAATGCATCCCTGAGGCCAGCGTGGTAGTGTCATAAGAATTCAGCAAAATACACTCCAAGAACAATTAAAACTCAGAAACTCTGATTGAATCTCCATCCTCAATAGGGACTTTTCCTCCTTGGCCAAAAATGGAGGTTTGAGGCTACATTTTACTAAATAAAGTGGGTTAAACAAAGTTGTTAAGCAAATAGCTCCTTCAATAAATATGAGTGGGGGGCGGGGCTGGGATTGTAGCTCAGCGGTAGAGCGCTTGCCTCACAGGCGTGAGGCCCTGGGTTCGATCCTCAGCACCACATACAAAGTAATAAAATAAAGACATTGTGTCCATCTACAACTAAAAAAATATTTAAAAAAATAAAAAATAAAAAAAAATAAGAGTGCATCCATGAAAGTGTGTGTGTGTATAAGTACACATGCATTCTTGGTAATGAGATAAAGTTATTTTAGTAAAATTAAGAGCACTATATTCCACCAATTGCAGATCTTTTTTTTTTTTTTTTTTTTTTTTTGGTATGAGGCATTGAACTGGAGGGTACTCAACCACTGAGCCACATCCCCAGCCCTATTTTGTATTTTATTTAGAGACAGGGTCTCACTGAGTCACCACACCCAGCTCAAGTAGTATTTAGTTAGTTTTGTTTTGTTTTTGTTTTTATATGGTACTGGGGATTGAACCCATGGCTTGTGCGTGCAAAGAAAGCACTCTACCAACTGAGCTGTATCCCCAGGCCTCAATTGTGGATTCTTTGGGGTTCCAAATTCCTCATTTGAAATGCAAATATCTTCAGGCAGAAAGAAAAGAAAATAGTGTAACACATCCTTGGAATCAGTCATTTAGGTGCTCAGGTTGGCTTGGGAACAATTTGGAAGCGTGGCACAGCATACACAAAGTCTTGTAACATAGGTCTCATGAGTAGGTGCAATATAGGCAGAGACTTGGAAGTAGACAATGAATATGTCAAATAACTAGAGACAAACTTTGACCTACCTGCTTGGCAGTTCTGAAGATTGCAGAGGCCAGGGTGATTCATGAAGTCCTAGTTCCCACATTGCCTGCCCCAGGAGACTCTGACTCTATAGAGTCTGCCAATGAGGGCTTAAGGCTACTGCTAATGTAACTGGCACATGTTACATCTTAACAAATGTCCATTTAACATAATTTGTTTTGGGAGCAAAGAAATGCAGATATACAGATGGGAAAATACACAGATCACAAACCTGAAAAGCTTATAGAATATTTTTCAAAAATTCATTTTGCTTAAAACTTTACAGCAAATGAGATCTATTAGCTATAGAGAAAAACTGTCCCATTTTCAGGCTGCTCTAAATATTAAAACTCCCTTACATAGAACCTAATCTACTTCTCTATATAACTGCAACAACTCACTAATGCTCCACTACTGTGAGCCTCTCAGAATAGGTTGAGTTCCTCTTCACAACGAACCATTTAAATATTTTAAGAGAGTTTCATGACCTCTGTCCTCCAAATATTGCCTCATCTAGCAATAACAAGAACTATAAAACGGCTCCTGCTGTTTGACTCAGTAATTTCACTTTGTGAAATATACCAAGTGGGAATAACTCAAAGAGTATATTTACACAAATTTATTTGTACCTTTTCTTTGTATAGCAGAGAAAAGTTTAATATAATACAAATGCCCTAAAACTGAGAGCTACTAAACAAATAATGGACAACTACTCAAAGCTTTCACTGATAGGCTGGGGATATAGCTTAGATGGTAGAGTGCTTGCTTCACATGCACAAAGCCCTGGCTTCAATCCCCAGCACCACAAAAAAAAAAAAAAAAAAAAGCTTTCACTGAAGACAATGTATGCAAAAACTACTTTCATGCACAGAAATGTGTGCAGGCAATGCTGCATGAAGAAAACAACATAAAAATGGGGTATGGGCTAGGGGTGTAGTTCATTGGTAGCACATCTGCCTAGCATGTGAGAAGTCTGAGTTCAATCTTGGGCACTGCAAAAAAAAAAAACCTCAGTCAAATGGGTTAAACTGCCGAGGAGATTTTGAGTGTGTACCGAAATCGAGTCCATAAATGAATTTTCCAAGCCATGCATCTTCTAGACTCTCATAGCACAATGAACTTGCCTCTGATCCAGAAGATGTTCCCGTTTGTTTTTAATTCTGTCCTGTGTATCTTCATTTGCAAATATCCTCCAGTGGACAAAGAACTGTGAAGGCTGAGTTCAGTAAGAAAGGAAAGTTAAGCAGCTGATTTCTCCTCTCTACCTCCCACTCCTGCCAGGTTTCCACCTCTTCTCTTCCCACCACCATTTCTGTTCCTGAGGGGCTTTTTGCTCTTCTTACAGTCTTCACCTGGCCTAATATCTTGGAAGACCTGGCCAGACTCTAACTAGAAAAGAGCAGTGACAAAAGAAACATGACTTCATGAAAAGTTTCTTTTTAGGTTACAGGTGGTTTGTCATGAGAGACAGAAAAAAACAAATAAATACATAATCAGAGATGAAAACTGTGAAGAAATGAAACAGAGTGACTAAGAGCCACTGTAGACCTGTGAGACAGCAATATTTTAGTTCAGGCCCAGAGGATGAATTGTGAAAAAAAAGGCTCTATGCATAAAGAAAAGAGAACAAAAAGTAGAATTAGGAGTAAGCAAGGTATGTTAACCAAATGGTCACTGTGACAGGAGGGTCACTGTTAGCTTACCACATGAGAGGAGTGTTAAGAAATGGAGAGAGACAGAAAAGGAGTCATGATATAAATGAAAAGCTCTTAGAAGAAAGGATTGACAAAATTGGCCTGATTTGGAGATTTTTAAAAATTTATTGTGTGTGTGTGTGTGTGTGTGTGTGTGTGTTGGTGATCAAACCTACAGCCTTGCCTTTGCTCTATCACTGAGCTGCACCCCAACTCCCAAGTCATATTTTTAAAATTTTACTGTGACTGTGGTGGAGAAACTGGCTTTTCAAAAGATCAGAGTGGAGCTGGTAGACTAGCATGGAAATTAAGGCACTGGCAGAGGCAAGATGTTGACAGTTTGGACTTCGGAGATACCTAGTTCAGAGAAGACAAAATGTGTAAATTTTTTGTTTGTTTTGGTTTTGATTTTTGAGACAAGGGTCTCCCTAGGTTACTGAGGCTGGCCTCAAACCTTCAATCCTCCTGCCTTACCCTTCCCAGTCACTGAGGATTACAGGTGTGTACCGACATGTCCAGCTAAACTATAAATTTTTAAAGGAAAATTACCAATCTAATAAACCAAAACTAATGAAAAATTAAACCAAAAATATAATTTATATATTCTGCAGTTTTCTTATGCTAAAATACCTAAGGTTTTGTCCCCCATTTCTTTGGAAGATACAATTAACATGTTCTCTCAAGTCTATCCCTAAAATGTCCCTCGTGGTCTTTCCTTAATTCCCCCTTAACTCGAGGTATGGACTGAACCAGAGCCCTAGTCACTGCTACTCTCTAGGTGGATAAATAGCAGTCTAAAGCCCCAACTCTACATAGAGGGCAATTATAGCTCTTGGTTCATATTAACCAGGCAATAAACTTTACAGATACAGATGTTTTTCCTGCTTTCCCTCATGTTAGAATAACATTACTTCTCCATAAAAACCATAATGGAAACTTCTTGGAAATTATTTTAACTACTACATACACTAGAACAAATCTAAGAAAAAATAGGTTGTCTTGTCTGATACACGAGGACATACTGAACTCTTTTAGAAACTCTTACAGCACTGGCTATTACAAAAACAAGTTTAATGTTTTTTAAATGTAATGCTTCATTGGTAGAAAAGATGTAATAGTGTTCAATATTTTTCTTTTTTGAGCTTTGACAGCTTAGGTGAAGCCCATCATTTAGTGGTTGAGAGGGAAAGCTCTGGAGTCAGACCTCCTGGGTTCAAGTTCTGGCTTCTTCATTTACTATGTAATATAGAGCAAGTTACTTAACTTAAATAAGCCAGAATTTCATCATAAAATAGGGGCTTTATAAGCCCCACAGAATCTGGAATTGGTGAAATATGATGAGAAATATTTGTGAATGCAGAAGAGGGCCTCTAAGCTTGGTTTCTTCACAGCTTCGAATAGCTCCATTTAAACCTTTCTCCTGGGCTGGGGTTGTGGCTCAGTGGTACAGCACTTACCTAGCACATGTGAGGCACTGGGTTCGATTGTCAGCACCACATAAAAATAAATAAATATGCTGATCCATAATGGGGGGAAGGACACAGGAACAATGGAGGAACTCTGTTCACAGGAGTGTAAGGGGGGAGGGGGCATGGGGACAGTAAAGGTGGTGAAATATGATGGTCATCGTAGCCCTAGCTTTATGTATGACTGCACGTATGTTGTGATTCTATATCACTTACAACCAGAGAAATAAAATGTTATCCTCCATCTGTGTACAATGAATCAAATTGCATTCTGATATCATGTAAACTTAAATAGAACAAATAAATTAAAATATGAAAAATAAATAAATAAACCTTACTCCTTCATATCCCTACCAAAAGCACACACAATGGATTACTGTGTACAAATTCACACGCACACACACACACACACATACATCCTTTCATGTAAAAGCTTCATTCTCTGGACAAAGTGGTATTTAACCACTTTAAGCATATATGTTACTTGAAAAAACCTTTGCAATTTAGCACAGATTTAAACATTCCTAAAAACAAGGGGTAACTGCATCCCAGACCCTGTATCCAAACTCCCTCATCCCACCAGCTCAGAAGCTCTCAAAGGCTTCCTTTTCCCATGGATGGGGGTGATCCACTCCTTTTTATTAATGGGTCATGGACCCCCATACCCAGCTCAATTTATATTTCACTGCTTAGTTGTGGGAACCTTGGACTTTACCAAGGGTTCCCCAATTTGCTTGAGTATGAGATGTAAGACCCAGTAAGGGAGGGTTCACACTCTCAGTACTGAGATGGATGCGCAGGGTTTGAGCCAAGCAATTAATAAGGTTCATAAAGCATCCTTTGAGAAAGTTTCCCAAGCGCTGGCCCCTACAACCAGCCACAGGGCAGTATTTACCGAGTGGACACCAGGGGGTAGCAAAATCTCACTCTTGGCTCCCTGGCACTAAGTACAAGGAAGCTGGAGAGTTTAGGTGACTGGAGGGTCCCACAACCTGTGGTAGTAAAGAGCTTTGTCTCCATGGCTCTCCTCTGCTGAGAAGATGGTCACTGGGGTTTGCTACCCTAGATTGGTTTTCCACACTATGGAGCAGAGGTCTCTTCTCACCATCAAGGAGAATGAACATTTTTTTCTTTCTTTTTCCAGAACCAGCCAGCAAAGAAAGGGTGGAGTTTTTGCGTCCTGAGGAGGTGAGAGAAGAGCCTGTCACCTTAGCAACGACCTTGCTTTCCCTCAAGCCTCCCAGCCTCATAGGAACTGCATTCAAGACAGGGCCGTTCTCTAAATATGTCCCCACTCCCACTCCCACTCCCCACCCCCACATACTGCTGCGGTGGGTATACCTTCACACCCCTCTCCGGGAACTATTTGGCCTTCCTATTTCCTCTCCAATGCCTACCCTTTGGAAAAGCCTACTGTTCTGCCTTGGCTCCCCTGTGACGCGAAGAGGCAGAGCACCTCTCTACTGTGCCGGTGTCTCCACCAGCACTCCTGGGAGACCCCCACCCGGCAATTATTTCCCATCCAGAGGCGATGCAGGATGCTTGCGGTTGGTAGAGTGGATGAGGCTATAACTTTCTTAACTAGCCTAGCTCCCTTTGTCTACTGCATCTGATACATTGCCATGAGCCCTAGCTGCCCTGGGTCACTACCAACACCACCGCACAAGAAGGACGGGTCTGGCATCCAGTACCGAATCGTGGGTGTCTAAACTGGAGTTGGTGCCTGCCTTCCTCTAGTCCAAGAGGGATGGGCAATGCGGGGAGGAAGGGCCAGCTAAGAGAGAATGCTGAAAATGTCCACCCTTCTGCACGACTCTATAGAAAAATCCTGATCCTGGGACCCTGCCCCCTCAGCCACAATATCCACCCCCCATCCCAAGCCTTCACCGCTCCATAATTCCCCCCACACCCCCGCCTTCCCCAAGCAACACAGAGGAGCCCATTGTAGCCTAAAGGTTTGAGGCCCGAGGTGATGGGAGGGGAAGGAGAAGGGCGGGCAAGCCCCCGGGAACTTGGGGAAATCCCTTGATTTTCAGGCTCTGGGTTCTACCCAAAGGGGACAAGAGCTTGAGGATCTCTTCTGAGCCCCAGGGCCTTCTAAAACTAACAACAGGAGGAGAGAAGAGTCCTGGGCGAGTTAGAGACGGAGGTTTCCTGCCGCGGACGACGAAGTCCTAGGCAGGGAACTAAGGGAATTCACGCACGCCCCTGACTTTGGAGTGTCCCATGCAAAGGCTAAACTGATCCCTCAGTGAACGAGGGGATGGCGGGAATATAAGAACGTCCTCCGCCGGGCTGGCCTTCGAGGGACAGGGTCCGGGCTACCCACTGGAGGGCGGGGCGGAGAAGGCAGAGGGTTTCGGGTGAGCCAGGCGGATTGGCTGGCGACGTCGGGGAGCAGCAGCCTTGAAGCTTGGCAAGGGAGTCTAGGCAAGGGGTCCCGCGCCGAGGCGGGGGCGGGCGCTGGAGGGCGGGGCGGGGCGGGGCGGCCGTCTCGGCCCTCCCTGGCTGGGCCCCGCGGCCTGGGAGCCGGAGCGGGCCGAGCCGCCACCGCGGCCGGAGCTGTCCCCCAGCCAGACCCGGCGAGACGCGAGAGGCGGGAGGGAGGCGGTGGCGCACCCAGCCCCGCCCGCCCGACCGACCTAGCGTCGGACGCAGCCCGGCGCCGAGCCATGGTGAGTCCCGCGCCGCAGCCCCTGTGTCCCCTCCGCCTTCACGCAGTCCGCTCCGGGTCCCCAGGCCCTAGCCCTGAGCCTCCTGTGTCTGCCTTGCGCTGTTCAGCGCTCCTGGGACTCTTCTCCCTCCCATCCCCCTGCCTGCCCACTGTCTAGCTCTGTTCCCACCGGTGTTGCCCTTACCCTTTCTTCCACTCTCCTCCGCCCCCTCCCCCAACGTCCCCCTGGTCTCTCCCCTAATCCACACACCTCCCCCGCCCTCCTCTGTCCAGACCTGTGCCGGCCTTTGCAGGATCTTCCCTCCCCCTCCTGATCCTAGTTTCTTACCCGCGGGAGACCCCTGCGGGTTGGTCCTGCTGCAGCTCTGCAAGGGGCACTGCCTCGGGTCATGAGAACGGACCTGCCTGGAACCACCATTTTCCATCCCAGTCCCCAACCCGGTGTGGCGGGCCCACCCATCCGGCCCTGGGGGACCAGCCGCAGCTGTGGCTGGGCCAGGGCCAGAGCTAGGGGCATGGCCAAAGAGGGAAATTCCCGCAGAGAAAAAGGGGTTGCTTTAGGGTAGTGGACAGGGCGCGCGGGGAACGGAGGGGTGGTCACAGTACCAGGGGGCGTGACGCTGCCAAAGCCGACCAAAGACCGAGGGGGAAAGTCCCTTGGAGCTCAAGCTGCAGGGACGAGAAGCGCTCAGAGCACTCTGCAGAGCCGAGGGAGAAGGGGCGGGAGCTCCCCGCCAGAGACGGAGGACCTTGGAGCAGCACTTTAGGGCACTGGAAGCCCACACCAACAGTCGTAAACACTGTCCTGGGAACTTTCAGTCCAGAAGTATTCCTGAAGAACCACTGCAAGAATGGGCACTGCCAGGGAAAGCGCTCACTGCAAGGGGGAGGGGGCAGCCAAGGGGGCTCTCACTGCAGTGTGAAGGAGGAGAGAGGCCCTGCCAGGGGGCGCTCACTGCAGGGAGTGGAGGAGGGGTAGGAGCACTAACGGGGCCGCTTCTCTACTGAGGGAAAGGCACCCCCTGGTAAGGAGACTGGAGCTAGAAAAAAGAGGAACTGGGCCAGGGAGAGCTGACTCAATCTCTCTGGTCTCTTCTTCAGTCCCGGTCTGCAGGAGGCCGACTCTGGGCTCCCGCCCCAGACCCCTCCTCCCCCCCTGCCGCTGCCGTTTCCTGTGGCTGAGACTCTCGCTCAGCCATGAGCTCACCGCCCCTAATGGGTTGCAGCTGCCTTGCTACTCTAACTCTGTCTCCCCCTCCGGCCTTGGAGTCCACGGCCCACTCTGTCTCACCCCTGCCCATCTCCACTTTATCCCCACCCACGTACAGCTCCCGGGAAGTCCTGGGAACACTTGAGGGTCTGTCAGCTCGCCCACACACCTTGGGGCCAGATCTGTGAGCTGACACACGGAATGTCAGTCTCCTCCGAAGTAGCTGCCTAGCTTCTCAGGCTGTTGGGACGAGCAAGCCACTCCGACCAGAGTAAAACAGCACTTATATCTTGGGGCAAAATCAGGACTTGGGAGCCCGAGCAATCAGAGAGCTAGGTAAATACTGCCTGGAGCACCCCTTTCCCCATTTACAGCAAAAGAATCTGATAAAAGGAGCTTCAAAGGCCATCTTGAAAGAGAAATAAGCTTGCAAAGGAATAGCCCAAGGGGCTGTTGTTTAGGGTATGGGATGGAGAAAGATGCCCCATTGATTCACTTAGGGAGGAGAGTCTGGAGGAAGCAGGGCTGAGTCTTTTTGAGATGCTAGCTATAGGTCCAGGTTGGCATACGGAGGTCCCCTACAATCAGAAAAGATTTCAGCTGCATAATGCCTACCGTCAAGGCCTCCACTGCCCTTCCTCACATGTTCCTATTGTGCCTTTTTCCTCTTTCAAATGCCCACCCCATTCTTTTGTAACCCAATTCCACATGCTCTGGGAACAGATGATTGCTTTAGAGCTACTCTGGAAGAACGGGGTACTATAAAGTAGTGAGATAGTCACAGTCTTTATATCCTCTTTCTTCTCACCCTTGACCTTCTCTAGGATGAAATTGTGAATGGTGGCGCCTTCACTAAATATGGGGGTCTCAGGATGTTGGGCTCCTGAAATGATTTTCAGGATGGTTGTATGGCAGCACCCTCCCCCATCCTCTGGTGTTATTCACCATTAGCTTAGTCCCCTGACAGCCTCTCTATCTCCTAAAGAAAGCCTATGTAATCACCTCCAGTTGACAAGCACCAGGACAACCCTTATCAGCATTCACAATAAATTCTTTCTGGACCTCCAAAGCCAAAGTCTCAGAGCTTAAGTGTAGAGCCCTGCTAGGCCTGGTGTGCTCTAACTGGCTCAGCCCCATTTCCATCATGGGCTTACTCAGACAGCATTTCCTAAGCATCACTTGGGCACACATTGTACATTGGGGCCCTGGGGGACACAGCTGCCCATAGTCCAGTGCAGGCCCTAAAGAGTCATGCTTGCGGGGCTGGGGATATAGCTCAGTTGGTAGAGTGCTTACCTTGCATGCATAAGACCATGGGTTCAATCCCCAGCACCACACACACAAAAAAAGTCATGCTTAGGTGATCACTAGGGGTCTGTAGCCTAGTCTTGTCTCTCCCAGGAGCCTGAGCCAGTGGAGGATTGTGTGCAGAGCACACTTGCTGCCTTGTACCCACCGTTCGAGGCCACAGCCCCCACCCTGTTGGGCCAGGTGTTCCAGGTGGTGGAGAGGACTTATCGGGAGGATGCATTGAGGTACACACTGGACTTCCTGGTACCAGCCAAACACCTGCTTGCCAAGGTCCAGCAGGAAGCCTGTGTGAGTAGCTGTGCATCCCTTTTCTGACTCCCCTAAGATCCACTGCCTCACCTAAGGCTCACTAGACTCATTTCCCTCACCCAGACACACAGCCTCCCCTAAGACTGATCCCTACAGAGACATTCAACTTTGTTTGCTGACCTTCCACAGTCTTTGGCCCTTAAAGATAGTGACCACTTAGACACTAACACATGTACATGTGCATTCATCTTCCCCAAATATCAATCCCTAAGAAATTTTGACTCCCAAAGACCCTGGCCCTCAAGACCCAATTCCAGACATTTTCCCCTCCTGTGAATTTCTCAAGATACTAAACTTCCCCAGACATAACTCAGCAAATACTTCTCTTCTACAGATGTAGAGACCCAAGAGTCTTTGATTCCTCTAAGATGATGGCATCTGCTGATCATATCTTTTAATAATTCAGTTCTTACCCGCCCATACATGGAACTAACATCCTATAGAAGCTTCTTCACTATCCAAAGACATCCTTTCCTTGGCCATGTGAACACTCCAAAACCTCCCTTCCTGTTCCCAGGGACTATAGCCCACCATGTATAAGGCCATTCCTGCCCAGTGTGGACCCACTCTCATTGCCTCCTCCTGCTGGTTTCTTCAGCAAAGACCTGAGTGCATCTTACCAACCTCTCTCCGCAGGCCCAGTATAGCGGATTCCTCTTCTTCCACGAGGGCTGGCCCCTTTGCCTGCACGAGCAGGTGGTGGTGCAGCTAGCGGCTCTGCCCTGGCAGCTGCTGCGCCCAGGAGACTTCTACCTGCAAGTGGTGCCCTCTGCAGCCCAAGCACCCCGTCTGGCACTCAAGTGTCTGGCCCCAGGGGGTGGGCGGGTGCAGGAGCTGCCTGTGCCCAATGAGGCCTGTGCCTACCTGTTCACACCTGAGTGGCTGCAAGGCATCAACAAGGACCGACCAACAGGTCGCCTCAGCACCTGCCTACTATCTGCACCCTCTGGGATTCAGCGACTGCCCTGGGCTGAGCTCATCTGCCCACGATTTGTACACAAAGGGGGCCTCATGGTTGGACATCGGCCAAGCACACTACCCCCAGAACTGCCACCTGGACCCCCAGGGCTTCCTAGCCCTCCACTCCCTGAGGAGGTACTGGGCACCCGGAGTCCTGGGGATGGGCATAATGCTCCTGCTGAAGGACCAGAGGGTGAGTATGTGGAGCTATTGGAAGTGACGTTGCCTGCAAGAGGAAGCCCCACAGATGTTGAGGGCCTTTCTGGCCTGTCCAGAACCAGGACAGTACCCACTCGCAAGAGTGCTGGAGGGAAGGGCCGGCACCGGAGACACCGGGCGTGGATGCACCAGAAGGGCCTGGGGACTCGCGACCAGGATGGAGCACGCCCACCTGGTGAGGGGAGCAGCACCAGAGCCTCTCCTGGGTCCCCCTCTGGAGCTGAAGCTCTCCCAGAGGCATCAGTCCTGGAGGTGTCTGAGCCTCCAGCAGAGGCCCTGGGGGAAGCCTCTGAATCGTGTCCCTTGCGGCCAGAGGAATCTGGAGGAGGAGCAGGTCAGGGAACTGAAGGACCAGTTGGTACACCTCGGAGAACAGGCAAAGGAAACAGGAGAAAGAAGCGAGCTGCAGGCAGAGTGGCTCTTAGCCGAGGTGGTGATAGTGTCCCACTCAGCCATGGGGACAAGGAAGAGACCAACCACCAGGAAGCTCCTGTCAATCTGCTTTCACCAAATGAACAAGAGCTTCCAGAATCCAGCCTAGTTAAGGAGGAGAATGAAGGCTCTGGAAAGCCAGAATGTGAGCCAAAAGAGGAGCTCACACCGGTAGATGAAAAAGAGCCTTGGCTTTCAGAAGACTGTGAGCCTATAGAAGGAGGGCCCCAAGAGAGAGTGCAAGAGGGGTCACATCTGATGAGTATGGCAGGTAAGATGACACCAAGGTCCAAGATGGGGGTGGGCTGGAAGAGGAGCAGGGGTGAGACTGGGGCCAGAACAGCCAGACCCATCCTCACTAATGAGATGTTAGGTCACATCTCTGCCTGTGTCTGTGCAGGACCAAAAGAGGGGCTCCTGTCTGACCCCCTAACACAACCCCTGGAGACAGTACAGGAAGTAAAAGGAGATAGCATCCCAGAAGAGGCCCCTCCAGTCTCCATCTCTGATAACCCTGATGTAGCTTGGGACCTGATGGCATCTGGATTCCTCATCCTGACTGGTCAGTGGACATCAGTGGGTAAAGAGGAAAGGGACTTGGGGAAAGAGAAGCAGTTGAAGTGGGCTTGGGAGGGAGGCAGAGTAGGAGGGAGGCAGGTTGGAAGGGAGGTAGCCAAGGACTGCTCCCAGCCAGGACAGTCTGGCCATTTTGTGTCTTCAGGAGGGGTGGACCAGAGTGGGCGAGCTCTACTGACCATTACCCCACCGTGCCCTCCTGAGGAGCTCCCACCCTCCAGAGACACGCTGACCACGGCTTTTCATTACCTCCACTCACTGCTCAGGTAACTGCGGTGAACATGGGGACCCTATACAGTAACTTCCTAAGTCCTGAGGACCTGACCTCCTTCTCAGGACACTGACTTTTTTTTTTTTTTTTTTAATATTTTTGTTTAGTTATAGATGAACACAATATCTTTATTTATTTTATGTGGTGCTGAGGATCGAACCCAGTGCCTCACGTATGTGAGGCAAGCGCTCAACCGCTGAGCCATAACCCCAGCCCCAGGACACTGACCTTTTGATTTCTAGCACCCCTCTTTCTTCAACTCTCAGCTTTTCAAGTCTTTGACCTTACTGACTCCTGACTTCCAGGATGATATCTTCATTGGTTCTCAGAATCAACACTTGATCTATCTAGGTTATCAAGACCTCAGTTTACCATTCAACAAATATTTATTGAGCATCAAATACCACTTAGAGACCATGCTACAGGCTGGTATTGAATTCATACTTTTCCAGAACATAGAATTCTTTTTTCCAGACCTTAATCCCTTGACCCAGTAAACTCTTGATTGCTGGTCACCACCTCTTGGACACACATCCCAGACTTGGGCCCTTTGTTTGTTGTTTCCCAAATGTACCAGGAACTGACTTCTCCTGAAGACTACTAATAGTAAATCAGACCCTGTGCCTCTGCCCTGCCCTATCTGCTGTCTCCCCCATATGCATACACATTGCAGCCTCCTCAGCTCTTCTGCCTCCATAGGCCTGATCTTCAGTTACTGGGGCTATCAGTTCTGCTCGACCTTCGCAAGGCACCCCCACTGCCTCCAGCACTCATTCCTGCCCTGAGTCAACTTCAGGTAACCAATCCCTCTAGACAAGCACTTCCCCTAGATTCTCACCCTCCCCTAGTGGCCATTCTAAGCCACACCGTTGCCCACAGTTGAGTTAATCTTCTCCCTCTCAGGACTCAGGAGACCCACCCCTCATTCAGCAGCTACTGATTATCACCCAGGATGACCCTCCAGCTGAATTCTGTGGATTTCAGGTTTGATCCCTTTGCTCCCACCTAGTACCCCATCAGAGTGGAGACAGGCAATCAGGAGGCTAGTCTCTGAGTCCATGGGTGCCTGGTTAGAAACCTCTGCCTTCACATGTCTACAGGGTGCTGAGTTGCTGTCCGAGAATGATCTGAAAAGAGTGGCCAAACCAGAGGAGCTGCAGTGGGACTTAGGAGGTCACAGGGACCCCTCTCCCAGCCACTGGGTAGAGGTACATCAGGTAAGTTTCCACTCCACCACGTAGGACCCCAGGACATAAGAATGACCCAGCTGAGGACATTCTAGGAGAGAAGGCAGATCCAGGACACAACCCTGGGGGTGGGAAAAAGTGGTTTCCATTCCTTTCAGTTCAGCAAGTATTTATGGTTCACAAACCATGAGCAAGTAGAGATGGGCTACTGGGGTGATGGGAAGAGTATGTTAAATCCTTTTTTTTTTTTTGGTACCTGGGATTGAACCTGGGGGCGCTTAACCACTAAGCCACATCCCCAGCCCTTTCTATATTTTATTTAGAGACAGGTTCTTATTAAGTTGCCTAGGGCCTCACTAAGTTACTGAGGCTAGCTTTGAACTTGTGATCCTCCTGCCTCAGCCTCCCAAGCTGCTGGGATTATAGGCATATATCACTGCACCCAGCTTAAATTCTTTTTTTTTTTAAAACAATGTTATTGTATTTTTTTTTTTTTGGTACTGGGGATTGAACTCAGGGGTACTGGACCACTGAGCCACATCCCCAGCCCTATTTTGTGTTTTATGTAGAGACAGGGTCTCACTGAATTGCTTAGTGCCTCGCCATTGCTGAGGTTGGCTTTGAACTCACGATTCTCCTGTCTCAGCCTCCCAAAGTGCAGGGATTACAGGCATGCGCCACCACACCCAGCTAATGTTATTGTATTTTTTATACCTTTATTTATTTTTTTATTTTTTATTTTTTATTTTATTTTTTTTTTGGTACTGGGGATTGAACTCAGGGGCACTGGACCACTGAGCCACTTCCCCAGACCTATTTTGTGTTTTATGTAGAGACAGGGTCTCACTGAGTTGCTTAGCGCCTCACCGTTGCTGAGGCTGGCTTTGAACTGGTGATTCTCCTGTCTCAGCCTCCCAAAGTGCTGGGATTACAAGCGTGAGCCACCGCGCCCGGCTATTTATTTTTTTTTATGTGGTGCTGAGGATCAAACCCAGTGCTTCACACATGCTCAGCAAGAGCTCTACCACTGAGCTACAACTGCAGTGTTATTTAATATCACATTAAATAACATGAATTTTGGTGGGAGACCAAGTCATAAAATAACTAGAGAAGAATGCTAGATAGTGTTATTGGGTTTCTGGAAAGTGCCAAGTTAAAAGATTGGGGTTTTTTTCATATTATCTTGGACAGGTTACCTTATCTCACTTCCAGGAATGGTGCCCTTTCTCTACCTACTCTCTACACCTATATCCAGGCCCTCAGGATTCTCACCCCAAAGTATAGCAATTGTGATATGATCTCTAAAGCTCTCTCCAGCAATTATCTTCAAGGATTCTATGAATCTAGGTGCTGTGAGTGTTCAAAAGAGAGGAATAAACATGATCTGAGTGTGAATGGGAGGTGAAACATGGTCTATAACCTCTGTATCAAGGGGAAAGTGGACCCAGATGCAGCGGCACACACCTGCAATCCCAGCAGCTCGGGAGGCTGAGGCAGAAGGATCACGAGTTCAAAGCCAGTCTCAGCAACTTAAGCCCTAAGCAACTCAGTGAGACCCTGTCTCTAAATAAAATACAAAAATTAAAAGGAGGAGGGGCTAGGGATGTGGTTCAGTGGTTAAGTACCCCTGATTCAATCCTCAGGACCAAAAAAAAAAAAGGAAGTGGAATTGGGTGAGGTATGTAGTACACAGGGATCTCAGCTACTTGGGAGGCTGAGGCTAGAGGATCATAAGTTCAAGGCCAACCCTGGCAGCCTTCGCAACTTAGCAAGACCCTGTCTCAAAATAAAAAATAAAAAGGATGGGGATATAGCTCAGTAGTAGAGCACCCTGGGTTTCAATCCCCATTGCTCCTACACACACACACACACACACACACACACACACACACACACACACACGGAAATGGGTCTGTTGAGGCAGAAAGGGAGAGTTATGCACAGTGAAGACCCAATGCAGAGGAAAAGGAAACTCAGGTTTACTAAACTATAAAGTGCCAGGCCCATGGTAGGTGCTGGGCTGGTATTAGCTCTTTAGAACTCATAAAATCCTGTCTTATCCCAATCTTATAGCTGAGGAAAATAAGGTTCAGAGTTTCTAGATCTGCCCAATGTTATCCAATTTGTAAGGAGCAGTCGAAAACAGAGCCCAACATTACCTCCATTAAAGTCTCTGGGGCTGCCTCAGCCTACCCTAGGGCTTAGGTACTTCATCCCAAACTCTGACCCTTGACTCCCTGCTTGTGGTTTCAGGAAGTGGCGAGGCTGTGCAGCCTGTGTCGAGGTGTGTTGAGCTCTGTAAGGCAGGCCATTGAGGAGCTGGAGGGAGCAGTGGAGCCAGAGAGAGAGGTATGAAATGCGGACAACTGGGGATGGGACAGAGATGGGACTGAAATGGGCAGTCTCTAGTGGAACTCCAGCTGCTAATTGCTCCCTTTCCCCAGGAGACAGTGGGAATGCCTGAGCCCCTGCAGAGAGTGCTGGCAGATCCCCGGCTGACTATACTGCAGAGGGATGGAGGAGCCATCCTGATGAGGCTACGCTCCACCCACAGCAGCAAGTATGAGATGGGTGTGCAGAGGCAGGTGGAAGTGGGAGGAGGAAACAGCAGAGGGCTGCCTGATAATTCTTACTGCACATGTACCTTGGCAAGATATCATGTTTTTTTGTTTAGTTTGGTTTGGTTTGGTTTTTTCTTGGGTATTGAGGACTGAACTGCAGAGCACTTGACCACCGAGCCACATCCCCAGCCCTTTTTTGTATTTTATTTAGAGACAGGATCTCATTGAGTTGCTTACTGTCTTGTCATTGCTGAGGCTGGCATTGAATTCGTAATCCTCCTGCCTCAGCCGCCTGAACTGCTGGGATTACAGGTGTGCACCACCACACCCGGCAAGATATCATGTTTTTACACTTATCTCATAACCTTCACAACATCATTGTGTGCTAGTTACAATTATGAACAAAGACTTGGAGGATCAGAAGTGTTATATATCTTGGCCAAGCTGTTTCAGTGAATGGAAGAGTTAGGATTCAAATCCAGGTAGTTTAAGTGGCCCATGCTCTGATCCACAGTGTTATGCCACCTCTCATATTTATGTCCCTGGAGATGCAAAGACAGAATCAAGGGGCTTGACAGGGGCAGAGGTTTATTCTGCCCCAACTTTCCCTAGGTTGGAGGGCTCAGGCCCAGCTACACTATATCAGGAGGTGGACGAGGCCATTCATCAGCTTGTGCGCCTCTCCAACCTGCACGTGCAGCAGCAGGAGCAGCGGCAACGCCTGCAACAACTCCAGCAGGTGAGCTAGAACCCTAAACTGTTCTTACTCAGCCTGAGAACCTGGCCTCTGGTACCCCCTTCTCTGTGGATGGTTAGCATTCATGGCATTCCTTTCGCCTGGGTGGACTGAATACCTCACCCTTTCGCCTCACCTTCCCTGGAGGTTGGTCATAGGAAGTGTGAGATTCAGCAACAGAGTAGAAGCACCTCAGCACCACCAAAGAGAAGCCAGGTCTATTCTGTTTGATCAGGGTCTTTAGAAAATGTTAGAGATGCTTGACGCCCTAGGGAATTCTGGAAAAAACTGACGCTGGAAGGCCCACCTCCTTAGTGTAAAAATAATCTCTTGATACCAACTCTTTTTTTTTTTTTTTAAATATTTTTTTAGTTGTAGATAGACATGATGTCTTTATTTTATTGCTTTGTATGTGGTGCTGAGGATCGAACCCAAGGCCTCATGCATGCGAGGCAAGCGTTCTACCGCTGAGCCACAATCCCAGCCCCTTGATACCAACTCTTTAGCTACATGGCTACAAACTTTTTTTTTTTTTTTTTAATTGGTACTGGGGATTGAACTCAAGGGCACTCGACCACTGAGCCACATCCCCAGCCCTATTTTGTGTTTTATGTAGAGACAGGGTCTCACTGAGTTGCTTAGCGCCTCGCCATTGCTGAGGCTGGCTTTGAACTTGCGATTCTCCTGTCTCAGCCTCCCAAAGTGCTGGGATTACAAGCATGAGCCACCACGCCAGGCTGCCTTTACTCTTATGCAGTATCATCCCCCACATCTGAAGCTGGAAGTATCCTATCTCCTTCCATCTTGGAAGGAGAGAGCATCACAGGACCCTAGGAGGAAACAAGTCCTCTTTGTGGGGAAGATTCAAGAATAAGACTAGCTTCTCTGAACCTTAACTCTTTTTTCCTGGGGTTAAGAGTCCCACAAAGATTTGCTCTCCACATTACCACTTGGGGTAGAGGGGGCTTTGATATCTTGTTCTCTTCCTCCAAAGGATGAGGAGAGCACCTGTCATGAACCTGCCTGTGGGAATCAGAGGAAGTCTCTTCTCAGGGTCAATGCTAAGTGGGGGCCACAGCTTTTTGTTTCCTGGGATTGCTGCATTTTAATTTCTGCCATTCCAATATCCAAGAGATCATCTCTTACTGCTTGCTGTCTGGCTGATTAGCTGTCTCCCCCTCCACTCCTGATTTTAAAATCTATTTAAAAACAGGACTTAGAAGTTGAAATGCTCTGTTTGAGTTGTAGCTCTGCTATGTATAAGGTGTTGGACAAGTCATGAAGCTTCTCTGAGACCCTAAGATTACCTCTGTCAAATGGAGATAGTGGTAATTAACACACAAAGTAGTTAGGATAATCAAATTAATTCAGCAAAGAACTCTGTAAAAGTGGTTATTGTTGGCATTGGCTATTAGGTACATTCTCAGACTTCTCAGCCTCAGGCTGCCCTACCCCAGCTTCCAGCCTTTCTCCAGAGGAAAAAAAAATGCTATTTCTTTTTGGTCAACCATCTCAGAACTAGCTCCATAATAAGCAACTAAATCTGGGCACACACATTCACACATATGCATTCACCTTCTCCAAGCATGGTGCCAGGATCCCCACCCATTAGTTGCCAGGCACAGGACATTTCTTCTGGCTGGCCCTGGGTTACCCAAATGACCCTCATCCTGCCTTTGGTTCACCCCAATTCTATTTCACTCTCCAGGCCTAGCTCTGGAGCTCTAATCTCCCCCACTCCCTCAATGCTTCCTGCCAGCTCAACCTCATCTGGCACTTTACTAAAGGCTCCTTACTCAGTCTTTCACCTGATCCTTTTGGAAACTGTTGTTATTCATTTTTATCAACTGTAGTTACAGATGAGGTGAAATGGGTTACCCAAGGTTCTACAGATCAGGATGGGAAACTGGAGCTGAATCTGAATCTTTCCTTACCTTTCTCCTCCACGGTCTCCTCCTTCTTCATGGCCCCCTGCTCTCCTACCCCATCTGCCTCAGGTGTTGCAGTGGCTCTCAGGCCCAGGGGAGGAGCAGCTGACCAGCTTCACTGTGCCTGAGGACTCCCTGTCTGCCCTACAGGAGATAGAGTTGCGATTCCAGGCCTTTAACACTGAGGTTCAGGTGAGAAGGGAGAAGAAACACACGGGGAGGCAGGGAGTTGACTAACTGGGAGTGAGGACCAGGTCTGAGTGTGGCCTTCCTTCTCCAGGAGCGCCTAGCCAGGGCACGGGAGGCCCTTGCTCTGGAAGAGGACATGGCCTCCCAGAAGGTTCTGGATATCTTTGAGCAGCGGCTGGAGCAGGTTGAGAGCAGTCTCCATCGGGCCTTGCGGCTACAACGCTTCTTCCAGCAGGTGCACACAGAGCCCCTTTCTTCTGTGCCCACCATTTCCTTTCTTGGCCTGGAGAGGCTGATTGAGCAGTTGTTAAGCACAAGGACTCAGGAGCTCATCTCCTTGGCTTTGATTTTTAGGTTGGCCACCTACTTGAATGATTTTGGTAGGCATCTGCCTTTCAGAGCTGCTGTAAGGATTACAAGAGAATATATAGAAGCACTTAGTGCCACGCCTGCCACTTAAAACTCTGTATAAATTTTAGCTCTTCTTTTATCTGGGCTCCTGTCTCCATGCCATCTCCAAGTGACATGGTTAGGCAGTAATGCTAGGACAAGGAAAGGATGCCAGGTGGGGGGTTGGTTTTGGGCACTGGGAAACCATCAGCAGGAGGAAAAGAGCTGTTGTATGCATTTCCTCACCCTCATCCCTTTGGCTTTTTAGGCACATGAGTGGGTAGATGAGGGCTCTGCTCGGCTGGCAGGAGCTGGGCCAGGTCGGGAAGCTGTGCTGGCAGCCTTAGCCCTTCGACGAGCCCCGGAGCCCAGTGCTGGCACCTTCCAGGAGATGCGGGCCCTGGCTTTGGACCTGGGCAGCCCAGCAGCCCTGAGAGAATGGGGCCGCTGCCGGGCCCGCTGCCAAGAGCTGGAGAGGAGGATTCAGCAACAGCTGGGAGAGGAGGCCAGTCCTCGGGGCCAACGGCGACGACGGGCAGACAGTGCCAGCAGTGCAGGGGCCCAGCGAGGCTCCCACAGTCTTTCACCCAGCCTCAGCTCCCTGCTGCTCCCCAGCAGCCCTGGGCCACGGGCAGCCCCATCCCATTGCTCCCTGGCCCCATGTGGAGAAGACTATGAGGAAGAAGGCACCGAGCTGGTTCCAGAAGCAGATGGCAGGCCCCCAAGGGCCGTGCTAATCCGAGGCCTGGAAGTCACCAGTACCGAGGTGGTAGACAGGACGTGCTCACCACGGGAACATGTGCTGCTGGGCCGGGCTGGGGGACCAGATGGGCCATGGGGAGTAGGAACCCCCCGGATGGAGCGCAAGCGAAGCATCAGGTGAGAACCCAGCCCAATTGGGGCCCAAAAGGCAGAGCCAGCTGCCCAGCAGGAAAAAATATGACATTGTTAGGGTAGAGGCTCCCTTTCATACCCAAGTGACACTTTCTCTGCTACTCCTTGTCCCTGCAGTGCCCAGCAGCATCTGGTGTCTGAACTGATTGCCTGTGAACAGGAGTATGTGACCACCCTGAGTGAACCAGTACCACCCCCTGGACCTGAGCTGACCCCTGAACTTCGGGCCACCTGGGCTGCCACCATGAGTGCCCGAGAGAGACTTCGCAGCTTCCACAGGACACACTTTCTGCATGAGCTTCAGGGCTGCACTGCCCACCCTCTGCGCATTGGGGCCTGCTTCCTTCGCCATGTGAGTGACCCTCTAAAACGTCTTTCAGGTCCTCCCCTTTCCCATGTTCTAGCCCTATCCACCTGTTCCTCCTCCGTATCACTCTCCACTGCCTGCTGCCTCCTCTAGTCTAGGACTCGGGCCCAGCCCCATTTTCTTGGCCCCTCTGGCTCTACTCAGCCTGTCTGTCCCTGTCCCACAGTGCTCCCTGGAGTTCACTCTCTCCACAGGAAGCCCTTCACCTCCTGGAAGGATGAGGGCTCCCTGGGCTGCAGTAAGGATGAGGGGGAAGGGAGTTTGTCTGTAGGGGCCTCACCAGGGATGAGTGAGGCCTTGTGCCTTCTTTTTTTTTTGTACTGGGGATTGAACTCAGGGGCACTCGACCACTGAGCCACATCTCCAGCCCTATTTTGTGTTTTATGTAGAGACAGGGTCTCACTGAGTTGCTTAGTGTCTCGCTCTTGCTGAGGCTGGCTTTGAACTCGCGATTCTCCTGTCTCAGCCTCCCTAAGTGCTGGGATTACAGGTGTGCACCACCTGCGCCTTCTTTACTTGTACAGGGGGACCAGTTCAGCCTCTACGCTCAGTATGTGAAGCACCGACACAAACTGGAGACTGGTCTGGCTGCACTCAACCCCCCAGCCAAGGTAAACCATTCTCCAACCCTCATAAGAAGAGGGGCTGAGAAGACCTAAACACCCACCACATCTCAAGATCTCTCAGAGATAAAAAGCTTTCTTAAATATGCCCAGGAATGTCTTCTACCAATAGTGTCCCAGAGTTGCTGAGGGAGGGACAAACACTGGACTGGGAGCCTGGTGAGGCTGAGTGTTTATCCAGTTCCCCCACCTGAGGCACTTGGGTAAGACTCTTGATTCCTCAGGTCCTCCATTTCAACATCTGGTAAACGAGGGCAATATTCACTCCATCTAACTCACAGAGAGCTCAAGGATCAAAAGACTTCACATCAAAAGATGTGAAAGTGATTTCAAAAGCTAAAGGCCAGAAACTATATAAGGGGTTATTCCCCAAGTTTCTTTTTCAGCTCCCTTCAGGATGCAGAGTATGGTTGCATCTCCTACAGGACCCTTGCCTGTTTTTGTTTTTTGGTTTTTTTTTTTTTGGTACCGAGGATTGAACTCAGGGTACTCGACCACTGAGCCACATCCCCAGCCCTATTTTGTGTTTTATTTAGAGACAGGGTCTCACTGAGTTGCCTAGCACCCCATTGTTGTTGAGGCTGGCTTTGAACTCGCGATTCTCCTGTCTCAGCCTCTCAAAGTGCTGGGATTACAGGTATGCGCCACCGCGCCTGGCTCCTGCTTACCTTTTTTTTTTTTTTAAAGATTTTTTTTTAGTTGTAGATGAACACAATGTCTTTATTTTATTGCTTTGTATGTGGTGCTGAGGATCGAACCCAGGGCCTCACGCATGCAAGGCAAGCGCTCTACCGCTGAGCTACAATCCCAGCCCCCTGCTTGCCTTCTTTCTAGAGGAGTTTTGCCTTACCTTTGGGGGTATCTGGACTTCATCTATACCCCAAAACCGGGACCCAACCTACTACCCACCTTCTCCCAGAGTTTGGCGTCCCCACAGGCGCCAGCCCTTCCCCTCATCCTGTCTGTTTCCCCACCCAGGGCTCCATGGAGGGTGGCCCTTACCTGCCCCGGGCCCTGCAGCAGCCCTTGGAACAACTGGCTCGGTATGGGCGGCTCCTGGAGGAGCTCCTGAGGGAAGCTGGGCCTGAGCTGAGTTCTGAGCGCCAAGCCCTTGCGGCTGCTGTGCAGTTGCTCAAAGAACAAGAGTCCCGTGGCAGAGACCTGTTGGCTGTGGAGGCAGTGCGAGGCTGTGAGGTAAGGCCCTGGCTCTAGTCCCTCTGTTCAAACTGCCTAGCCCTGTAGCCTCAGGCAGCATAGGCTAATGACAAGAAAACCAGAGTTAAGGCCACAGAGTCCTAAGCACTAATTTTTTGTGTGGGGGTGGGGTGTACCGGGGATTGAACTCAGAGGCACTCAACCACTGAACCATATCCCCAGCCCTATTTTCTATTCTTTCTTTAGAGACAGGGTCTCACTTTTGCTGAGGCTGGCTTTGAACTCGCAATCCTCCTGCCTCAGCCTCCTGAGCTTCTGAGATTACAGGTGTGCACCACTGCACCCAGCTATAAGCTCTAATATTTTTTTAATTATAGATGGAGACGACACCTTTATTTTATTTTTATGTGGTGCTGAGGGTCAAACCCAGTGCCTCCTACATGCTAGGCAAGCACGCTACCACTGAGCTATAGCCCAGCCCCCAAAGCTCTAATTTTTAATCAGCTGGGTGGACTTCATTGTCACTGAAGTTAACTGGCCCTTGATTTCCTCATCGGTAAATAAAGCTGTGTCCTGCCTAACATCCCATACCTACATTTGCCTTGTGCTCTCCTATTCCTTTCTAATTTTTATCTTTCCCTATCTGCTCTACACTTCTACCTGCATCTCAATACCCATTCTTTATCCTCCTTTACCATGTCATTTTTGTGCCCTGAGATTCCAGAACAGGGCTCTGAGGTAAACCTATTCTAGTTCTTTGCTGATTCTCTTTCTTGGTCCCCAATTTGCAAAGACTTTCCCAGGGGAGACTGTAAGCCCCACTGTGCAGTGCACCTTCCCATCATGAGAGGCAGGACTGTGCTGCTAGACCAGCTATACTGCACATTGTGACCAGTGCACGGATTCTATGCTGAGGGCTTCCCTCATCTCCTGACTGCCTGAGAACCAATGCATTAGGCCTCTTTGCTCTATAAATCTATTTTTACTCCCTGTAAAGTACACACAAAGGGCTCCAGAGCCAACCACCTTTCCTTTTCCTCTCCCCAGATAGATTTGAAGGAGCAGGGACAGCTCTTGCATCGAGATCCCTTCACTGTCATCTGTGGCCGGAAGAAGTGTCTTCGCCATGTCTTTCTTTTTGAGCACCTCCTTCTGTTCAGCAAGCTCAAGGGCTCTGATGGGGGTTCTGAGACTTTTGTTTACAAGCAGGCTTTTAAGGTACATTGTCTGGAGTTGGAGTGGGTGAAGGGGACAGGAAGTTATGTTCTATTGAGAACTCAGTGTTCTAGAAGTTCAACCCCAACCCAGGTTCTGAATAGGCTTTGACCTATAATCAGTCATCAAGTTAAGGTTTCGGGGATGACAGAAGTCCCTGCCATTGGTCTACCCCATGGGATTTTCACTGTAATCCATGCAGATATGAAGCATTCCAAGTCAGACTTGGAAGAGGATCTTTCTCCCAGTAAGGACACATACGCTTTTTGAGTTAGGGTTGGTCCCTGTGATATAAGGAGAAAGGACATTTCTTTTTGGACATCTGTCTTGGTCAACTTAATTTGACCAAGCTAAAGAACCCATGAAGAGGGAGACCTTGCTTTGGGGAACCAGCCAGATAAATGTCCATAGCAACCTATGGTCCTGGATTAGGCAGTGTGGAATGATTGTAAAGGTTCCTTAACTCTATCCCCTACAATATTTCCAGCTCTTCAGTGAGGAGTTATAGTACAGAGAAAAAAGCCTAGATTCATAATAAGAGACAGGGGTTCAAGTCCTTACTCTCTAGTAATCTACATAAATTCTTGGACAAGTTGCTGCATATTTCTGGACCTCATTTCCCCTTCTATAAATTATGGTTGTTATGAAGACTGCATGCAGAGCACTTGGCACCTGGTAAAGGTCAAGCAAATGTTTACTGAACATCTACCAGATGCCAGGCTAAGTGTAGTACTTGCCCATGTGATACCATACAGCTAGAATTCATGCATCTTCACCCATTCCCCCTACTCTTCCTCAGACTGCTGACATGGGGCTGACAGAAAACATTGGGGACAGTGGACTCTGCTTTGAACTGTGGTTTCGGCGACGGCGTGCACGAGAGGCATACACTCTGCAGGCAACTTCACCAGAAATCAAACTTAAGTGGACAAGTTCTATTGCCCAGCTGCTATGGAGACAGGCAGCCCACAACAAGGGTAGTGGGCAGTGATGTGGGAGAGTGTACCTGGATCCAGCGTTATGGCAGGGGGTTTTCTAGAAAATATGGAGATTGCTTGGAAAAATGGTGTATGGTGCAGAAAAAGGAATGGCTTAAAAAGATTCAAGAGCTGGCATGAGAGAGAATTGTTGGAATAGAAATTAGCCTAAGATGTACCAAAAACAAAGAAGAAGCTAGCTGGACACAGTGGTGCAAGCTTGTAATACCAGCACTTAGGGAGGCTGAGACAGGAGAATCGCGAGTTCAAAGCCAGCCTCAGCAACGGCGAGGTGCTAAGCAACTCAGTGAGACCCTGTTTCTACATAAAACACAAAATAGGACTGGGGATGTGGCTTAGTGGTTGAGTTCCCCTGAGTTCAATCCCCAGTACCAAAAAAAATAAAAGAAAGAAAAAGCTAACACATTTTAGGAAAATGAGAGTAAATGGGTGGGCAGAAGAGTGAGAAATATTTGAGATTAAGAACTGGTACCAGGGGCTGGGATTGTAGCTCAGCGACAGAGCGCTTGCCTCGCATGCGTGAGGCCCTGGGTTCGATCCTCAGCACCACATACAAAGCAATAAAATAAAGACATTGTGTCCATCTGTAACTAAAAAAAAAAAAAAAATTTAAAAAAAAAAAAAAAGAACTGGTACCACTTAATTTGCTGTGTGACCTGGACTAGTTTTTTGGTTTTGGTTTTTGTTTTTAATTTTATTATATTTTATTTATTTTACTTTTGGTACCAGGGATTGAACTCAGGGGTATTCGGCCACTGAGCCACATCCCCAGCCCTATTTTGTGTGTTTTTTTGCTTTTTTTTAATATTTATTTTTTAGTTATAGGTGGACAGAATATCTTTATTTTTATGTGGTGCTGAGGACCAAACCCAGTGCCTCACACGTGCTAGGCGAGCACGCTACCACTGCACCATAACCCCAGCCCCCTATTTTGTGTTTTATTTAGAGACAGGGTCTCACTGAGTTGCCTAGCACCTCATTGTTGTTGAGGCTGGCTTTGAACTCGCGATTCTCTTGTCTCAGCCTCAGAAAGTGCTAGAATTACAGGTGTTCGCCACTGTGCCCAGCTCATTTTATTTTATTTTTTACTTGTTCTTTTTAGATACACACGACAGTAGAATGTATTTTGACATATTATACATACATGGAGTATAACTTATTCTAATTAGGACCCCATTCTTATGGTTGAACATCATGTGGAGTTACACTGGTCCTGTATTTATATATGAACATAGAAAAGTTATGTTCAATTCATTCTACTTTCCTGTTCCCATCTTGGTTTTTGTTTTGATTCTCTAAACCTTATTCTACTCTACTCATCTGAAAAAATGAGATAATAATTATCTTCTTTTTTAATTTTTTTGGCTGTATTGGGGATTGAATCCAGAGCCATGCTAGGCAAGCACTCTACTACTGAGCTATATCTCCACACAGTAGGAAGGATTGAATAAGGTGGTATATATGGAAGCATTTTGTAAACTGGAAAGATTATAAAATTGTGAGTTTTGCTCTTAACACTCAAGAGAAAGGGAAGTTGAGATTAGAAAACTTGGGCATAGCCAGGCACGGTGGTGCAAACCTGTAATCCCAGCATTTAGGGAGGCTGAGACAGGAGAATCTCGAGTTCAAAGCCAGCCTCAGCAACGGTGAGGTGCTAAGCAACTCAGTGAGACCCTGTCTCTACATAAAACACAAAATAGGGCTGGGGATGTGGCTCAGTGGCAAGTGCCCCTGAATTCAATCTCCAGTACCAAAAAGAAAAAGAAAAAGAAAACTTGGGCATGCCACATATAGGAAAGAAGAGATAAAATGGAGGAGGAAATCAACAACTACCATCACCATTCCTGTTGTGATAGTCAACAGGAAGAGTAAGGAGATTCTGGAGAAACAGAGGGAGTAATAAGAGTTGGGAAGGAGTAAAATAAAGAGTGAACCGTAATGTGCTACAGCTGAAGCCGAGGAGTTTGCTAACAGGGTCTCTGTTCCCTAGAACTCCGAGTACAGCAAATGGTCTCCATGGGCATTGGAAATAAACCCTTCCTGGACATCAAAGCCCTTGGGGAACGGACACTGAGTGCCCTGCTCACTGGAAGAGGTAAAGGCCAAGGTGCTGGGGGTGTCCCCAACATCATACCTTGATCAACTCCAAGCATAACGGGGAGGGATGGTGAAAAGTCAGGGTAATGAGTGGGCATCTCTTCCCAAAATCTGTGGGACTGGGAGACCCTCTATGAGACAGTTGTTCTGGGAAGTCAGGAGGGCTTTCCCACACCAGCACCCCACCCCCACCCCAACTCCCCACTCTCTACAGCCGCCCGCACTCGGGCCTCCGTGGCCGTGTCATCCTTTGAGCATGCCGGCCCCTCCCTTCCCGGCCTCTCGCCGGGAGCCTGCTCCCTGCCTGCCCGCGTCGAGGAGGAGGCCTGGGATCTGGACGTCAAGCAAATTTCCCTGGGTGAGGCACCTCTCAAGGGGTGGCTCCCAACAGCCGGGTCATCATGGTGATGTTCAGGCTGCCTGCTGCTGAGCAATTCCTTTTTCTAGCCAAGTAGCCCAGTTGCCATGACAACTATGTACAGCTTTCCCACTGCTAAGAGCTTTCCATGTGGTTGCTAGGGTGATGCTTACAGCAGCCTGTTGCTAAGAAGCACTTCCTCTGTACCTCTCTTTCTCTAGCTCTCCTTGGGTTTCTATGGAAACTGCCTCAGCTTCCTGTTGTACCCTCCTGGTTCACCACGGCAATCCTTATAGTTTCCTGTCGCTTCTTCCCTGGTTGCTCTAATGATGCTGCTGACAATTTCCTGCCTCTTGGTAGGGGGGTTCTCTTGCAACTGGATTGCTATGGTGACACAGCTTCCTGTTGCTATGGAGCTTTTTCTACCCTGATGGAGCAGCTTGGTTGCTTAAGGTAATCTGCAGGAGTTCTATACTCTGCTCTCACCCTAGCTTCCCCTCTAGCCCCAGAAACACTTGACTCTTCTGGAGATGGGTCCCCAGGACCAAGACACAGCCCCAGCCTGCAACCCCCCCACCCTGGGAGCAGCACTCCCACCCTGGCCAGTGGAGGGATCTTAGGGCTATCCCGACAGGTAAGTATGTGCAGTAAAGTTGGGAACGGGTGATCTCTTTGGTAACTTTCTGGGTGGGCTTTTCTGATCATTCAGCCCATTGTGGGAATGGGAGAACCAATGTTCCTAGCTGAGGATGCAGATTCAATGTATCGTGCAGTCTGCCTTTCTCTCCCCTAGGCCTGGCTAAAAGGTATCAATGCCAGAGGTGAAAAAATAAATCTTTAATAAGAAGCAGGCTTGAGAGAGAGACACACACAGACAGGAAATGTCTCCAAATTCATTGCAGTTTCTCTGCCCTCAGAGTCATGCCCGAGCCCTGAGTGACCCCACCACGCCTCTGTGACCTAGGTGAGTTTATATCCCCTTTCTGCCTTCTGTCCTTCAAATGCCCTCCTTCCTAGCCTAAGCTGCTTGATAGGTTCTTCCCTCTCTCAATCCATTCGCCTCTTTTCTCCTGCCTTCTAGAGAAGATCCAGAACTTGGCTGCAGCCCATACTCCTCTCCACACATTTTGGGCTGGGATGTCAGTGGGACATAACAGAGGACTAGAAGCACCGCATTCCTTCCCTCTGCTCCCTGGACAGAGAAGGGGTCCAAGGACCAGAGCATCCCCCGGCTACTGCTATCTCTAGCTCTCCCCTGCTTGGTGCCTTATCCTACAGGAACCACAATAGCCACATGTTTGCCTTTATATCCTGGAAAAAGGGAAATTATCCCTCTGCTAGTCTTCCCTCATCCTGGGCCACTATGCAACCCCAGAACACCGCTCCACCTACAGCCTGTTTCTCCTCATCCCCTGACTCTCCCAGAGAAGACTCATCTCTGCCAGGTCGACTGCAGTTCCTGGTGACTCCATCCTGGGATGTCACAGGAAATGGAGCTATGCAAACCATTACTAGAGAATGGGGCCGGAACTCAGACTTTTTATGTGTAATTACTGTTATTATAATACTATTGTTATATTAAATGTATTTACTCACACTTTGCCTCCCAGGAGCCAGAAGAATCCTCTGGATTAATGTGTTGTAACTAACTTGAGCACTTCCCTAAACCAACCATTAGCTAGAATACAGAAAATAAAACCAAGGCTGAAGTACCTTCTATTGTTTACTGGCCCAAAACTATGCAAAAGCCTGGGAGAATATGCTTCCTCGACAGTGACTCCCAGATCAATGAATTCTTTGAAATTCCTTATCTCAGACTTTACCCATATCTTAAGGCTAAGCTAGTCACAAACTGGGGTCTAGTATAGCCCAACAGTTTTCCAAAGGGGTCCCCAAGCCACACTGCATGAGAACCCCTAGGCTATTTGTTAAATGCTAACTCTTGGGCGCCACCCAGAGGTACTAAATCTGAAGCCTGGGTTAAAGCCCAAGATTCTGCATTTTTTGTCCAGCTCTCTGAATAACTAAATGTCTGAAGAAGTTAACTATTTAAAGTTAAACAGAAGAGCCCAAGGAAAGGAACAGGACATAGGCAGACAGGACACAGGGCCTTGTGCCTCAAGACACCTGTTTATTGGGGACACGACTCTGCAACAGGGATGACAGGAATCGTACCAAAAATAGCAACGTCTACAGGGCCCCTCATGGGGCTTGAAGGGTACAGTGCCCCCCCACCCCCACCCCTTGTACAAAAATAAACTCTCACGCCTATGGACCAGCAAAAACCGGCAGAGTGTCTCCTCAACAGGGACACAACTCTCTCTGCCAGACCTGGGACCCCGTTCTTTGACCCTCACCTCTGCCACTTCTAAGGCACTGTGACTCCCCTGGGCTGGATGGGTATTGCCTGCCCATCTTCCTTTGCCCGCTGCCCCTCCACCTCTGGTCCGCCTGGGGCTGGGATTTGGGTCCCATACTGCCCCCTGCTGGCTGTTCTACCCAACTACCTCTAGTGCTTCCCCGCTCCTGCGGGGTAAGCTCACTAAGCTAATCACCCCTAAAAGGGATCCCTACCTTTCCTGCCCCCCAGGCCCTGCTTCTCCAGATCTCAACAACCCAGGGCCCTCCTCCCCTTCCAGTGAAGGACTGGGAGGGGTCTCTCCTGATGGTGCTCGAACGTAGGGAGGAGATGCATCAGCCTGGGGAGGCCGGCGACCCCGAGCCCGACGGCTGTGGTGCACTTGCAGATGCAAGGCCATAAGCTCAGGGGCTCCAGTGGCAAAGGGGCAGAAAAGGCAGCGGTGGAGGGCACCCCCTGGCCCAGCCTCGCCTCCTGGCCCCGCCCGCAGGGACAGGTCCAGGGGTTCGGCCTCACCACCTCGCCCGTTACGCAGGGTCCTCCCAGGGCTGGCCGGCTTCCGACGGGACCCCGGCCCAGCGCCACTTGAAGGAGGCCGGGGACTTGCAGCACCCTCCACCCAGGCCGCAGACTGCTGAGCCGGCTTGGCTCCTGAGGATGGGGCCGAACCCCGCTGGGTAGGAGGTGGTGGCTCCGGGGGTGGCCCCGGGCCTGCACCACTCCTCTGCTCCCGGTGGTGACGCTGCAGGTGATACTTCAGTGAGCCAGACTGGGTGCCCGCATAGTCACAGTGTGGACACTTATAAGGGCGCTCACCTGAGAAGAAGAGGTGAGATAGGGTCATGAGGTCAGAATCACTGCACACCCCCATTTTCATTCTGCTCAATTTACTTACTTCATCCTCAGGACTGGAAACAAACCCTGCCTTTTTCACTGGCTCTTATTTAATAAAGAACATTTTCCGACTGATTTCATCTGACCAATGTGAAAGCTACAGCAGGTCATCTCTAGGGTTTCTGGCAGTTCGCATCTTTTTCTCTCCACTCCAGACCCTCCCCACTCAAGACGCTACCTCCTTTACCTGTGTGCACTCGAAGATGCACTTTGAGGTGATGAGCTGAGCGGAAAGATTTTCCACAGAAGGGACAATCCTTGCCAGTGGCCCCTCGGCCCCCTTCAGGCCGGGTCCCTCCAGCCAACAGCCCATTTTCTTCTGCAATGCACACATTAAGAGGAAGTTACAAGGGACCCTTTGTACCTCCACACCCATCCCATAGGCCTGCTTCCCCTTGGGTTCCACAAGGTAACAGCAAGTTTGGGAGAATATAATAAGGGGTTAAGAATTAGTGCCCTTGGAAGTGGCAACACTTTCAGGAGAAAAACAAAATAAAACAACAAAAGAAAAAAGGCCCTTTTTAAAGAAGCTACAAGAGTGGTGACCACAGAGTTGGAGAGGAACAAAGAGGCAGAAAACCCGGAGAGAAGTCCCTACATACCCTGTGTGGCTGTTGATCTTGCCTGGGCCCCCACGGAAGGCGCTGAGTGCCCTGGCCCCTCGCCTGGGCGTGGGTGCAGGGAGGCCAAAGTGCCCAGTGACCTGCCCCGGGCCCAGTTCTCCTCCTCAGCCTCTACCACCTCCTCTTCCTCCTCAGGCTCCTCCACACGGTGCCTTCGAGCCCGGGCTGGGACAGCTGATGGTAGTGGGCGGAAGCCTCCAAAGCTACGACCAGCCCCAGGCTCAGCCCCTTCTCCATTGGGCCGGGCTTCACCAGCACGGAGGCTCAGGTAACCCAAGAGGCTTGGGGGATCACGACGCTCAGCTGGAGTGGGTGCTGGGGCCAAAAGGAGGGCAGGGCCCAGTGGCTCATAGGTTAGCAGCCCTAGATCAGGAGGCTGGGGTGCCCGGGCAGGCCCTGAGCCAGGGCCTGGGGCACGGAGAGGACCCAGCTTGCTGGCATGCACTTTCATGTGGTTCTTTAGGAACCATGGCTCCTTGAAGCAGCGGCCACACACAGGACACGCATGATCGAAGGAGGCCTTGTGCTTGCGCATATGGCCCTTGAGAAACCAGGACTGTGTAAAGCTCTGGCCACACACTTGGCAGCGGAACTCTGGAGGCGCCGGGGGCTCCTCCGGAGCTGCAGGAGCAGAGGCAGGGGTTGCCTCACGTTCAGGCTCTGGCTCTGGCTCGGGAACAGATCTGGGTTCTGGCTGGGGTGGAGGCTGAGGCTGGGGCACAGCAGAGGTGGCCGCCAGGGGGCGCTCGGGAGCCCCGTGGACCGTCAGGCTGTGGTGTAGCAGCTCCTCCTCCTGGCTGGAGCCAAAACTGCACAGACTGCACTTCCAAGGCCTGTGTAGGATGTGCAGGTGGCGTTCGCGCTCAGCGGAGGTGCGAAACTTGCCTTTGCAGAAAGGGCAACGGAAGGCAGACGACGACGAAGGAACCTGAGGCCGTGCCAGGCCCTCAGTGGCAGGATTGGCCTGCATGCCCCCTGAGCTTCGGGCTCTTCCTAGGCGAGCCTCCCGCAGTAGTGCGCGCTCCTCCAACTCCAGCAACAGGCGCGCAGCAGGGCTACGTGGGCGCTCAGGCTGGTGCGTTCGCAGGTGCGAGCGTAGCAGAGCCCGCTGCGCTGCGCGGTGGCCGCAATGTGGGCACTGGAAGGCCTGAGCGCCTGGGTGCGCTCGCAGATGCAATGCCAGGATGGAGTTGAAGCGGAATCGCTTCCCGCATACAGGGCAGGGAAAACGCCGTTCACCTGCACGACTCTCAGACCAGCCCACAGCTCCCATCCCGGGCGACCCCGTGCTCACACCTGGCCCGTTAGAGTAGCGCTGCAGATCCAGTTCGCCGTCAAAGGCAGGTGGTGACGGGGCTAAATGGCCACCAGGGACGCGGGGACGTGAGCCCTGTGGAAAAAGAGGCACGTAAAGCAAAGGATGCAGAAGGCGCTCTGTGGAGAAAACAAAGGCAACAAGGACCAGAAGAAAATGAGACTGGGTGTGGGCTTGACCCAGAGTGCCATTCACCACTGCAGGTTGGGGGATAGATGGTAATTGGATGCTGGGGCCAAGATCACTTATAATAGGTTAACAGAGAAAGAGGTATGCGGGGGAGATAGCACCGTTTTAGATATTTGTAAGTTCAGGCCATGTCTCCACTCACCTCCATGGAACCCCTTCACATTCTTTGGTTCTGGGGAGTGCAGGGAAGAGGAGGAAAGGCTGCTAATGAAGGCAACAGGTGCTGAGGAGCTAAAGGGAGAGAGATTTGGAGGAAAGATGAGTCCTGATTTTCAGCAGTGGAAAGTATCACCCCAATCCCAGACTCTTAGCACCCTACTGTCCTCAAACCTTCCCTTTCCTATTTTCATCTTGAGTCACAAGAGGGCTGCCTTCCTCAAAGACTCCACCCTTTAATTTGCCAAATCCAAAAGGCTCTCTTGATAACCCAGATTTTTTCCCCAAATTATGTTTTAAATGTTCCCAGAACCACTACCACCACCACCTCACATCCTGGCAGTGGGGAGGAAGGGAACATCACAGTATGTGCAGCTTGATAAATGAATGAATGGAGAGGGCTTGCCATGCTCCCGGGTTATCCAAGTGGGATCAGTCAGTCACTCTCAGACCCTAACTGACCAGGCAGCCAAACATCCTTCCAGGTTCCACGGTCCTTGCTTCTGCCCTTACCCTGTCTTTCCGTCTTTCTCCCTCACTCTCCCTCCCTCCGCCTGGATTCCTGATCCATTCATTTCCATTCATTACAGAGACTCATTCATGCATGGGAGAGAAACACCTCCCAGCAGCAGAGTCTGGAGACAGACAGAGGGGGAGGGGCATGAAGGGGGAGAGAGCCAGAGAGGGAATGGAGAGAGTTGGGGGAGGAGTGGAAGTTAAGGGGCACTGCCAGTCTGGGGAAGGGGTTAAAAACTGCAAATACCGTCTAAGATTCATCCCCTGTTTCAAACCTTGGAGCCTGCAGTTTGATGGGGCATCTCAGCCCCTTTGTCCAGGCTGTTCCGAAGCAGGCTTTCCTCCTCTCTGCAGGGGAGAGGCTTCCTCACACAAGAGGAGGATTACACTGGCTCTGAGCTCAAGAGGCTGGAGTGAGGGACGGGGGGCGGGGCTGGGCCATCTGCACAGATAGGGGCTCCGCACATGCTCTGAACAAGAAGGGGTTAAAATTCTCCAGCTAAAATTCCCTAGGCCTGAGATGTGCAGAGCTCCAGGGCTGGGGAAGAAGAGCCCTGAGAGGAAGAGGATGGGGGTTGGAGGTCCTGATTCTAAGCTGCAGAAAAGGTCAGCTTTAGGACTCAGAAGCAACCCCAGAATTAAAATTCATGGAAACAGGGCTGGAAGGATGACCAGAAGTCATCCAGTCTACCTTCCTACCTCCATACAGAATTATATCTGGTCAAAGCTAGATGAATGTGGGGCTAACCTTTTTTTTCCCCCACCCAAGACAGGAATAATATTTAAAATATAAAGAACTTTCTTACAATAAGCATTATGTTACTGAGAAAGAAAAGAACTCAGCATTACCTTGCTTACAGATCTTTAATAGGAGAGAACTGAGCCAGGAATCAGCCCTGCTTATCAGCAGAGAAAAGGCTCTGGAGGTTCAGAGCTTCTTTAATTTTCAACATTTAGTGGCTGTGGTAAGACTCCATTATGGGGCAAGTACCTGTTACATGCAGAATCTGGGCTATGGGAATATTAACAGGAGATTAGTTAACAAAATGTACTTGTCCAAGGGGGTTACTGGATGTCCTCTGTCACCATTTAGTGTATTTATGTACCTCCAAATTTGGGAGTACACCTTCTTCCCCTGGATCCTCCAAATAAACTCCTTTCCTGAGGCCAAGAGCCTACCCAGGTTCACTGAATAATTTCATGGAAGGTGAGTCAGAATAGGATTAAGAGGTACAAGGCTATTGTAAACCTAGTTTTACCATTAATAACCCTATAACCTTCAGAGAATCACTTAACCTCTGTAATGTAAGTAGACTGGACTAATTTTTACTGATTTTCCCTTCCAGCTTGAAAGTTTTGTGGGTCTAAGTAAAAGGACTCTTCTGGACCCAAGATGCGAAACAAATGGTCATTCCTTCAGTACCATGGAGAGTGCAGTGGGCTACCAGAGAAGCCACTTTGGCCACCTTAGTACCATAGATAGAACTATGAAGTCCTAGAGGGGCCATGTTTGCCATTTTAGCACCACAGATAAAACACTAAGAAAAGCTGGAGGATTTTCTCTCTCTATCTGGGAACCACAGGGGGTGGAGGGAGAGTGGTACCAGAGGGATTATTTTGGCCTTTTGGATGTCACTGAAAATAGAGGTATTAGAAAATAGATGTAACTAGAAAATTTTTAATTAGTTATAAGGAGAGTCCTGACAGTTACAGTTTGTACATCCTGGAATGAGTTACTGAGGCATCGTATTTGGGTCCCTCACATTCTGTTGCTCTCCTGGGGATTCCCGGAACATCCTGGTGTACAGCCAATCTGGTATATTCAGAGGAAGCAGATGGCCAGGAGGGAGGGGGGTGGAGGCTGGGAATACTGCATGGTCATAGCTGACTAACCTATGGGCACATATTCTGATTCTGAGAAGATTCTAGGGTCCCTAAAACTGCAAGCAAAAATATCTCCTAAGAAGCTGGACTCATATCCAAAGCAAAAAAAATAAAACAGAACAGGACAAAGCTTCCTCCCCAACAACAACAAAAAACCCCACATTACACATAGCAGTTTCCAGAATAGGAATACAGTGATATATAAGAAGACCCAAACTGAAGCTGAATTCCTCAGCAGGAGAGTTTCCCCCAAAGAGACCTAAAATCAATAAAATTCACTGAGACCTTCTAGACCCAGTCAAAATCCCCTCCAATCATATCCATTCCAATCCAGGCCCAGACACCTGATCTCATGATCATAATCAATAAAGGAGAGCCCTGACAGGTTTTATGAAGTGGCTTGGAACTCAAGTCATACATGTATTAAGTGTGGACAATAATCATAGATTTTTCTATACTCAGGGCTTAAACACCATCCATGATACTTGGCCGGACTTGGTCAGAGAGTAGCAGTGACCTACTTTCCACTCCCACTGAGAATCAGGGGTTATCTTGCCCTTATTTGGATTCTATAGGGATGCAGAGCCAGGGTTAGGATCAGAAATATTTCCAAAGCAACAGGCCAATTACTCTTACATGCTAGGACAGCTGGTATAGACAGGGTATGGACCATCAAACCTTACTGAGTAGGTAAGGGTGGGTGGTTAGTAAAAAGACTTATAAACAACAAAGACAGGTACACAGAAGCATCTGTGAAATAGAGGACCAAAAAGGTGTCCCCCAAGCCTGGTGGTTCAAAGTTTTTAGGATCAAAAAGTGTATGGAGCAAGGATTCAGGATCTCTGGGGTCTAGTTGTAACTAGGCCTCTGTCTCTGGTCATTTCTAATATTTGTTGATTTTCCCTCTGCTGAGAATCCTATACCTCCCAAGTCAGCTAACAATTATGATAACGACTGCACTAAATGGGTTTTTAGGAAAGGGACTTTCTTAAGTGGTCCAGAATGAAGACCACTTTGATCACACAGACATGCCAACAGATTACTTTTATGGTTTCCTCTCCATATCCTCTTAACCTCAGTGCTCAGCTCCTCCAAACCCACCCTACACTGCAGTTTGCGACCTTTCAGGTTGAGTTCTTGGTGAAGACTGCCTTCCCTGGGTTCCACTGTCGTGAGTTGGAGTCATGGAACCTCAGTCAAGGACTCCAAATGCACAGTAGGAGGTGAGAATAAGATACACCTGCTGCCACCTCACCATTGTGAATTTTATCCCAGAGTCATGTCCTAACTTGACCCCAATTTTGAAAGTTCTGAAGGATCTGGATTTGGGGAAAGGAGACATGTAGCCATCCCTAAGTCTCCTGAACTGGAGTTGACCCTAGAAAAGTCAGTCTAACCGCCCACATGAGCCTCGGTCCTCAGACTGGGAGGTGGGGAAAGAGGGAGGTGGGCAGGAGAGCCTCTGGGAAAATACCCCTCCCAAAAATAGACTGGCAAGTATGGTAGGACCTGAGATCCCGCACAAGAGGTTCTTTCAGCAGCACCCCAGATCCCTCCCTGGGAAGATTAGCAAAAAGGATGATAGGGGGCAGGGTGGGAGATAGGGAGGCCAGGGCTCTGCTACCCCTGGCCGGGAGAACAAAAGCTGAGTTACAGCCGCCTCCGCTGCTGCCGCGGGCCGAGCTCTTTGTGACACTTTGTTTGGGACGCAGAGAGGGAAGCACCCCCCATCCTCTCCCCTCCCCCCACCCTCCTCACTCCGGAGAGTTTGGGTTCCTTCCCCCTCCTCCACAGGCCCTACCTGGGCCGGGGGGCGCGCATCCACTCAGGCTCGCGGCTCCACCGACCCGCACCCCCAGGCCCCTCGCGCCCTGCCTTCGGGCCCCTACAAAGACGCTCGCCACCCCCGCCCCCACCCCACCCCCGTTGGCCCTTCCCCTTTGGTGTCCGCTCGCTCGGCTCCCCCACCTGGCCCCCCCTCCCGTGGGGCCCCCCTAGCTCTTTAGGCTTCCCAGGCCGCCACCCCCACCCCGCCCCCCCAGGAGCTCAGGGCGAAGTTTGCTTGGGGCCGAGCCGGCGCCCCTCCCCCGCCCCCGCCCCCTGCACCTGCTCCGAGCCGGGAGCGCGGAGCGGCCCCCCCTCCGGGAAGGGGGGAGGGGGCCGGGGGCGGGGGCGGGTGGCGGGCGGGGGGGGCCGGGAGTGGGGGGAGCGGCTACTCACGAGCCCCGGGCGGGCGGCGGCGGAGCGGGCGGCGGCGGCGGCGGCGGCGGCGGGCGGCGGGCCGGCGGCGCGGGCGTCAGCGTTACGTGGGGCCGGGGGAGATGCGCCGGGCCCCGGCCCCCCCGCCCCCGGCCCGGCCCCCGCCCCCTCCCCGGTCCCCCCGCCCCCGGCCCTGGCCCGCATTGTGTGCGGCGGGAGGCGGCCCGGCCATTAGCATGCGGGGGGCGGCGCGGCGGGGTTGGGAACCGCGCGGGAGCGCGGCTACGGCTCTGGGGACAGGGAGCGGGGGACCCCGGGAGCCGCAAGAGGCGGCCGCCAGGGGCGGGGTGCGGGCAGTTTGGAGACGGGGGGCGCTGTCGGAGGGAGGGAGAGAGGAGGGAGCGGGGGTGGGGCGCACAGACGAGTCCAACAGGAGACTGGAAGAGATTTTGAAAGGTCATCTCGTCCTTCCCCCAGCCTCCTAGCAGGACTGCCCCTCCCACCCCAGACCCGGACATACCAGGGAAGGAGTTGGCTCTGCCGCTGTTTCTGCCCCAACATGCACAGACTCGGAGAAGTTCTTCCTGGGGTTTTATCTCAAAAGCCTCTCCCTTACAATTTCTGTCTCTTTTGGGGGAGGAGGAGGGGCGATCATAGAGATAGTTAATGTCTGCCGTATAAGAAACATTATTAAAGTTACTCTTCCGTCCTTTCTGTTCTTGATAAACAATTCTCATTTTTCCCTCTCGAATTCTATTTTCCATTCTTTAAGATACTTAAATGACTCTTCAAAACAACAAATATTTGCTGAGTGCTTACCAAGTACCAGGCACTGTGCTCAGTGCTGTGGGGGATGCACAGATGGGGGGGATGCGATACCTTCCCTTGAGGAGACTAGTCTGGGCGATGGCTACAAACTTGTAAGTAGTATATTCAGATTTAGTCAATATTTACAGAATACTTGTTCACATATTTAGTAGTATAGAATCCTTAACAATAACCCTCTAATATAATTAGTTCTCATTTACAGGTAAGAAAAGTGAGGCTCAAGGAGTTTCCCCGCTGGCCTCCAAGTTTAAGGATCTTCATGCAAGCCCAACATCTCACATCACCATTAAATAAAATTAATGCATACGGGAATTGAAGAGGTAGGAACAGACAGCAGTTCTCTGGATTCCTTTAAAATGTGATTCCTACTCCCCAAGAAAGAAAAACAGATACAGTGCTCCAAGGATATTGGCCCAGCACTGAGTGGGGCAGGAGTGGCTTATAAGGAAGGCTATGTGCTTCCCAGGGTCCTATTTCAAGGAACTACCTACCAGGGGTCTTCTGACAGTTTCTCCTATCATCAATAATAATTAATGATGATAATAGCTACTAAGATTTATGAATACTTATGTGCTAGGTGTTGGGCTAAGCTAGCTAATACACATTTTCTTTTCTAATGCTCAAGGCAACCCCTTGAAATTGATACTAACTTTACTTTATAGATAAGGAAACAGATGAAGCAACTTGTTCAAGGTCATCCAGGTGGATCTGGGACTGGTTGTCTCCAGACCTCAGGCTCTGTGCCAAGTTGGGCCTTTCCTATCTTTGAGCTGTATATATTCCAGCCCACCTCCTTCTTCTGTACAAATAAATGTCGCCATCTTAGGTTCTGAATAAGTCCTCAGGCACATCAGTGTGACCTCATCAGCAGTGTTAATGGTTGTTAACCACTCACCCTGAATCAATAACCTTTCACAGGCATGTTGTTAGTTTCCTTTTATCAGTAAACAAACTGAGGTTGAAATAGGTAAAATAATGTCACAAGAATATGTCCAAGGTCAGCTGGGGGTGGTGGCACACGCCTGTGATCCTAGCACTTTGGGAGACTGAGATAGAATTGCGAGTTCAAAGCCAGCCTCAGCAACAGCAAGGTGCTAAGCAACTGAGTGGGACCCTGTCTCTACATAAAACACAAAAATAGGGCTGGGGATGTGGCTCAGTGGTCAAGTGCCTCTGAGTTCAATGCCCAGTACCAAAAAAAAAAAGATGTCCAAGGTCACACAGCTGGGAAACTTGCAGAACTGAGTTCAGGCTGCAAGGCACCTATTCTTTCAGAAATATTGTTGTAATAGTACCTTTCCCAAGACAGACCACTTGGGGACTATCTACATATGTCTAGGTGCAGTTTATCACTGAGTCAAAACCAATCCCTGCTAAAAACAGTGCTGTTAGCCGGGCGCCAGGCCTGTAATCCCAGCACTTTGGGAGGCTGACAGGAGAATCGCAAGTTCAAAGCCAGCCTAAGCAACAGCAAGGTGCCAAGCAACTCAGTGAGACCCTGTCTCTAAATAAAACACAAAATAAGGCTGGGGATGTGACTCAGTGGTAGAGTACCCCTGCGTTTAATCCCCAGTAGGCGCCCCCCCAAAAAAAAAACAGTGCTCTCCATCCACTTAGCATCCAATTTAGAGTAAAACTTTCAAGAAATTACAGAGAGAAGCCGAGCGCAGTGGCGCAAGCCCATAATCCCAGCATTTAGGGAGGCTGAGACAGGAGAATCGCGAGTTCAAAGCCAGTCTCAGCAACAGCGAGTCTAAGCAACTCAGTGAGACCCTGTCTCTACATAAAACACAAATAGGGCTGGGGATGTGGCTCAGTGGTCAAGTGCCCCTGAGTTCAATCCCTGGTACCAAAAAAAAAAAAAAAGAAAGAAAGAAAGAAAAAAAGAAATGGTAGAAAAGAAAGTTAGAGACAGGAAAGCTAGGGGAATTAAAACTTACCTGGGTTAGGGACAAAGCTGCAAGTGGTAATAAGCAGTCCAAAGAGTAATATGGAATCTTACTAGGGCAGAACAAGTTATTTGGTGAAGAAACCAAAGAAAGGAAAAAGATGATGGAAACATGGGGAAATTGAAGTCCAAGATTGATAATGTCCAATTGGATGTGGTGAGTGAAGGAATCCAGAAGAGGAAAATAGATGGGCAGAAATGGGAGCAATAGAAAATGGGAACAGAGTGAGGCAGGGCTGAGTGTCTTGTGAACTGAGTTTGGTGTCTACCCAGGGCCACTCCCTAGATCCTTAGGACCTTACAGGGACCTTTGCCCCACCACGGCCCAGCCCTGCCAGCCCTTTCTTAGTCAGGACAAGTTTGTCACCTGCTCTGAAATACCAGGCCCCCAAGGAATCCCAGAACCCATCTGAGTCTCATCCCTTTGGAGTAGCTGCTTCAGACTAGGTAGGTGTAAGATACTGGGCCTCAATTCCCTAAATTTTGGGAGTGGGCAGAAGGGTAACTGGGAGAGATATTGCATGTCTTGTCTCCTGAAGGACAAGCCCATAATGAATTTTTCCAACCTAGGAAGCACCCAGCTCTTGTAGAAGGGAGTGATGGAGGAAAGAGCCAATCTGCAAGTGCAGGAGAGACCCAGTCTTCGTCTGGAAAAGCTACAGCACTGGGCAAGGCACAGGCAAAATGGACAGCTCTTGGTGCTGGCGGTGAGGCCAGGCTGCCCCACCTCAGGTCTCAGCATGTCCACTTTACACAGTTCAGTTCCATCCATGTCCAGTGAGCACCTACCATGTGCCAGAAACTGTACTAGACTCTTAGTGGGAGGAGGGTGGAAGAAACAGAAAAAAACAAGGCAATACCCTTAATCTCCATGTAGCTTCTGTCAGATGGGGAAAACAGGTAAGTAAACTCAAAATGAGGCAGAACAAATTAAATGGCATTTAATTTTTAAATCTTAATTCCTTTGCTGCCCTTAGTTTACTACTTTTCTTCTGCCATGCATTCATCCCAATTACTGATCTCTAGAAGAGGCAAGGTTTGGAGGAGGAAAAGGAATCTTTGACAGTTCCCCCCTAAACTGCCCTGCTCTGGCCTCCAGGTGACCCAGATATGGCTGGCAATAGCTATGGTACCCTTTGCTGTCTCAGTCGCCTGTCTGAACTCTGCTTGTCACATGGCCACAGCACTGCCACTTGGGTCTGGAGTCTCAGTAAGATCTACAGGGAGGGTAGAAGGAAGGTTCTGGGGACCCCTCCCTAATGGGACCAGAGTTCAAACTTGCGCTTCTCACCATTCAGGGTCTCCTAACTGGGACTGTCACCCTTGAGCTTCGTAGAGCACCTCGTCTCTGGAAGGTGAGTGGAAAAGAGCATGCAGTACTGTCCTCCCACCCCCTAAAAGACACACACACACACACACACCTCAGCTCAGAAAGTAAGTGGTTTAGTGTTGACTAATCCTCTCTGCTGTCTGTCCTGGCTGGCCTAAAAGACTACAGAGAAAAAGCAAAAAAGTTAGAGGGCTGGTGGTCCCATTTGGAGGAGAAACAAGAGCTGAGTTTTGTTTTCAGCTAGGCATCAGGTGGGGATTGATGTTGGAATGAGTCCCCTAGGCTGGGCAGTGCTGAGCTGGCTCACTGGCAGGTACGGGCCATGATGATATTCAACACCTTCAACCTGATCTTGGGCTTCATTGCGGTGGTGGTCGAGGTGATGAAGACAGCTTTGGGGCCTGCTCCTAGTGCCCCCTCCCAGGTACTGGTGAATGAAGGAAAAGGTGGGAGGAGGAGGAAGCAAGAGTTGGAGAGGGAAAGGGCAGGGCAAAACAGGTGCTGGGTTCCCACAGCATTTTCTGGGCTGTCTACCTGCAGCTGGCAGGCTTGCTGGTGCTGGAGCTCAGCGCTGAGGCCTTCACCCTAGGAGGTGTGCTGGCCTCAGCATACGCTCTATTCTTGCTGAGCCAGAGGAAGTCAGGATGCTTCAGGAGCCAGAGTCAACACTACGAGGAACTGCAAGAGGTATTGGGGGTATTGGGGGCAGGAAGGAAATCATGGAGCAGCTAGCTGCCAGCTAATTTTTTCACTGGCAATCCTGGTCAGTGGCACCTAAGGGGAGAGAGTGGGACAGGAGGGAAATGAGGGGTCCCAGATTGACACTATTGGCTTTCTGGCTTGGGACGTCTTTTCCCCTAATGGTGGGTAAGAGTGAATTGGGTATCTATATGGCTGGGACTAGAATAGGTGAGCAGCAGGAAGCTACCCAAATTTATTGAAAGAACTATGAGAAAAAATGGGGGAGGAGGAAGATGCTTCCGTCTGGGCTTTCTCCTTTCTCATCCCTACAATTCACTTACACTTTTATCTGCTTTTCTAGGGCCTCTCTGAGGCGGAGGAGGTTCCTGGTTGGGAAAATGGTCCTATGGTGGCCAGCACAGGAAACTGATCAAATGAGTGAGCTGCGCAGGCAGAGAGGCAGACAGGTTCTACTGCCCTTCTCCCCTAAGGGAGCACCCTCCAGACTGCCTCACATGCCACCCCACCAAACTCAGAAGTTAGCTGGCCTCGTTTGAGACACGCAGTTCTTTCTTGTCCCTGCCCCACTAGAGGAAGATATACCTGGACCTGGGTCCTCCCTCATTTCAAGCTGTAAAGCAGCTTCCTCCTTTCCATCCTTGCCCTCCTTTTCCCACTGCTTCTTCCTTAGATCCAGGTCCTGTCCGCTCTAACAGAGCCTACAAGTCCCAGGATGCCCCGCTACCCCGTGACCTTCTGGGAAATAAAGAGCCTTCCCTCCGCGGCAGTGGCGCTGTGCATCTGCTGAGTGACGCGAGGCGCTGCAAGTCAAGGCCTAGCCGAGAGTTTCCTCGGACGCGACCATTGGGCCCGCTAGCGGGGAGGCGCCGGGCGGGCGGTCCTGCGCTGGGGTGCCACCGTAGCAGCCACACAACCGCGAGCGGACTCTGGGCCCTCCTGCCTCGCGCTGGCAGCTTCGGAGCCCGGCGACGGCTGGGAATGGCGCTTGGCAGAGCTGGGGTTTCCCAGGTGCTGTCGCCGCGCCCCCTCGCACGAGTGCTCAGGTCCAAAGCCCTGAGACTTGGAGCGCGCGCGAGAAGGGGGTTGGAGATGATGAGTCAGGAGCGCGGGGCCTTTCTCGTCCCCCTCCCCCACGTCCTGGGCGTCTGCGGAGGACAGGCTCGCTGGGCAGGCGGGTGGACCCGGCAGGCAGAGGGAAGGACACGGCGACCCGACATAAGACTTTCCCGCCTCTTGCTAGCACGCGGGTGTAAAGAGCCTTTCCAAGGCGGGAGCGGTACTACGCACACTCAGCCTTTACGCAGCCCCTCGGACCTTTGATCCCGGGCTGCAGTCTTATTGCTGAAGCTGTGCTTGCACTCAGCGCTCACCATTTATGACCTTTGCAAGTGTACAAAGATAAGCTCGGATGGGCTTGGGGAAAAGCCCAGGAAAACGAGGAGTCCCCGTAGCACCAGTCGGGCAGCTTAACCGCTAGCAACTAGAAATTGATCAGAGCTGGAGTACTAAGAGAACTCACCCCAAATTCACATAGTGCCCAGGATGTGTATTCTCCTCACACTCATTTTTGTTCCCACTTGAGAAGGCTTCTTTCACTAGAGAATGCTGCTTCTCAGGGCTCAGCCAAGCCCATGCACCAGTGAGGGTACAGCGCAGCCTGGCTGTCTTGTCTTGACATTGCAGTGGCGCCAGCTACAATTCCTTTCTGTTTGTGACACCTTGGGAGTGGTAATAGTCGCCCTATGAAAAGTTAAGTATGAGTACTAGTGGGTGGGGACAGTTCTGAGATCTACCCTGGAATGCAGAAAACAAGATCTGGGCCTCTTCTTCCTCCCCACAATCTAACTATCAGAATAAGGGAGGGCTCATGTGTGAAAGGCTCCAAGGAAAGAACTTTTTCAAAGTTAGAAGGTGGTGGTAGATTAGGGGGATGAGGAGTATTCAACAATTTGCTCTGTCTTTCAGCTTTTATAATGTTATCAAAATTCTAGATATTGCTTTCTAATTCTTAGAAAAACTCAAAAACCATGCACATGAACCTTGTGTCAGGTTACGCTAAATGATGCTGTGGTAACAACAGTAAAACTTCGATGGTGTAAAACCACAAAGGTTTATTTCTTATACTACACGTCCAAAGTAGGCTGACAAGGATCTCTGCTCACTGGAAGTTATTCAGATAACTGAAGAATCTCACCATTTTGAGACCCTACTGTGTCACTATGAGGTTTAGAGTTACTCCTTTCAAAATGTGAGTTAAGCCCAGTGCTGTAGCAGATGCCTTTAATCCCAGCTGCTCAGGAGGCTGAGCCAGGAGGATCTTGAGTTCAAAGCCAGGCTCAGCAATTTAGCAAGGCCCTAAGCAACTCAGTGAGACCCTGTCTCTAAATAAAATACAAAATAGGCCTGGGGATGTGGCTCAGTGGTTGAGTGCCTCTGAGTTCATCCCGGTACCAAAAAAAAAAAAAAATGAATTAAGCATATGAAAAAATACTCATGTCGCTAAAGGGACACATTACTTCCACTCACAGTCATTGACCAAAGTGAGGCATATAATCACTCAACCTTAAGAAGGCAAGAAGGGCATTTTTTCACATGTGTGGAAGCAGAGGGGAAGCAGAAATACTTCATTAAGAGAAAAAGGGAGGGGCTGGGGTTGTGGCACAGTGGTAGCGTGCTCGCCTAGCACGTGTGAAGCACTGGGTTCGATCCTCAGCACCACGTACAAATAAAATAAAGATATTCTAAAAAAAAAAAAAAAAGAGAGAAAAAGGGAGCCAGGCGCGGTGGCTCAAGCCTGTAATCCCAGCACTTAGGGAGGCTGAGACAGGAGAATCGCGAGTTCAAAGCCAGCCTCAGCAATGGCGAGGCGCTAAGCAACTCAGTGAGACCCTGTCTCTACATAAAACACAAAATAGGGCTGGGGATGTGGCTCAGTGGTCGAGTACCCCTGAGTTCAATCCCCAGTACCACAAAAAA
>CM053401.1:69572690-69589826 GCA_028644305.1 Xerus rutilus | reverse complement strand
AGGAGGAGGGAACTGTGGTATCTGGTTTCCAAGCTAAAGGGTCAGGATAGGCTTGTCCATTTGGGAACAGTAGGGTCCCTGGCCAAAGCAGTCTGGGAGCAGGAATCAGCCAATAAGAGTGCAGGGAGGTGGCTCCTCAGGGCAGCGTGGTCAGTACTGAGCTGACTGCTCGGCGCCATCTTGTGGCACGCCCCCACACACATCTAAAATCTAAATTTCTCCCGTTTGCTTCCTACTCCTCTTTCTCAACTATCTAGTTTACTTTTGTTATCACTCAGTCACACAAGCTGAATTACCCTCATTTTCTATAGCCAAACACTCACACCCACATTCTACAATTTCCTCCTGCTCTTGAATCAGTCCTGTTCTCTCCACTCTAACCCTAAGTCTCCTAACTAGCTTCTATGCCTCTGGACCTGTTCACCTCATATACATCTTCCACATCCCTACATCACTTCCTTGCTTAAAAGCCCTCTGATCCTCCCTATCAATCACGAGATAAAGTCTAAGCCTTTTAAAATGGTACCCTGACCTTTGTGATCTGGCTCCTGCCTAGCCTTCCAGCATCATCTTCCACAGCCCTTGCACTTCACAATCCGGTGACAGCAACTTGAGGAAGGTAGCACTAACGTATGGACTTTTTAAAAAAGATTTTAAAAAATTATTAATATGTATGACAAACACATCCACTCCATCTTTTTTTTTTTTTTTTTTTTTTGGCACCAGGGATTGAACTCAGGGGCACTCGACCACTGAGCCACATCCTCAGCCCTATTTTGTGTTTCATGTAGAGACAGGGTCTCACTGAGTTGCTTAGCACCTCACCGTTGCTGAGGCTGGCTTTGAACTCGCGATTCTCCTGTCTCAGCCTCCCTAAGTGCTGGGATTACAGGCTTGTGCCACCACGCCCGGCTCACCCCATCCTTGAGGCTTCATCTTCTTCCTCTTGTTCTTCTTATTATTATTTATTTATTTATTTATTTATTTTTTATTTATTTATTTTTTTGGGGGGTACTGGAGATTGAACTCAGGGGCACTCGACCACTGAGCCACATCCCCAGCCCTATTTTTTTGTGTTTTATGTAGAGACAGGGTCTCACTGAGTTGCTTAGCGCCTCACCATTGCTGAGGCTGGCTTTGAACTCGCGATTCTCCTGTCTCAGCCTCCTTAAGTGCTGGGATTACAAGCATGAGCCACCACGCCCGGCTTATTTATTTATTTTTTGATGAGCCCAAGGATGATGAGGATGACAGCAGTGACTCAGTGGTGGGCTGGGTGAGGGTCAGGGATGTTTGTTGCACACATTAGTGAGATGTCAAAACAAAACCCTGGGGGGGCTGGAGGTCAAGCTCAATGGTAGAGTGCTTGCCTAGCATGTGTGAGACCCTGGGTTCCATCTTCAGCAGCATACCCAGCCACCACACACACACAAAACACTAACAGGAAGTCAAAGTCATATGTCAAAATAGCTGAGTCAAAAATTCTCACTTTGCCTATATATTTATTCCCATGCCCTATTCAACAGTTGCACCCAGTTCTAGCCTCACCTAAGTCCCAAGTGTTGCTAATTGCTTCTTGTCCTTCAAGAGTCATCTGCTCAGTCCTCACTCACTTTGGGAAGATTTGCTGGCCTCTTCCAATACAATTGTGTTCTTCAGTGCTCTCTTTGTGCCACATATGCAGTTCTATACTTATAATCTTTTACTGAAATTATCATTTATTTGTTGAACTTTGAGGCAGGAACTGTTTTATTCTTTGGGAGTGGGGAACTGAGGATTGAGCCAAGGGCTCTCTACTGCTGAGCTATATCTTCAGCCTTTCTTATGTTATTTTGAGACAAGCTATCACTAAATTGTTGAGGCTGACCTTGAATTTGCAATCCTCCCAATTCACTGGGATTGTAGATATGTACCACTGGGGATTATAGATGTGTGCCACCGTGCTCAGCTTGTTTTTTTGTTTGTTTGTTTTTTCAGTTTTATAACCCTAGAACCTAGCTGAATAAATGGAATATAGGAGACATCTGATAAATGTTTAATGAATGAATGAATAAGTAGACTCAATCAAAAGGTATCTGCCATGGTTTGAATGTATGTGTCTCCAAAATTCATATGTTGGCACTTAAACTCACAGGTGATCACAATAAAAGGTGGGGCCTTTAAGTGGTGATTAGGTCCTTTTAGGACTTTTCAGATTAGTACCCTTATAAAAGGGCTTAAGGTAACTAGCTTGTCCCTTTTTGCCTTCGGTCCTTGGTGCCACATGAAGGGCACAGCACCCTTTCTCTGCAGGGGTGCATGCAGCAACAAGGGATCATCTTGGAAGCAGAGACCAGGCCCTCACCAGACACTGAGCCTACCAGCTCCTTGATCTTAGACCTTCCAGCCTCCAAAACTATGAGAAATAGTTGTCTATTATTTATAAATTATTCAGTCTTACTACCTAAGTTTTTGATGTAAACTCATTAAATTCAAAGAAAAAATTACTCAGTCTTTGGTATTTTGTAAAAACAGAACAAACAGACTTTCTAACAGTCATCACTTCTCTGCTTAAACATCAAAAGTAATGGTACCAATGGAGAAAATCACTCAAATAAGGCAGCTAGTGCCACAACAAATCCATGGTCTCAGATTGCAATAAGAATTTAAAAGCTGGGCTGGGTTTGTGGCTCAGTGGTAGAGCACTTGCTTAGCATGTGTGAGGCACTGGGTTCAATTCTCAGCACCACATATAAATAAATACAAGTCCATCAACAACTAATAAAAAATATTTTTAAAAAATAATTTAAAAGCTACATCACTATTAGTGGTTCTCAATTTCCATATACTTCAAGTGTTTCATTTTGGGCTTTTTTTTTTTTTTTTTTTTTTGGTGCTGGGGATTGAACCCAGGGCCTTGTGCATGCAAGGAAAGCACTCTACCAACGGAGCTATATCCCCAGCCTATACTTCAAGTTTTTTACTTTGTTCTCAATAGTTATTATAAAGCACATCTGGAAAATAAACAAATGATAAAAACTAAAAAACAAACAAAAAACAGAACATGTACAACAAAAAGAGTAATAAGACTTGGTTTCTCAGATCTTAATGTATATCAAAAACATTTTAGAAATTACAATAGCATGATATGGGCATCAGAAAGGACAGATGAATGAATGGGAAAGAACAGAGTTCGTTGAAAAGGCCAAGTATATATTGGGCTGGGGTTGTGGCTCAGAGGTAGAGCACTTGCCTAGCATGTATGAGGCACTGGGTTTGACTCTCAGCACCACATATAATCAAATAAAGTCCACTGACAACTAAAAGTATACATATATTAAAAAAAAAAGAAAAGGCCAAGTATAGCTTAAGATTGAATATATATATTTTTTTAAATGTTTATTTTTTAGTTGTAGGTGACAGAATATCTTTATTTTACTTTTATGTGGTGCTGAGGATGGAACCCAGTGCCTTATGCGCGCTAGGCGAGCACGCTACCACTGCGCCATAATCCCAGCCCCAAGATTGAATATATTTTAATGGCACTATTTCTTATTAGTTAATGGTAGACTAACTTTTTTTCAAATTAGCAGTATGGGAACAACTGGAAAACTAATTGCAAATAAAATAAAGTACCCCTGTATCATACATCCTGCACCAAAATAAGTTCTAAATGATTAAATGGAAAAACCAGAACCATAAAAATATGAAAAATAAATATAGATGAGCCGGGCAGCACACATCTATAAGCCCAGCAACTTGGAAGGCTGAGGCAAGAGGATCACAAGTTTGAAGCCAGCTTCAGCAAATTAGCAAGGTCCTAAGCAGCTTAGTGATACCTCATCTCCAAATAAAAAATAAAAATGGCTGAGAATGTAGCTCAGGGGTAAAGCCCTCCTGGGTTCAATCCCTAGTACTAAAAAAAAAAGAAGAAGAAGAAGAAGTACAAACATAATCTGGGCCCAGATAAAAGACTGAGAGCTTTTATATTAAAAATTGTAAGCTTTCTATGTAAAAAGTGTCACAATAAGGGTAAAATTCAAATGAAAATTGAAGAAAGATGACAAAGAGTAACAATTTTTTTTTTTTAAAGAGACGGCTTTTTTTTTTTTAAATATTTTTTTAGCTGTAGATGGACATAATGTCTTTATTTTATTGCTTTGTATGTGGTGCTGAGGATCGAACCCAGGGCCTCACGCATGCGAGGCAAGCGCTCTACCGCTGAGCTACAATCCCAGCCCCAAGAGTAACAATTAAAATATTGTTAATATTGAAAAAAATAGAATCACTGAGGAAAACAAAACAACCAATTTAACACAAAGAAAAAATTAAATAGCCAATAAAAATCCATGAAAATTATTTACATTCATAGTAGATAAGTAAAAGGGTTTTTTGTTTGTTTGTTTGATACTGGGCTTGAACCCAGGGGCACTTTACCAGTGAGATACATTCCCAACTCTTTTGTTTTTTATTTTGTGACAGGATCTTAATAAGTTACTTAGGGCCTTGCTCAGTTGCTGAGGCTGGCCTCGAACTTAGGATCCTCCTGCCTCAGCCTCCCAAATTGCTGAGATTGCACATGGGCACCACTGTGTCCGGCTAGTGAAAGTAACGTAAAACAATAAGGGCCACGCTTGGGCCAGACTTGGTGGTACATACCTGTAATCCCAGCAGCTCAGGATGCTGAGACAGGAGGATCACGAGTTCAAAGCCAGCCTCACCAAAAGCCAGGCAGGTGCTAAGCAACTCAGTGAGACCCTGTCTCTAAATAAAGTACAAAATAGGGTTGGAGATGTGGCTCAGTGGTCGGATGCCCCTAAGTTCAATCCCTGGGACCCAAAAAACAACAACAACAACAAAAACCAATAAGATATCATTTTATGTTGGTCACATTTTTAAACGCATAAAACCCATTGTTGATGAGTATGCAAGGAAATGGGCACTTTCTGTTAGCCCTTTTAAGACTATGATTGGTCTAATCATAATTGAAAGCAATTTTTAAAAACTGCATCTAAAGACTAAGAATTGCCTACTGTTGCCCCAGCAATTCTGCTTCTAAGAATTTTTCTCAGGAATACCACTGGGTATGTGCAAGGAGTTACTTGGAGAAATGTTCATTGCAGCATTAATTTTAAGTTTTAAAAGTGTGAACAGGGGCTGGGGTTGTGGCTCAGTGGTGGAGCGCTCGCCTAGCACATGTCAGGCTCTGGGTTCGATCCTCAGCACCACATAAAAATAAATAAATAAAGTCATTGTGTCCATCCACAACTAAAGAAAAATATTTTTTAAAAAAAGTGTGAACAGTCTAAATATCCAACAGTAAGGTACTGATTTTTAAAGTATAATAAACCTAGAGAATAAAGTGTTACATTTACCAGCATAAAAAATATAGAGTAAAAGATGTCCATAGTGTATTATAAGTTAAAGCACCTTATATCCAATTTGAAAATGAGCAAAAGACCAAACAAGATATGCAAATGACCAAGAAGCAAATGACCAAGTGCATGAAAATTATGCAGTGCATCATTAGTCTTTTTTTTTTTTTTTTTGGTACTGGGGATTGAACCCAAGTGTGCTTAATCACTGAGCCATATCCCCAGCTCTCTTTTATATTTTTTATTTAGAGACAGGGTGTCACTGAGTTGCTTAGGGCCTCACTAAGTTGCTGAGGCTGGCTTTGAACTGGAGCTCCTCCTGCCTCAGCCTCCCTAGCCGCTGGGATTACCGGCATGCACCACCATGCCCAGCTCACCTCGTTAGTCTTTAGGGAAATGCAATACAAAACTAAAATGAGATATTACTTCAATGCTTCACATCCACTAGGATAGCTGTTTTAAAAATAGAAAATAAGTATTGGCAAGAATGTCTAGAAATCTCAACTTTAATATATTGCTGGTAGGAATGTAAAATGGTGCAGCCGCTGTTGAAAATGGTTTGGCATTTCTTCATTCAGTTCAACATGAAATTACCATATGATTCAGCAAATCCATTCATAGGTATATAACAAACAGGTGTTCAAACAAAACATGCACATGAATGTCCAAAGCAGACTATTCGCAATAGCTGGAAGATGGAAACAGCTCAAATGTCCATCAACTGATAAATGGTCAAACAAAATGTGGTATATACACATATGATACAATGGAATATTTATTACTCAATTATGCCACAACATTATGCTAAATGAAAGAAGCCAGATACAAAAGGTTATATTTTGTATACTTCCATTTATATGATATATCAAGAATAAATAAACCCATAGAAACAGAAAGCACAACTGTGGTTACTAGAATCTGGAAGAAGGAGACAACAGAGTAATTGCTTAATGGCTGTAGAGTTTCCTTCTGGAATGATGCAAATGTTCTGGATCTAGACAGTGATGATGGTGCTACAACATTGTGAATGCATTAAATGATACACTGAAGTGTACACTTTAAAATGATAAAATGGTGAATTTTATGTTACGTGAGCCTGATCAAAGTGAAAAAAGTACATTAGGAATCAATAGATATAATTGGTTTGTTTTTTCCAAAAGTATATGCACAGGAAAAAAGTGGAAAGATAACTATTAAATTGCTCTGATAGTCCATGAGTTGTCATTTAGGACTAACGTTCTAATTTTTCTACAGTACTCTTGGATTACTTGAGTCTTTTTATTTATTTTTTGGTATCAGGATTAAATCTAGGGCTGCTTAACCATGGACGCACATCCCTAACCCTTTTTATTTAGTTTTTAAAATTATGAGACAAGTTTTCACCAAGTTGCTTAGAGCCTCACTAAATTGCTGAGGCTGTCCTCAAACTGGCAATCCTTCTACCTCAACCTCTTCAGTCACTGATATTACAGGCATATGCTCCCACACCCAGCCTACTTGAGTCCTTTTAAGAGAGGCTGTAGAATAATATTTAATTAAATGGAGGAAGTAACCATCATATTAAACCAAAACACTATATATGAGTGATCCCAATTTTAATGTAAAAATTGCATTAAAAAACCTACTGGAAGAATTATGCCAACATATTACAAGTGCTGATGAAGGAGATAGGCTGATTTTGAGTCAATCACCAAGGGCATATGAGTTAATCAATCATGCCAACATAATGTAGTCTCCATAAAAACTCAAAAAGTGGGCTGGGATTGTAGCTCAGTGGTAGAGCACTTGCCTCGCATCCATGAGGCACTGGGTTCGATCCTCAGCACCACATAAAAATAAAATAAAAGATATTGTGTCAATCTACAACTAAAAAAAGATTTAAAAAAAGATTTTAAAAAAACTCAAAAAGTTTGAGGTTCTTTATGGTTGCTGAACACTGAAGAATAATGCATACGGAGAGAGTGTGGGAGATTCAAGTCTCTTTCCCCACACCTTGTCCTGTGTTCCTCTTTGATTGTTCATCTGCACTTTTTGTAATATCATTTATTTATTTATTTATTTTTGGTATCAGGGATAGAACCCAGGGGCATTTAACCACTGAGCAACATCCCAGCTCATTTTATTTTTTATTTTGAGATCATTTTGCTAAGTTGCTTAGGACCTCACGAAGTTGCTGAGGCTGGCCATGAACTTGCTATCCTCTTGTCTCAGCCTCCGGAGCCACTGGGATTACCAGTGTGCAACACAGCACCCAGCCTCTCATCCTTTTTTTTTTTTTTGGTACCAGGGATTGAACTCAGGGGCACTCGACCACTGAGCCACATCCCCAGCCCTATTTTGTGTTTTATGTAGAGACAGGGTCTCACTGAGTTGCTTAGTGCCTTGCCATTGCTGAGGCTGGCTTTGAACTTGCAATTCTCCTGTCTCAGACTCCCTAAATGCTGGGATTACAGGCTTGTACCGCCGCACCCAGTTTAAAAAACACATTTCAAAGGGAAGTTAAGTATTCAAGCTGAAAGAAAATGATGCTGATTAGCAACATGAAACAGATGAAAACTTAAAATTCACTGGCAAAACTAAATACACAAATTCAGAATACAGCCATACTTCATTTCATTGCACTTCACAAATAACATGTTTTTTACAAATGGAAGGTTTGTGGCAACCCTGCACCAGGCAAATCTGTTGATGCCAGTTTTCCAAGGGTATGAGCTCACTTCACATCTTTGTGTTACATATATTGTAATGCTCACAGTATTTCAACCTTTCCCATTATTATTCTGTTATGATTATCTGTGATCAGTGATTTTTTGGGGGAGGGTGCTGGGAATTGAACCAATGGCCTCACATATGCTAAGCACTTTCTCTACCACTAAGCTACATCTCAGACCTTGATCGGTGATCTTTGTTGTCACTATTGTTGTTTGGGGGAGCCATGAACCAAGTTCACATGAGATGGAAAATTTCAGCCAGGTGCAGTGGCACTTGCTGGTAATCCCAGGGACTTGGGAGGCTGAGGCAAGATTCGAAGTTCAAGGCCAGACTCAGCAATTTAGGAAGGTCCTAAGAAATTTAGTGAGACCCTGTCTCAAAAAATCAAAAGGGTGCCAGGCATGGTGGTGCATGCCTGTAACCCAGCACTTTGGGAGACTGAGACTGGAGAATTGCAAGTTCAAAGCCAGCTTCACAATGGCGAGGCGCTAAGCAATTCAGTGAGACCCTGTCTCTACATAAAACACAAAATAGAGCTGAGGATGTGGCTCAGTGGTCGAGTGCCCCTGAGTTCAATGCCTGGTACCACAAAATAAAAAAATAAAAAATAAAATAAAAAGGGCTAAGGATATGGTCCAGTGGTTAAGTGCCTCTGGGTTTAATCCCCAGTATACTACCCAACCCCCACCAAAGAATAGATGGCAGATTTCATAAATGTAATGTATGCTCTGACTGCTCCACTGAGTTTCCATTCCCCCCTCTCCCTCCTTCCTCAGGCATTCCTATTCCCTAAGAAACATAAATATTGAAAATAGGCTAATTACTAGCCCTACAATGGCCTAAAAGTGTTTGTGCTAAAGGAAGAGCTGAATACTCTCACTCTATTCATTTATTTCTTTTGCAATACTGGGAATCAAACCCAAGTATTGCACATGCTAGGCAAGTGCTCTACCACTGAGCTACATCCCTAATCCATGTCTCTCACTTTAAATCAAAAGCTAGCTTAGGATGGAGGCATGTCAAAAGTCAAGATAGGCAGGGCATGGTGGCGCATGCCTGTAATCCCAGCACTTTGGGAGGCTGAGACAGGAGAATTGCAAGTTCAAATCCAGCCTCAGCAATGGCAAGGCGTTAAGCAACTCAATGAGACCCTGTCTCTACATAAAACACAAAATAGGGCTGGGGATGTGGCTCAGTGGTTGAGTGCCCCTGAATTCAATCCCCAGTGCCAAAAAAAAAGTCAAGATAGGCTAAAAGCCAGGTCTCTTACATCAGTTAGCCAAGTTGTGAATGCAAAAGATAACTTCTTTTTTTTTTTTAAACCAGGGATTGCTTAACATTGAGGAGCCATATCTCCAGGCTTTTTTTTTTTTTTTTTTGACACAAGTTCTCACTAAGTTACTTAGGGGTTCACTAAGTTGCTGAGGCTGGCTTTGGACTTGTGATCCTCCTGCCTCAGCCTCCAGAGCCACTGGGATTAATGGTGAGCACCACCATACCTAACCAAAAGATAAGTTCTTGAAATAAATTAGAAGGTATTGCATATGTTAAGAAAGTGAAACAGCATCACTGATGGTATGGAAAAAAATTGAGTGGTCTAAATAGAAGATCAAACCAGCCACAACACTCCCTTAAGCCAAAGCCTAATGCAGAGCAAGACCCTAATTTTCTTCAGTTCTACAAAGACTGAGATAATTGAAGATGTAGAAGAAAAAGTCAAAGCTAGCAGAGGTTGGCTCATGGAGTCTAAGGACAGAAGTCACCTCCGTAACATAAAAGTGCAAGGTGAAGCAGCAAGTGCTGATTGAGAAGCTACAGTCAGTTATCCAGAAGACCTAAGTTAAGAGATGAAGGTGGATGCACTAAACAGATTTTCAATACAGATCAAGTTACCTTATAATGGAAGAGGATGCCATCTAGGACTGTCATAGCTGTAGAGGACAAGTCAATGCCAGGCTTCAAATCTACAAAAAACAGCCTGACTCTCCTAGCCTGTTTGGAGCTAACACAGTTGGTGATCTTAAGTCAGAGCCAATGTTCATTGACCATTCTAAAAATGCATGGGTCATTAAGAATTATACTTAACTCTGTCGTGCTCTATAACTGGAACAGCAAAACCTGGATGATAGCATATCTATTTATAACATGGTTTACTGAATATTTTAAGTCCACTGATGAGAACTACTACTCAGAAAAAAAGTTTCCTTTGAAAATATTTTTGCTCATTTAGCAATGCACTTGGTTACCCTTGGGTTCATTAGAACCCAAGGGTTCTAATGAAGTTATACAATAAGCTTAATGTAGTTTATATGCCTGCTGATACAATATCTGTTCTGCAAACTATGGATCAAGGAATAATATCAACTTTCCAGTCTCATTATTTAAGAAATACATTTTTTAAAAAAATAGCTACCATAGATAATTATTCCTCTGATAGATGTGGAAAAAATAAATTGAACAAACTAAAAATGATTAACCATTCTAAGCCAGATGCTGTGGTGCATGCCTGTTAATCCTTACACTTTGGGAGGCTGAGACAGGAGAATCGTGAGTTCAAAGCCAGCCTTAGCAACAGCAAGGAGCTAAGCAACTCAGTGAGAGACCCTGTCTCTACATAAAACACAAAATAGGGCTGGGGATGTGGCTCAGTGGTCGAGTGCCCCTGAGTTCAATCTCCAGTACCCCCCGCAAAAATGATTAACCATTCTAGATAACATTAAGAACATTTGTAAGCCAGGCATGGTAGTATACATCTGTAGTCCCAACTACCGAAGAGGCTGAGGCAAGAGGATTGCTTGAACCTAATTGAGTTCAAGGCCAATCTGGGCAACACAGAAAAATTCTGTTTGTTTTTTTTTTTTTTTTGCACTGGAGATTGAACTCAGGGGCACTCCACCACTGAGCCACATCCCCAGCCCTATTTTGTGTTTTATGTAGAGACAGAGTCTCACTGAGTTGCTTAGCACCTCGCGGTTTTTGAGGCTGGCTTTGAACTCATGATTCTCCTGTCTCAGCCTCCCTAAGTGCTGGGATTACAGGCTTGCGCCACCGCACCTGGCTCCAAAATTCTGGCTCTTAAAAAACAAAACGAAATAAGAACATTTGTGATTCATGAGAGGAAGTTAAAAAATATATATATAATATATATATTATATATATACATAATATAAAAATATTATATATAATAATATAAAATATATTAAAAATATATAATATATAAAATATATAATATATATTATTAAAATATATAATCAAATATATATATTAAAATATATAATATATTAAATTAAAAAATTAAAGTTAAAAAAATATAATATATATATAAAATATATATATATAGAAAGAGAGAGAGAGAAGGAGAGAGAGAGAGAGAGAGAGAGACATAGACAGAGGTTTATTTAGGAAGGTAGATACACATTCAAGGAAGAATACAGGCTGTCTTGAGACTGAGAAACAGCCCTAACTTGGGCTGGGGGTCCAATATTCATAGAAGGGCTGTATCAGGGGCTGGAATGGAGGTAGATTCAGGGTGAGGCTGTAATTTTGCACCAGTTTTTCTGCACTTGGGTATTTCCCTCATTTTACAAGGGCACAGGCCAAGGGCATGGGCCCAGGTTTGGAACTGTATTTTCTGCATCTCAAAGGCTTGATTCTGCATTTCAATGGCTTGAGGGTGTTTCCCTTAAGATTCCCTATTTTTCTCTCCTTATCCTAAATCCCTATCTCATTTCCTGGCCCCCTGAGGTTTTTTTTTTTTTTGTACCAGGGATTGAACTCAGAGATACTCAACCACTAAGTCACATCCCCAGCCCTGTTTTGTGTTTAATTTAGAGACAAGTTCTCACTAAGTTGCTTAGCTCCTCACTGAGGCTTGGCTTTAGCTCCTTGCTGAGGCTGGCTTTGAACTTGTGATTCTCCTGTCTCAGCCTTCCGGTTTGATCTCTTATTTTTTTTTTTTTTTTTGGTACCAAGGATTGAACTCAGGAGTACTCGATCACTGAGCCCCAGCCCCAGCCCTATTTTGTGTTTTGTGTAGAGACAGGGTCTCACTGAGTTGCTTAGTTGCTTAGCACTTCGCTGTTGCTGAGGCTGGCTTTGAACTCGCGATTCTCCTGTCTCAGCCTCCCAAAGTGCTGGGATTACAAGCGTGAGCCACCACGCCCGGCTTGATCTCTTAATCTTTAGGGTTGGTGAGGGGTGAAGATCCATCTTCTATGGCTACTTCAGGCTGGCAAGGGGCAATGACCCTGCCAAGCCAGGGACCAAAAGTCTCATCCTGACTATGCTAAAGGAGAGAGACTTTGGTCTCAGTTGCAGGGATGGGTTGATATTCTTGTGTTGCCATCCTCTTAACGTGAAATTATTGTAATCTGGAATATACAAATTTTATTAAATTAAAAAGACCCAGACTAAGCAGTAGGAGCATAAGTATAGTTACAAGAGATTCTAACAGTGGAAACAGCCAAATGAGAGTAAATAAGTAAGTAGTAATAGTTTTATTTATCTGTACATATCTCAGAATCTGGATTTTTTTTCTATATCCTTTACTTACTTTTGGTAAGACTGATGCAAATGTATATCAAGTTACATTTAAAATGATAAATCTTTTTAATGTGCATTTATGATCATTCTTTAGTTCTACTTTCCTGCCAGGTATTTAAGACCAAGTTGGTCAAAAATTGACCTTGTTCTATCCATTGCTTGGGTAAGCTAAATTCTCTAGGGGATCACTTGGGGAGCTTGTTTGAAGCCTCTTGGCTCTTTTGGTCTTTCTTTACTAGTTTTGCCACCTGCCAGGATAGGTCAGGGTTTTGCTGACCACATGTGGCTTCCCTTGGAAGCATCAGGGACATTTCCCTTTCCAATGACCCTCTTCTTTGCAGATTGTGCATGGTTGGCTTCCTGTTCTCTAGGGTCCTCTTGATCCCCCTGATTTGTAGGTCAAGTGATTCACCCAGAGTTGCAGGACATTTAGAGCAGTCCCATTGTTCCCTGGGTTCTAGTTGACCTCAGAGGGAAGGGACAAGTGAGTAAAAATATTAACACTAACTAGAGTATGGAAGAAGTTGATTCCAAACCTCATGGATGACTTTGATGGCTTCAAAACTTCAGTGGAGGAAGTAATTGCAGATATGGTGGAAATAGTAAGAGAACTAGAATTAAAAGTGAAAACTGGGGGCTGGGGTTACAGCTCAGTGGTAGAGTGTTTGCCGAGCATGTGTGAGGCACTGGGTTCGATTCTCAGCACCACATAAAAATAAATAAAAATAAAGATGCAATGACAACTAAACATTTAAAAAAAAAAAAAAAGTGAAAACTGAAGATGTGACTGAGAGCCGGGCGCAGTGGCGCAAGCCTGTAATCCCAGCACTTAGGGAGGCTGAGACAGGAGAATCGCAAGTTCAAAGCCAGCCTCAGCAATGGTGAGGCATAGTGCTAAGCAACTCAGTGAAACCCTGTCTCTACATAAAACACAAAATAGGGCTGGGGATGTGGCTCAGTGGTCAAGTGCCCCTGAATTCAATCTCCAGTACTCAAAAAAAAGAGAAAGATGTGACTGAATTGTAATTTCATGATAAAAATGTCATGGATAAAGAGTTGCTTTTTATGAATTAGCAAATAAAATGTTCTCTTAAAATGTGATTTACTCCCAGTGAAGATGCTGTGAACATTGTTGAGATGATAACAAAAGATTTAGAATAGGACAAAACTTAGATGATGAAGCAGCAGCAGAATTTGAGAAGATTGCCTTTAATTTTGAAGGAAGTTCTGTGGGTAAAATACTATCTAATAGCATCACATGCTACAGAGAAAGTTTTTGTAAAAGGAAGCATCAATTGATGCAGCAAACTTTCTTGTTGTGTTATTTTTAAAAATTGATACATACACTCAACCTTCCACAGCCACTACCCTAATTAGTCAGCAGCTCTCAACAGAGGCAAGACTCTCCAGCAGAGAAAGATGGCAACTTCCTGAAGGCTCAGATTATTCCCAGAATTTTTAAGCCACACAATATTTTATTTATTTATTTATTTATTTTAAATTTTTTTTGGTACTGGGGATTGAACTCAGGGGCACTTGACCACTGAGCCACATCCCCAGCCCTATTTTGTGTTTTATGTAGAGACAGGGTCTCACTGACTTGCTTAGTGCCTCAGCATTGTTGAGGCTGGCTTTGAACTCATGATTCTCCTGTCTTAGCCACCCAAGTGCAGGGATTACAGGCGTGAACCACCGTGCCTGGCTTCCTAAGATTTCATCTCACACCAGTCAGAATGACAGTTATCAAGAATACAAACAACAAGTGTTGGTGAGGATGTGGGGGAAAGACACCCTCATATATTGCTGGTGGGACTGCAAATTGGTGCAACTAATCTGGAAAGCAGTATGGAGATTCCTTTGAAAACTTGGAATGGAACCATCATTTGACCCAGCTATCCCACTCCTCGGTCTATACCCAGAAGACTTAAAAACAGCATACTACAGTGACACAGCCACTTCAATGTTCATAGTAGCTCAATTCACAATAGCTAAACTGTGGAACCAACCTAGATGCCCTTCAATAGATGAATGGATAAAGAAACTGTGGTATATATACACAATGGAATATTACTCAGCAATAGAAAATAATAAAATTATGGCATCTGCAGGTAAATGGATGGAGTTGGAGAATATCATGCTAAGTGAAGTAAGTCAATCTCAAAAAAACAAATGCTGAAGGTTTTCTTTGATAAGTGGATGCTGATCCACAATGTGGGGGAGGACACGGGAAGAATGGAGGAACTTTGGTCACAGGGGTGGGAGGCGGGAGGGGGCAGGGGGACAGTAAAGATGGTGGAATATGATGGACATCAGAGCCCTAATTTTATGTATGACCACATGTATGATGTGATTCTACATCACATACAACCAGAGAAATGAAAAGTCGTGTTCCATCTGTGTACAATGAATCAAAATGCACTCTGCTATCAGGTAAACCTAAACAGAATAAATATTTTTTTTAAAAAAGGAGGAGGGTAGGGAGAGAATGGGACATGGGGACAGGAATGATGGTGGAATGTGACGGACAACACCACCATAGGTACATGTATGTCTACACATACGGAGTAACTCTATATTGTGCACAACCAGAGAAATGAAAAGTTGTGCTCCATTTGTGTACAATGAATCAAAATGCATTCTGCTCTCATGTAAATCTAATTAGAATAAATAAATGAAAAAAAAAATCTCAGGTATGCCTGTGCTCTGATTGTGCAATGGTGGTACATAAATCACTTAAATCTTTATTATGAAGATTAAAAAGCAAAACTCTTTCTTTTCTTTTTTGGTACTGAGTATTGAACCCAGGGGCTCTCTACCACTGAGCCACAACTCCAGCGCTTTTTATTTTTTATTTTGAGACCAGGTCTTGCTAAATTGATTCGGATCTCACTAAATCACCTCAAACTTGCAATCCTATTGGCTCAGCCTCCCAATTTACCTAACGTTTAAAGTAGAATGAATACAATCCCTTCTCAAACTCTTCCAATAACACCAAAAAGAAGGGAATGCTTACAAAACTCATTTTATGTGGCCTGCATTACTCTGATAACACATTCAGACAGAGATACTACAAAAAAAGAAAAAGTGTAGTCCAATACTCCTGGTAAATATAGATGAAAAATTCACAACAAAACACTAGCAAACCAAACTCAAGAGCACAGGACATGGTGGTGCACATCTATAATCCCAGCAGTTTGGGAGGCTGAGGCAGGAGGATTGTAAATTCAAAGCCAGCCTTAGCAAAAGCAAGGTGCTAAGCAACTCAGAGAGACCCTGTTTCTAAATAAAATACAAAATAGGGCTGAGGATGTGGCTCAATGGCAAAGTGCCCCTGAGTTCAATCCCCAGTATCTCCCACAAAAAAAGTCCACATTAAATATATTTATGGGCCAGGGATACAGCTCAGTTGGTAGAGTGCTTGCCTCGTAGGCACAAAACTCTGGGTTCAATCATCAGCACCACAAAAAAAAACAAAAAACAAAAAAAACAGCCTCAGCAACTTAGTGAAGGCCTCAGCAACTTAGTGAAACCCTGTCTCAAAATAAAAATTAAGAAGAGCCGGGCGCGGTGGCGCACCTCTGTAATCCCAGCACTTTGGGAGGCTAAGACAGGAGAATTGCGAATTCAAAGCCAGCCTCAGCAATAGCGAGGTACTAAGCAACTCAGTGAGACCCTGTCTCTACATAAAACACAAAATAGGTCTGGGGATGTGGCTCAGTGGTCGAGTGCCCCTGAGTTCAATCCCCAGTACCAAAGGAAAAAAAAAAATCAGTAGTTCAATACACTAGTGATAAACTATCTGAGAAAGAAATGAAGAAAACAATTCCATGTACAATAACTACAAAAATATACCCTCAGCCACAGCCTGAGTGAGGAGGGAATAGGTGAGCTTCAGAGGTGTGGGCTGGCTGGAAATAAAAAGTCTGAAAAGCAGCCAGGCACAGTGGCACACGCCTGTAATCCCAGCACTTTGGGAGGCTGAGAAAGGAGAATTGCCAGCCTCAGCAACAGGGAGGCACTAAGCAACTCAGGGAGACCATCTCTAAATAAAACACAAAATAGGGCTGGGGATGTGGCTCAGTGGTGGAGTGCCCCTGAGTTCAATCCCCAATACCAAAAGAAAAAATGTCTGGAAAGTAGGATTAAGAAATAAACACAAATAAAATTACAAGACACTAAAGAAAGAAATCGAAGAAGATCTTAGAAGATGGAAAGATCTCCCATGTTCCTGGATAGGAAGAATCAATATAATTAAAATGGCCATACTACCCAAAGCGTTATACAGATTCAATGGAATCCCAATTAAAATCCCAGAGTCCTTTCTTATAAAAATAGAAAAGGCAATCATGAAATTTATTTGGAAAAATAAGAGACCCAGAATAGCCAAAGCTATCCTGAGCAAGAAGAGTGAAGCGGGAGGCATCACAATACCAGACCTTAAACTCTACTACAAAGCAATAGTAACAAAAACGGCATGGTACTGGCACCAAAACAGACATGTAGACCAATGGTACAGAATAGAAGACAC
>CM053401.1:69560370-69572190 GCA_028644305.1 Xerus rutilus | reverse complement strand
TCTGGATGCAGCAGCGGGGAGGGGGGAGGAAGGAAAGGGAAACGGGAATAGTAATGATGATTGATCAAATGGGTCATTACTACCCCTGGTGCATGTATGAAGACACAAATAGTGTGACTCTTTATGATTTGCAACCAGAGAAATGGAAAAACTGAGCTCTGTTTATGTACTATGACTTGAAATGCATTTAAATAAAAAATAAATAAATAAAAATAAATAAATAAATAAATAAATTGTTAAGGATAAATAAAAAAAATAAAATAAAATAAAAATAGCTAATCAAAAAAAAAAAAAAAGAAAGAAATAAACACAAAGCCGGGCGCGTTGGCTCAAGCCTGTAATCCCAGCACTTAGGGAGGCTGAGACAGGAGAATCGCGAGTTCAAAGCCAGCCTCGTCAATGACGAGGCGCTAAGCAACTCAGTGAGACCCTGTCTCTACATGAAACACAAAAATAGGGCTGGGGATGTGGCTCAGTGGTCAAGTACCCCTGAGTTCAATCCCTGGTACCAAAAAAAAAAAAAAAAAAAAAGAAAGAAAGAAACACAAGGGGGACTGAGATTGTAGCTCAGTGATAGAAAGCTTGCCTACCACATGTGAGGCACTGGGTTCGTTCCTCAGCACCACATAAAAGTAAATAAATAAAATAAAGGTATTGTGTCCACCTACAACTAAAAAAAAAAGTTAAAAAAAAATAAATAAATACAAGGGGTTGGGGATGTAGCTCACTTGATAGTGCGCTTGCCTAGCATGCACAAGGCCCTAGGTCCAATTCCTAGCTCCAAGAGATGAGAAATATATATATATATATATTTTTTTTAAATATTTTTTTAGTTGTTGATAGATCTTTATTTTGTTCATGTATTATTTATATGTGGTGCTGAGGATCGAACCCAGTGCCTCACGCATGCTAGGCAAGCGCTCTACCACTGAGCTACAGCCTCAGCCCCGAGAAATATATTTTTCAAAGCAAGGTCATTCAAGGTGCTAAGCAACTCAGTGAGACCCTGTCTCTAAATAAAATACAAAACAGGGGATGTAGCTCAGTGGTCTGAGTGTCCCTGAGTTCATCCTAGTACCAAAAAAAAAAAGCGGGGTCATTGACAGGTGAAAGAGACCTGATGGGTCAATCCTAACAAAGGGAAAATCTCATGAATGCTTTATTTATTTATTTATTTGTTTATTGAATTTCATCAAAATTTTGAAAATTGGTGCATCAATACCATGATCAACAGTGAACAGGCACATTATAGAATGGGAGAAAATATTTATGATCACACATCTGGTAAGAAATTTATATCTGGAATATATAGAGAGCTGCTACAACTTTAAAATAAATCCAATTAAAAATGAGCAAAAGCCTTGAATAGACATCTCTCCAAAGAAACATCATAGATAAAGAGGAAAATATAAATCAAAATTACTTCATACCTATTAGGCTTGATATTATGAAAATAACAGGAAATAACACATGTTGGTAAGAATGTGAATTAATTGGAACTCTTGTGCATTGCAAATGGGAATGTAAAACATGGTATATTCATTGTGAAAAACAGTATGGTGACCATTTCAAAAATTAAACACAGAATTACTATATGGCGCATGCTTTATTTATAGTGAAACACACTCAAGGAATTTATGAGGGCTTCACGGCAAACTAGAAGCGAGAAGCTGTGGGGGAGTTGGCTTGATTGGGGACTTATCATGCACAGTAATTCTTTTTTTTTTTTTTTTTTTTTTTTGGTACTGGAGATTGAACTCAGGGGCACTCAACCACTGAGCCACATCCCCAGCCCTATTTTGTGTTTTATGTAGAGTCAGGGTCTCACTGAGTTGCTTAGCGCCTCACCATTGCTGAGGCTGGCTTTGAACTCGCGATTCTCCTGTCTCAGCCTCCCTAAGTGCTGGGATTACAGGCTTGAGCCACCGCGTCCGGCTATGCGCAGTAATTCTGCCTCCTTCAGGCAGCTGGCGCCACAAGGCTAGTTGGGGCACTGGTATCTCCACCAGCTGTCATTTAAAAACTTTTTTTAAACTTTATTTTATTTGTTTATTTTTTTCTATGGTGCTGAGTATCAAACCCAGTGCCTCCCATGTGCTAGGCAAGTGCTCTACCACTGAGCCACAACCCCAGCCCCAGCAGCCATCATTTTTAATCTAAGTTTCAGGAAGAAAGGAGAAAGTTGGATCAGGGAGTGTCAAATGAAGTAAATCCCAGGCTTTTCTCCACACTATTATACTAAAATAGTTTTGCCACATTTACAAATTATCTTCATAATTCCAAAATTCATATTAATTTTTTGTTGTCCTCCTGTTGAATTCTCAGCAACATGTGACACTTGACATTACATATGGGGTGTTTTTTTTTCAGTCTGGGAATCAAACTCAGGCTCTCACACATGTTAGGGATAGAAGCTATATCCCAGTCTCACTCTCCCTACCTTTTTTGGGGATGCTACTGGATATTGAGCCTAGGGATGCTGTATCACTGAGCCACAACCCCAGTTCCAATTATTATTATTATTATTTTGGTACCAGGGATTGAACCCAGGGGCACTTAACCACTGAACCACATACCTTGCCTTTTTTATTTTTATTTTGAGACAGGGTCTCTCTAAGTTGCTTAAGGCCTTGCTAAGTTGCTGAGGCTGGGATCCTCCTGCTTCAGCCTCCTGAGTTGTTGGGATTATAGGAATGCACCACTGTACCCAGCCACTCTTCATACTTTTTGAAACAACACTCTCCTCTAGAATCAGAAACTGTTTTAGTCAGTTTCTTTGCCTCTGTGACCAAAAGACCTGACAAGAACAATTAGAGGAGGCTGGGGATGTGGCTCAGTGGCAGAGCGCTTGCCTTGCACGTGTGAGGCACTAGGTCCAATCCTCAGCACCACATAAAAATAAATTAATAAACAAAGATAAAAAAATTCTTAAAAAAGAACAGTTAGAGGAGTAAATTGTTTATTTGGGCTCACAGTTTCAGAGGTTTCAGTCCATAGTTAGCCAGCTCCATTCCCCAGGGCTAAAGTGAGGCAGAACATCATGGTAGAAAAGTGTGGCAGAGAAAACCATCTGAGAACATGGCACCAGGAAGCAGAGAGAGAGACTCCAACCACCACAGATAAAATATAAACCCAAGGGCACATCCCCAATGACCCACCTCCTCCAGCCACACTCTACTGCCGGTGGTCACCACTCAGTTAATTCCTATCAGGGAATAAATGCACTGATTAGGTTAAAACGCATAACCCAATCATTTCACCTCTAAATTTTCTTGCATTGTTTCACGCGTGAACTATTAGGAGACACCTCGTATCTAAACCATAACAGAGTCTTTACATCCTTCTAAACTCTACATACTTCATTGACTTCTTAGTCTCCTGTGCTGGATCTCCCTTGTCTTCTCATCTAAATATCAGTTACCCTCAGATTCCTTTCTTGGTCCTCTTCTTTATAGACACTCTCTAACTCTCATCCAGTGCCATGAAATAAATACTGGATATGTTCAAAAAACTAGAAATGGAACCACTATTTGACCCAACTATTCCACTCCTTGGTATACATCCAAAGGATTTAAAGTCAGTATACTACAATGATGCAGCCACGTCAATGTTTATAGCGGCACAATTCACACTAGCTGAACAATGGAACCAACCTAGGTGACCTTCAACAGATTCATGGATAAAGAAAATGTGATATATATACACAATGGAGTACTACTCAGCCATAAAGAGAAATGATTTTATGGCATTTGCCAGTAAATGGATGGAACTGGAGACTATCATGCTAAGCGAAATAAGCCAGCCCCCAAAAGTTAAAGGTCAAATGTTTTCTCTGATATGTGGAAACTAATCCAAAATAAGGTGAAGAGGGGAATAAAAAAAGAATGGAAGAAAGATCAGTGAAGCAGACAAAGGGAATGAAAGAAAGGGAGGAGAGATGACATAGGGAAAGACAGTGGAATGAATCTGACATAACATTCCTATGTACCTATATGAATGTAACACAGTGAATCTCACCATCATGTACAGCCACAAGACATTAATAAAAAATTTTTTAAAAATTAAAAAGACTATCAGTAAATAGCAGAAAGATCATTAGAGCAGAGGAAAAGGAACAGGGGGTAGGAGGAAGGGAGGGGCATGGGAGTACTGGGGACTGAATTAGAACAAATTTCATTCCATGCTGGTTTTTTTGTTTATTTGTTTGTTTTTGCTACCGGGGCTTGAACTCAGGGGCACTCCACCACTGAGCCACATCCCCAGCCCTATTTTGTGTTTTATGTAGAGACAGGGTCTCAATGAGTTGCTTAGCGCCTCACCGTTGCTGAGGCTGGCTTTGAACTCATGATTCTCCTGTCTCAGCCTCCCAAAGTGCTGGGTTCTACAGATATTTTTAAACTTCAAATTGTTTACCTTATAAAAGGCTGATTTGATTTATCACTGCAATAATTACAAACCCAGGAAGAGATCTGGAATGCATTGTGGATTAAAATTCATCTTAATTAATTTAACAAATGCTTGGGTAATTATTATAAGCCAGGCACAATGTTAGGTGCTGGAAATAAAAACTAAAGAAACTGACCCCGCCTTCTTGTGGAGGAAAAAGGCAATCTTATAATTATAATACTGTAAAATGAATTATCTACAAGGTAATTAAGAGTATGTACTTTGTCAAAAGGATGGTTTCACATAATGGTAGCATTGAAACAGAGGATTGGAAGAATGTGTAGAAATTTTAAAAGAAGGCAAATAGAAAGAAAATGTTACAGGCAAAGAGTACAGTGTGAGACAAAGAAAAATAACGCAAGGAAGCTTAGTGTATTCTAGGAAACACAAAAGAGATCTGAGTTTCTGGAGAAAAAGCTCTGAGAAAATACCCAGGAAATGAGAAGAATGAGGAGGCAGCACTAAGGAGTATAGACTTACTCTGTAAATCAGTGTTACCAACTTGAGTTAAAATGTTAAGAACACATGCCTATAATCCCGGCTGCTTGGGAGGCTTAGGCAGGAGGATTCCAAGTTCAAAGCCAGCCTCAGTAACTTAGTGAGGCCCTAAGCAACTCAGCAAGACCCTGTCTTTAAATAAAATATTAAAAAGGCCTGGGGCGCTGGGGTTGTGGCTCAGTGGTAGAGCACTTGCCTAGCATGTGTGAGGCACTGGGTTCAATTCTCAGCACCACATAAAAATAAATACATAAAAATAAAAGTTCATTGAGCTGGGGATATAGCTCAGTTGGCAGAGTGCTTGCCTCACACGCACAAGGCCCTGGGTTCAATTCCCAGCATCACAAAAAAAGAAAAAAAATAAAGGTTCATCCACAACTAAAAAATATATATTTTAAAAAAAGGGTTAGGGGTGGCTCAGTGGTTAAGCATCCCTGGGTTCAATCCCCAGTACCCAAAAAAAAAAAAAAAAAAAAAAAAAAAAAAAATTAAGAACAGAAAACCAGGTAGGTGGCTCATGCCTCTAAACCCATCAGCTCAGGAGGCTGAGGCAGGAGATTTGCAAGTTCAAAACTAGCCTCAGCAACTTAGCAAGGCCCTAAGCAAGTTGGCAAGACCCTGTCTCAAAATTTTAAAAAATAGAAAAGGCTGGGGATGTGGCTCAGTAGTTAAATCCCCTTGGGTTCAATCCCTGGTACCAAAAACAAGGACAAACCATAATGTTTTAAAAATAAAAACTAAAGCAGTTATTTATAAACAGGAGATGTTTGTAGTTAGGCTTTTTGTCTTGGCAGTGATGAGAATAAAACCCAGGACCTCTACCCTGAGCTACATACCCAGCACTTGTTTTAGGTTTTATAGTTAGGTCTATGATTTAGTCATAATTGTTTTTGTGTTGTATGAAGTATGAATCAAAGTTTGTTTTTATGTATATGAATTACCAAATATTTCTTTTTCTTTCTTTTTTTTTTGGTACTGGGGATTGAACTCAGGGGCACTCGGCCACTGAGCCACATCCCCAGCCCTGTTTTGTGTTTTATGTAGAGACAGGGTCTCACTGAGTTGCTTAGCGCCTCGCTGTTGCTGAGGCTGGCTTTGAATTCATGATTCTCCTGTCTCAGCCTCCCTAAGTGCTGGGATTACAGGCTTGCACCACCGCGCCCGGCTGAATTACCAAATATTTCTACACCATTTGTTGAAAACACTATTCTTTCTCTACTGAATTGCTTAGTATCTTTGTCAAAAATCAGCTGTCCACATGTTTGTGAGTATATTTCTGGACATCCTGTTTCACTGATCTATTTGTTTATAACAACACTTGAGTGTATGTAACTTTGATTACTATAACTTTACAATAATTCTTGAAATTAGATAGTGTTAGATCTTCCATTTTGTTCTCTTTCTTCAAAGTTGCTTTGGTTATTCTAGATCCTTTGCATTTTCATATGAATTTTAGAATCAATTTTTCAATGGTTATAAAAAACCTGTGAAATTTTGATTGGGATATAACTGAGTCTAAAGACCAGTTTGGGGAATATTCACATTATAAAACTTTTAAATCTTGTAACCAGCAAGTTTGATATATATCTTTCATTTATTTAGATTTTTAAAAAGTTCCCTAAGGGGGCTGGGTTTGTGGCTCAGTGGTAGAGCACTTGCCTTGCATGTGTGAGGCACTGGGTTCGATTCCCAGCACCACATATAAATAAATAAAATAAAGATCCATTGGCAACTAAAAAAATATTAAAAAAAAAGTTCCCTAAGCAGTATTTTGTTGTTTCAGTATACAAGTTTTTGCCAGATTTTTTTTCAAAAATTAATTGACCATAAATACAAGAGCTTATTTCTGAATTCTCAATTCTGTTCCATTAATCTCTATATCTATTTTTATGCCATTATTATCACAATTTTAATAATTATAGATTTATAAGAGGTTTTACAATTGGCATGTATACCTCCGACCCTGTTCTTTTTTCCAAAATTGTTTAATTATTCTGGTTTATTTGCATTTGCATATAAATCTTAGGACAAACTTATCAATTTGTAAAGAGAAAGTCTGCTGAGACTTTGCTGGGGATTACATTGAATGTAGAATTAGATTATAATTAGATTAATTATACTTTGAAAAGCATCACCAAACATAACAATATTGATTATTCCAATCCATGAACATGGAATTTCTATCCATTTACTTATATCTTCTCTAACTTTTTCAGCAACGTTGTGTTATTTTCAGTACATGAGTCTTTTTCATTTTATCAAATTTATTCCTAAGTATTTGATTATTTTATCTATTTAATTATTTTATTGTGAAATCATTGTTTTTCCTTAGTTTCATTTTTAGATTATTCCTCACTAGTATGTAAAAACAAAACACAAGTAATTTTTCTACATTGATTTTGCATCCTGTAACTTTGCTAAACTTAGTTTCAATGAAGTTTTTTAAAGCTATTTAATATTTTCTACATATAGGATCATGTTGTATGAAATTAAGACAATGTTCATTTTCCCTTTCCAATCTAGATGCTTCCCCCACCTTTATGTTTCAGCTACAGTACAATGTTAAATGGAAGTAGCAAGGCACGCCATCTTGCCTTCTTTCTGATCTAAAAGCAAAGCATTCTTTCTCCACTAAGTGTAACTTTGGCTATAGATTTTTCATGTTCCCCAGATATAAGAAAATTGGGGAAAAATTCACTCATAAATTAAAAAATAAATCATAACAAAACTTAAAATTTTTATATGGTGTGAAGTTTGAATCAAAATTTCATTGAACTTAATGAAAATGTCGGATCTCAAAAGTTGTGGGATGTACCCGTGTATGATGGCACATGCCTGTAATACCAGTGACTCAGGAGGCCAGCCTCTCCCACTTAGCATGAACCTCAGCAACCTCAGCAACTTTGAGACACTGTCTCAAAATAAAATTTTTAAAAAGTGCACTGGGGATGTAGCTCAGTGGTAAAGTACCCCTAGGTTAAACCTCCAGTACCAGAAAAGAAAAATTCTTTAAAAAATCTTGCTTAGAGAAATTAAACAAAATCTAAAAGTGGAAGATATACACCAAATATGCTGGTTAACAAGATTTAATATTTTTATGATGTAAACTAGGAACAGACAAAGATGCAAAGGCATTGTTTATCTGCCATTGTACTGAATTTCCAAATCAATACAGTGAAGCGAGGAAATAAATTTAAGTATAAGGATTGTAAAGGGAGAAGATAACATTCTCCAAAATACCCACCTGAGCCGGGCGCAGTGGCACATGCCTGTAATCCCAGTACTTAGGGAGGCTGAGACAGGAGAATCGCGAGTTCAAAGCCAGCCTCAGCAATGGCGAGGCGCTAAGCAACTCAGTGAGACCCTGTCTCTACATAAACACAAAATAGGGCTGGGGATGTGGCTCAGTGGTTGAGTGCCCCTGAGTTCAATCCCTGGTGCCAAAAAAAAAAAAAAGGATATATGCTTCATAAACCTGTTTAAAAAAAAGAATTGTGAAACATAAATTCCTGTTGTTTCATATAAACCATCCAGTTCATGGTATTTTATTATAGAAGCATAAAAGGAGTAAGATAAAATCTCAATCTAAAGATAAAATTTGATATTAATAAAGAAAATTTAGGAACGTTTTTGGGCCCAAAAAGTAATTTTCACTTCTATGCAAATGAAACAAATATCTGAGTAATAGTATTTTTAAAAATATTACTGTTAAGTGCATACATTAGCAAAGACATGACATCCCTAAATATGCAAAACATGTAAACAAAATTATAAAATTTTAACAAAAGACATCTACAAAATCTGAAAAGTGGAGAGATATATCATGCTCATGGACAGAAAGACTCAATATTATAAAAATATAAATTCTCTCAAACTGGATTTGAGTACAATTCCGAGCAAAATTCCAACAAGGTTTTCCATGGAATTTAACAAGCTAATAAATTTTAAAAGTTACCCAGGCACAGTGACTTGCTCCTATAGTACCAGCTACTTGAAGGTTGAGAGGGGAGGATCACTTGAGCCCAGGAATTAAAAACCAGCCTGGACAACATAGAAAGACTGCATTTCAAAAAGAATCTTTTTAATGAAAGAGCAAAAGGTGAAGAATTTCTGAGATATTCGTAAAGAGAAAGATCTAGACTAGAAGCCAAATGATTTGGGGTTTGAAGGATATGCCCCACATGACAGATTTATTGTGAAGATGTACAGGTTGAACATTTCTTGTCTGAAAATCTAAAAATCTCTAATGCTCCGAAATCTGAAACTTTTTGAGTCAGTAAATATAAAACTGACATGACACCACAATAAAACATTTCATGCCTATCCTCATGTGGTGGGTCATAGTCAAAACTCAGGTCCATAGCACACAGTCTACCCACTATTCCCAAAGGAAAAAGACCCTCCCAGCCCCCTTCAGCCTCAAAATATCTTTTCTGTGCATGCCCAGGTTCTCACACACAAGCATGCCTACGAAGGGCAATGAAATGGCTCATGCCCAGTCCAGATGCACCAGAACAGGTTCTTTTGGATGCCTCACCTGGGACTGAAACCTACATACATTTCTCACTGTGGTTTTGTTTTGTTTTTTCTTATTCTCTGCTTTGTGGTATAAAGATATTGCCTGTAGACACCATATGGATAATAATAACAAGAAAAAGAAGAACAATTTATGTTTGTCTCCAAGCTGTTGGAGAAAATGGGCAATGGTAAGTGTGAAATGTCTTACAGAAGAGTATGGTGTTGGAATGGTCACCTTACTCCCTTCCAGATGAGGACCCCTGAGAGTGCTGACAGGTTGACGTGACTGAGGGACAGAGATTCAGGGAAGAAGTTAAACGAGAGAGACAATCACAGGGGGCAATCCAATGAGGGTGCAGGGGCACTGAGATGTCCAGACAGCCTCCTGCAGGGCCTGGTAACCCGAGTCCAGCCTCCAGATGAGCTGGGGCGTCCGCACACAAGCCTAAAAATGTGCTAGAAAAACATCTTAGACCTGCAGTGACAGAGGTCTGGGAACTCGGCAGAAAGACCACTCCCTGGGTAAGTTTGAGTTCTCTTGAGGCTGAGGTTAACAGTTGTCCATTTCAGGATTCCAGTATCTGGTAGGTATGACGCTGCGTGCAGGTCATTCATCCTTGGGAAGCTCTGGTGAATGAAAGTGTTGATGGGTCACAGACCCTGGAGAACCTTCCCCTGTGCTGCAACATCATTACATTCCTGGCTGGACCCAACCAGATCCTGAATCCAAGTAGTCATGAGGCCTTCACAGAAGTCTTGGGCTGTAGGAAAACCACCCCTGAGGCTTAGTGTCTTCCTCTCCTCCAAATGACTATCCTACGCAAATTCTCTTCACTCTTCACTCTACTTTTTCTATATTCCCTCTACACAGCTGCAGAAACTCATTTGGTCACGTCTCTTCTATTTGGCTTTCTGCCTTCCTTTTCTAGTCTAAGGCTCATACCTTTATTCCCATCCCTCTGCCTTGGCCCAGCACATCCCAATCATATTTCTTGAGTCCAGATTTAATAGAGGAACTGATGAGGAGGGCACTATCACTCAAGGAAAGGGTCATGTCCCGCATCCTTCTAGATACCATATGGGTTGGGTGCACACATCTGTAATCTCAGTGGTTTGGGAGGCTGTGGCATGAGGATTGTAATTCAAGGCCAGCCTCAGCATCATAGCAAGACCCTAAGAAATTTAGCAAGACCTTGACTCAAAAGTAAAAAATGCTCAATCCCTAGTGTATGCATGCACATGCATACACACACAAAGAATAGATACCATATAGGAGAACTCATCTTATCCCAAAGGATCTTTGATTCTCACCTAATTATTCCTCAGTCATTGCCACAACTCTTATTTGGTGCTTTAGGGATTACAAAGCTCTATTTAAAATCTAATTTCCTTCACACTCTTGAGTTAAGCAGCTATTTTCACAACTGCATTTTTTTTCTTTCGTAGTGCTAGGCATTGAACCCAGGGCCTTATGCATGCAAGGCAAGCACTCTACCAACTGAGCTATATCCCCAGCCCTATTTGATTTTTTAAAATGGCATATATGCTGGGTGCTGTGGCGCTTCCTCTAATCCCAGCAGCTCACAAGGCTGAGACAGGAGAATCACAAGTTCAAGGCCAGTCCCAACAATTTTTGGAGATCCTAGGCAATTTAGGAGAAACTCTCGAAATAAAAAAGGACTGAGGATACAACTCAATGGTTAAGCATCCCTGCGTTCATTCTCCAGCACCAATTTTTTAAAAAATAAAAATAAAAATGAGGTGGCAGGAAGGATGGTGGAATGAGATGGACAACAATGCCCTAGGTTCATGTATGACTGCACATATGGTGTCACTCTATATTGTGTATAACCAGAAGTGAAAAGTTGGGCTCCATTTGTGTACAATGAATCAAAATGCATTCTGCTGTCATGTAAACCTAATTAGAATAAATTAATTAAAAATAAAAATGAAATATACTGGGGCTGGGGTTATAGCTCAGTGGTAGAGCACTTGCCTAGCACATTTGAGGCACTGGGTTTGATCCTCAGCACCACATAATAAATAAATGAATAAATAAATAAATAAATGTTTTTAAAAGTGATATATACTAGCCAGACATTGTGGCACATACCTGTAATTCTAGTGGTTCAGGAGGCTGAGGCAGGAGGATTATAAGTTCAAAACCAGTCTCAGCAAAAATGAGGCACTAAGCAACTCAGGGAGGCCCTATCTCTAAATATAACACAAAATAGGGCTGGGGATGTAGCTATGTGGTTAAGCACCCCTGAGTTCAATCCCTGGTACCAAAAAAAAAGACACATACTGTTGGATATGGTGGCCCACACCTATAAGCCCAGTAACTCAAAAGACAGGAGT
>CM053401.1:69534497-69560270 GCA_028644305.1 Xerus rutilus | reverse complement strand
CTGGGGATTGAACTCAGGGGCACTCGACCACTGAGCCACATCCCCAGCCCTATTTTTTTGTGTTTTATGTAGAGACAGGGTCTCACTGAGTTGCTCGCTTAGCGCCTCGCCATTGCTGAGGCTGGCTTTGAACTCGCGATTCTCCTGTCTCAGCCTCCCTAAGTGCTGGGATTACAGGCTTGAGCCACCGCGCCCGGCTTGTAATATGTTTTCTAAAACTAGCCTACTTTTAATATTAAAACATAATAAATATAACACAAAACAATCAATTTTATCTTTGAATATAGAGGCCAATAATCTAAATAAAATGGTTACAAATCAAATCCAACAGTCTATTAAAATAAAATCATTTCACAATTAAAAAAATAAAAATCAGACACAGTGGCACACACCTGTAATCCCAGCGGCTCGGGAGGCTGAGGCAGGAGGATCACAAATTCAAAGCCAGCCTCAGCAACGGCAAAGCGCTAAGCAACTCAATGAGACACTGTCTCTAAATAAAATACAAAATAGGGCTGGAAGTGTGGCTCAGTGGTTGACAGCCCCTGAGTTCAATCCTTAGTACCTCAGGGAAAAAAAAATTCCAAGAGTAAAGATTGGTTTAACATTACAAAATCTGTCTTCAATTCACTACAGAAACAGAAACAGAGGAAGACCACCATATGGATTGTCAAGTGCTTTTTAAGAGGCAGATGATGAAAGCCAGTAGGGTTTTTGTTGTTGTTGGTTTGTTTGTTTTTGTTTTTTAGTGCCAGGATTAAACACAGGGGCACTTAACACTGAGATGCATCCCCAGCCCTTTTTATTTTTATTTTTGAGACAGGGTTTCGATAAATTGCTTTGGGTCTTGCTGAGTTGCTGAGGTTGGCCTTGAACTTGTGATCCTCCTGTCTAGCTTCCCAAACTGCTGGGATTACAGGCGTGCACCACAGTGCCAGGCAAGGAGCCAGTTTTTTTTTTGTTGTTGTTGTTGTTGTTTATTTATTTATTTATTTATTTATTTTGGTACTGGGGATTGAATTCAGGAGTTCTTGACCACTGAGCCACATTCCCAGCCCTATTTTGTGTTTTATTTAGAGACAAGGTCTCACTGAGTTGCTGAGGCTGGCTTTGAACTCGCGATTCTCCTGTCTCAGCATCCTGAGCAGCTGGAATTACAGGTGTATAACACCGTGCCCAGCAAGGAGCCAGTTTTTATGAGGTGAAGATTGTAAAGAATAGGACAGTTGCCGGGCCTGGTGGCTCACGCTTGTAATCCCAGCACTTTGGGAGGCTGAGACAGGAGAATTGCAAGATCAAAGCCAGCCTCAGCACTGGCGAGGTGCTAAGCAACTCAGTGAGACCCTGTCTCTAAATAAAGCACAAAATAAGGCTGAGAGTGTGGCTCAGTGGTCGAGTATCCCTGAGTTCAATCCTCAGTACCAAAAAAAAAAAAAAAGAAGCCAAAATCTTCAAGTTATTTAAGGAATAACTTTATTAGGAAGAGTACAAATGTCTATATTCATTTGTGAACTATATTCACAAACCTTGAAATATAAAGAAAGCATCAGAACAAAGGCATGACTACATCTTGCCAGTGGGTCTAGTCATGCAACAAGCAGATAGTCCTTGCCACTTAGTCTCTAAGACACCTGGTTCTTCCTGAGGTGGGTAGTGTGCGCCCGGAAATACCACATGCAGTAGAGTTCCCTCTGCTTTCCAAAGGCATGGGGCAATGAGTTGAGAAGATCATTCCATTGTTTTCCTGCCCAAAAACTTTCTTAAGGCCTCCTTCACATCCTTGTTCCTCAAAGAGTAGATTAATGGGTTCAGCATCGGGATCACCACCGTGTAGATCACAGCAACTGTGCGGTCCTGGGTCAGCAAGTAGCTGGACCTGGGGCGCAGGTACATAAAAAGTGTTGTGCCAAAGAAGAGGCAGACGGCAGTGAGGTGAGAAGCACAGGTGGAAAATGCCTTGAACCTGCCCTGTGCTGAGTTCATTCTCAGGATGGTGATGAGGATTAAGAAGTAGGAGATCAAGATGGTGAGAGTGCAGCTCAAAAGGTTGAAACCTGCAAAAATGAAGAGCAGGATCTCACACAGTGAAGTGTCCACACAGGACAGGGACAGGATGGGTGGTCCATCACAGAAGAAGTGAGTGACCACATGAGCACCACAGAATTTCAGACTGAAGATACAGCTTGTGTGGATGAGAGAATTAAGAAACCCGACACTGTAGGAGCCTGCAATCAGAGAGGCACAGACCCCAGGAGACATGGTGGTTGGGTAGAGCAAGGGGTTCCAAATAGCAGCATAGCGGTCATAGGCCATGGCTGCGATGAGATAGCACTCACTGGTGGAGAAACCTGCAAAGAAGAACATCTGAGCCATGCAGCCAAGATAGGAGATCACTTTTCTCTTAACCAAGAAGTTCACCAGGGTCTGGGGGACAACCGTGGAGGAGTAGCAGAAATCCAAGAAGGAGAGGCTCTTCAGGAGGGAGTACATGGGCGTGTGCAGGGTGGCACTCACATGGATCAGGAGGAACATGACCAAGTTCCCCAGCAGAGTGATGGTGTACATTCCCAGGAACACCACAAAGAGCAGCCTCTGGAGCTGGAGGTCACTAGTGAGACCCAAGAGTTCAAACTCAGTCACTCGGCTCAGGTTTGTCCCTTCCATATTTATCCAGTGCCCTGAAGTGAGCCTAGGACTGTGCTCCGGGAAACACAAGTGAAGGCACCACTGCAAGTGAGATTGAACTCCCAGGGACTCTTACTGGGTTTAGTTCTGCCCTAAGGACAACTTTCTGGAGATTAGTCTTACTGAGAAAATCTGGCTTTGCGATTGGACTCTGTCATAGATGGGGTCTTCTCCATGTGATTGGTTGTATGGCTTGATTAGTAAGCGTTATTTGAGTAGCAATGGAAAACTATAAAAGGAATATACACAATTTGATCTCCCAGAGATCTTAAAAATTTCTAAATAATAAAACATTCACTCACCAAATATATATTCACAATTTTATATATGCATAGCACTGTGTTCTCCCTATCAGAAATTCAAGAGTGCCTGACTCCTGGAAGTTTATACCCTAGAGGCAGTATATTTTTTGTAAACACAAGTTCTGGTGTCAAACTGTCAAGGTTCAACTAGTTGTGTGAATTTGGGAATGTAAATTAACCTCCCTAAGTTTCCATTTTTCTCATCTGTAAAATAGGAATCACAGTACTTCTCTCAAAATATTGTAAAAATTCAATGAGCTAATGCATGTAAAGCCCTTGAACAAAGTCTGGCATGTTGAGAAAGTTCAAGAAATATTAGCTACTGTTATTATTATTGGGGAGACAGACCTAATATATAAATAAACACGATAAATGAGATATAACAACAACAAAATTTAGCAAGCAACTGACCACCAAACAATAGAAAGAAACATGTGCTAATCGAGAGTGACTAAGAAGGCTTTCAGAGGAGCTGAAGGTGGCTCACTGGCTCAGCTAGAAAACTGCCCCTGTGAACTGAGAGGGCTGAGGATGTGGAGGGATGGAAGTGGTTTAAAGGGCAAGCCTGTGAACTGGGAAGCATCAACCAAGAGGAAATCACCACCCATCGTTCATGAAGGCACCAGTCATCCCCAGGGAATATAGCTACCCTGGATGCAGAGGCCGTTGAGCCACAGGGAAGGATCAGCCCCTTTCTGAGATTAAGCTCTGTCAAAATGCCTTTTCTGTTCAGAATGGACACAGCTGTACATGTATCACCTAAGTATCATACTCTCCCTTGCTCCACTGGCTCCTCTGCCACTGTGTCCTGAATCACCGCTGGGTCCCAGAGTAGGTTAAATCCTCTTCTGTGAGGACTCTCAGTTGTAAAGACTTGAACACCAGAAAGCGTGACTGGGAAAGACAGAAAATGACAAAATTGAGTCATTTTTTCTGGCCCTGAGGAGAATAAGTAAACAACACACCTTGAAAGATATTGTGAGGATTCCAAAGGGGAACTACTGAGCAGACAAAGATTCTGGCAGCTGCTACTTTAAAATAAATTCTTCTATTGTAGACTGTGGGCAGTACTAGATTGGGGTGCAAATACATTGGCCCCATTTGGTGTCTAAGGCAACTCAGCAATGAGGTAAATTACAGGACTTCAGAGGAATGGACTGCAGAGCTCTCAGGGTAGAAATAAGTTACAGGAACTTTAAGAAAATAATCAGATGATCTTTAAGAGGGGAGACCCAGCTTCACATCTTCTTAGACTTCTGTTTCAGTTTAGGTAACAGTACTGCAAGTTTCTCTCTGATTACAAGAACAGACAGGGCAAGCTGGGCACAGTGGCGGACACCTGTAATCCCAGCACTTTGGGAGGGCAAAACAGGAGAATCTCGAGTTCAAAGCCAGCCTCAGCAATGGCGAGGTGCTAAGCAACTCAGTGAGACCATGTCTCTACATAAAACACAAAATAGGGCTGGGATGTGGCTCAGTGGTCGAGTGCCCCTGAGTTCAATCTCCAGTACCAAAAAAAAAAAAAAGAATTCTGGAATAACCACTATTTTCTGTTGGCTACACTTCATACCTGTGAATGGAAAGTAGGAATAAAACTTAAAGGGCCAGGTGTGGTGGCTCACGCCTATAATCCCAGCAGCTCGGGAGGCTGAGACAGAAGGATTACAGGTTCAAAGCCAGCCTCAGAAATGGCAAGGTGCTAAGCAACTCAGTGAGATCCTGTCTCTAAATAAAATACAAAATAGGGCTGGGGATGTGGCTCAGTGGTTGAGTGCCCCTGAGTTCAATCCACAGTACCAAAAAAAAAAAGGTAGTCTTATCATAAGGGAAGAGATTGGAGAGTGGAGTGTCTAGGAGTCAGAGAAAATGCCTGCAGCCAGCAATGCATGAAGCAGGTGACTTTATTTACCCCTGACTCCTTGATTTCCTCCCTCCTTGTGATAGCACAGTGAGAGAACATATGAGGAGCAAGCATCCAGAAAGTTTCTTTAAGCAACAATGATTCCAAAACATGGTTATCAGACAATAAAGTGCCTCACCTAAGATTCACTGGAGAAGCTTGTATGTGCAGATTGCAGGTCTGAACTATGGGTAATTTGTTTGATAGCTAGACCCCCAAAATCTGGTGATTTGGAAACAGATGGTCTCTGAACCACATTTTGAGAAACACTAAACCGAGGGGAACCTGAAGGAGCAGACAAATTTTCCCGAACCGCATACAAATACTCTTTCCTAACTTGCCAGAATTCTCGGGGTGCTGGGAAATCAGATTGTGAGTAGAATGGTTGTCCTGGGCTTTGTCTTCCCTCCCGAAGATCCATCAGTGATTAGCAACTTTCAGGCATCTGATGGCAATCCAACACCAGAGAATTTCCCCCTCAGAATAGTGGAGCTGTTCTTAAACCATTCCATTCCAGCCACGCACATGACTTGGTGGTAGAGCTGTTGCTCTGCACTTATAATACTTGCCTTCAGTGAAAGAACCATGAAGACAAAGCCAGACTCATTGTGTGCACTGACTGAGCCTGGGGACCAGAGCCTACTACTGGCTTTAACCTCTCACGTGGTAAGAGTAGTGTGGTGATCCCACACTCCCTGTGAGCTCCTCACAACTCATCTTGTGCTGGCAGGGAACACCCTAGAGCCATCTTTTTCCCAGGGCAGCTCACAACTAGGAAGAAGGATGTGTTCATTGATGAGATTTTAGGAGGCAAATGAGGAAGTGAGAATAATTGGCCCCAGCTAGACTCATTAAAGTGTTTGCAAAGTTAGTCTCTACCAAGAGTCTTTGCCTCCAAGGAATTAGGTCCAAGTGGGAATGACAGGAACAGAACGGATCCACATCAGATCCCCAATGATAGGCTTTTAGCCCCAAAGAACTGCTGTATCTTAACTCTAAACTCCTTTGTGATTATTATCTGAATTTACTCTATACTGGAAAATCAAGTTTTTCTTTCTTTTTTTTTTTTAATTTTTTTTAGTTGTAGATGGACACAAATATCTTTATTTTATTCATTTATTTTTATGTGGTGCTGAGGATCAAACCCAGTGCCTCATGCATGCGAGGCAAGCGCTCTACCACTGAGCTACAATCCCAGCCCCAAGTTTTTCTTTCTTCTATGACAATTACTCAATGTATACTTGTGCCCTAGATTAGCTCTGAGGTCTTCTGTCTTTCAAGATCATAATAAAATTAGAAGTATGTTATTTAGTTTCTAAATGTTTAGGAATTTTCTAGCAATCTTTCAGCTATCAATATCCTACTTAATAATATGTGATCAGAGAACACACTGTGTATGACTTGAATGTTTTTCAATTCATTGAGATATTTTACAGCTAGAATACGATCTATCTTAGTGAATATTCCATGCCCGTTTGAAGCCAGCCGTGGTGGTGCACACCCCTCATCCCAGCAGCTTGGGAGACTGAGGCAGGAGGATTGCAAGTTTAAAGCCAGTCTCAGAAACTTAGTGAGACTTTGTGTCAAAATAAAAAATAAAATGGACTGAGGATGTTGCTCAGTGGTTAAGGGCCCCTGGGTTCAATCTCTGGTACAAAAAAGAAAAAGAAAAGAAAAGAAAAAAAAAAGGAAAGAATGTGCACTCTGATGTGTTGTGAGGGCTCTATAAATATAAGTTAGTTGATAGTGTTTAAATTTATTGATAGTGTTGAGTCTAATATATCTTTTCTGGGGTTTTTGTTTGTTTGTTTTAATTTTTGGTAGTAGAGATTGAACCCAGAGATGATTAATCACTGTGCCACATCCCCAACCCTTTTCACATTTTATTTTGAGACAAGGTCTTGGTAAAGTTGCTAAGGGCCTCACTAAATTGCTGAGGCTGACTTTGAACTCGCAATCCTCCTGCCTTTGCCTCCCGAGCTGCTGGGTTTACAGGCATGCACCACCACACCGGGCTTCCTTTCTGTTTTTATGCCTGCTTGTTCTGTCAATTAATGAAAGGGGAGTGTGTCAAAATCCCTAACCATAATTAGGGATTTGCTTACTTCTTTTTGAAGTTCTTCAGTTTTTGTTTCATGTGTTTTGAAATTCTGTTACAATGTGCACATTTAATATTATTCTGTTCTCTTGAGAAATGTGCCCACTTACTATAAAATGACCTTCTTTGTGTTTGCTAATATAATTTTTGTTCTAAAATAAATTTTGTCTGATATTAATACAGTCACTACAGCCTTATTTTGATGATTGTTATGGTACATTTTTCAATCTCTTTATTGTTAACCTATTTGTATATTTATAGTTAGCATGTATTTCTTGTGGGAAGCATATAATTTGTTCTTGGTTTTTTAATTAATTAATTAATTAATTATTAAATTAATTTTTTTGGTACTAGAGATTGAACTCAGGGGCACTCGACCACTGAGCCACATCCCCAGCCCTATTTTGTGTTTTATGTAGAGACAGGGTCTCACTGAGTTGCTTAGAGCCTCGCCGTTGCTGAGGCTGGCTTTGAACTCGCGATTCTCCTGTCTCAGCCTCCCAAAGTGCTGGGATTACAGGCTTGCGCCACCGCGCCCGGCTATTTCAGTCCTTTCCATTCCTTTGTTAGATCCAGATTTATATCTAGTATCATTTTCCTTCTGCCCGAATGCTTTCCTTTAACATTTCTTATAGTGACAGTTTTCTGGTGATAAATTCTTTTTGTTATATAAATGCTTGAAAATGTCTTTAAAGATGTTCATTTTTGAAGGATATTTTAGCAAGTTTAGGATTCCAAGTTGACGCATTCTTTTTCTTCAGTATGTGAAAGATGCTGCCCCATTGTCTTCTTGCTTGTACCACTTCCAATAGAAATCTGCTGTCATTTTTCTCTGTATGGAATATGTAATTTTCCTTTGGCTGCTTCCTTCCTTCCTTTTTTTCTTTTCTTTTTTCATACAAGGAATTGAACCCAGAGGTTTGCTACCACTGAGCTACATCCTCAGTCTTTTAATTTTTTTTTTTTAATTTTGAGACAGTCTCACCAAGTTCCTGAGGCTAGCCTCAAACTTGAAATTCTTGTACCTCAGCTTCCTGAATTACTGAGATTACAGGTATGTGCCACCGCACCTGGCTGATTTTAAGAGTTCTTCTTATCACTGGTTTTGAACAACTTGATTACAGAATGTCCTGGTGTAATTTTCACTGTGTTTCTTGTGTTTGGGGTTCATTGAGCCTATTGGCTCTTTCTAAAAATTTTTTTTAGTTGTTGATGGACCTTTATTGTATTCATTTATATGTGGTGCTGAGAATTGAACCCAGTGCCTCATACATGCTAGGCAAGTGCTCTACCACTGAGCCACAACCCCAGCTCCAAGCTTATTGGCTCTTTGAGCTTACTATTTTCATCAAATTTGAAAAGTTTTAGGTATTACTTCTTCAAATATTATCTTCTCATTCTCCCCTTTCTCTCACCTCAGGAACTCCAATTAATTAATCCAGTTAATTCATATTAGGCCTCTTGAAGTAGAAAAGAAACTGGAATCAAACTTCTACAAATGAAAGCTACAACATCATATACATTGGATGTGATTAGCAACAGATTAGACATTACAGAAGAAAAAAATGGTGAACTTGGAGGTCTAGTAACAAAACTATCCAAAATGATACTCAAAAAGAAGAAAAAATAAATAAAGCATTAGTGAGCTGTGGGAAATAGTCCCACAGTTGGGTGGATGGGAACTGGAACCCAGAGTTAGCTAAACCACTGAGCAACATCCTCAGCACCCCTCCCTCTTTTGGGGGTACTGGAGATTGAACTCAGGGGCGCTTAACCACTGAGCCACAGCCACATCCTCAGCCCTATTTTGTATTTTATTTAGAGACGGGATCTCACTGAGTTGCTTAGTGCCTTGCTTTTGCTGAGGCTGGCTTGGAACTCCTGATCCTCCTGTCTCAGCTTCCCCAGCCACTGAGATTACAGGCATGCACCACCATGCCTAGCTTCCTATCTCCGTACATGCCTAATAATCTTTGGATATTAGATATTGTGAATTCATTGTGTGTATCCTGTTTATTACTGAATATTGTTATATTCTTATACTTTTTTTGGGGGGGATGAAATTATATTTTTTGGCAACACTTTGATACTTTTGAGTCTTTCTTTTACAATTTTTTAGAAAGCCCACAATAGTGCTCAATCTACTTCCCCACTACTTAAGGAAGAACTTCCCAAACACTCTACCGAACTATGGACTATGAATTTTTCCAGTCTGGCTCATGGGAAAAGTTACTTACTGGTAATCTACATGAATTATTAAGGAACACTAAAATTTGTGATGGTGACGGTTATAAAGAAAAAGTAGTACTTATCTAATGTTTTGAGAATTTCTTCCTTTCCTCAAACAAAAGCTGATGAGGTGTTCCAATATTCAAAGTAACAGAATGGAAGCTTGTCTTGATTTCTTCCCTCAGAATGAAACATGAAGTCCCTGTGCAACTCCTAAGGACCCCTTTGAATAGTCTGAATAACTCCACTCTAAAAAATTTACTGTTTCTTATTAGAAAGGAATCACTAGAAGGTAACAAAAATATTAACTATTGAAAAGTTACAATGATCAAGAAAATGAATTTTTATCAAAATATTACTGACAGATCTAATTATCTCCCTCCCTCAGAGAAAAGAAGATAGGGAAATTCTGAGATTGGAAAAGCTAAAAGAAAGAGCAAAGTGAAATAAGAAGATAAAATTTTAAGTGAGCATGGTGATGTACACCTGTACTCCCAGGCTGAGACAGGAGGATAACAAGTTCCAGCCCAGCCTCAGCAATTTTAGCAAGGCCCTCAGCAAATTAGTGAAATCTTGTTTCAACCCCCAAAATAAAAAGGGTGGGGGATATAGTTCAATGGTAGAGAGCCCCTGGGTTCAATCCACAATACAAAATGAATAAATAAATAAATAAAATTTTACTACCTTAAAATTCTTAGGAAAATAATATTAGGAAGATCCAATAATAATCAACGATGATATTCTGGTTTAAATCAGGAATGTCCCCCAAGGTCTCATGTGATGAAAATTGGTTCAACAATGTTCAGAAGTGGGGCTTTTAGAGAGTGATTGGATCATGAGCTTGCTGACCTAATCAGTGGATTAATAATCAGTTGATAAGCCGGGCGCGGTGGCTCAAGCCTGTAATTCCAGCACTTAGGGAGGTTGAGACAGGAGAATCGCGAGTTCAAAGCCAGCCTCAGCAAGGGCGAGGTGCTAAGCAACTCATTGAGACCCTGTCTCTAAATAAAACACAAAATAGGGCTGGGGATGTGGCTCAGTGGTCGAGTGCCCCTGAGTTCAATCTCCAGTACCAAAAAAAAATCAGTTTATGAGTGCATAGCTGAATGGGCTACTGTGGTATCATATGAACTTTAGGATTGATTTTCCTATCTTTGAAAAATGTCATTGTTATTTTGATAGAGATTGCAATGAATCTATAGATTACTTTGAGTAGTATGGACATTTTGATAATCCAATACATGGATATAAGATGACTTTCCATTTTTTTCTGTATTCCTTAATTTCTTTCATTGATTTTTTATAGTTTTAGGTGTGTAGATTTTTCATTTCCTTAGTTAAATTTATTCCTACATTTTTGTAGCTATTTATTACAAATGGAATTGTGGGGGGTTTTTTGTTCCTTTTTTTTTTTTTTTAAGATAATTTGGGTCTTTTTAGAAGCATTGCTGATTTTTGCATGCTGACTTTTTATCCTGCAATTTTATTGAATTTGTTTATTAGTTTTAGTAGTTTTTCAGTGGATTCTTCAGGGCATCTATATATAAGATCATGTCATCTGCAGAGAAAATTTTACTTCCTCCTTTTCAGTTTGGATATCTTTGAGATATACTCCTTTTATTCCTAATTTGTTAAAAGTTTATCTTGAAAGGATGTTGAATTTTGTCTAATTCTTTTCTGCATCTATTGAGATGAATGTATAGTATTTGTTATTCATTCTGCTCATGTGGCATAGCACATTTATTGCTTCATTTATGTTGAATCATCCTTGCATTCCAAGGAGAAGTCCCACATAATCTTGGTTAATAATCCCCTTGGTTAATAATTTAATGTGCTGTTGAATTTGTGTGCTAGTATTTTGTTGAGAATTTTTGCATTTATGTTCAACAGGAATACTGACCTATAATTCATTAATTCAATCTCTCTCTCTCTCTCTCTCTCTCTGTCTCTCTCTCTTTCTCAGTGCTGGGGATCAAATCTACAGTCTTACATGTGTTGGGCAAGTACTCTTTTTTTTTTTTTTTTTGGTACTGAGGATTGAACTCAGGGGTACTCGACCACTGAGCCACATCCCCAGCCCTATTTTGTGTTTTATGTAGAGACAGGGTCTCACTGAGTTGCTTAGTGCCTCGCCGATGCTGAGGCTGGCTTTGAACTCGAGATTCTCCTGTCTCAGCCTCCCTAAGTGCTGGGATTACAGACTTGTGCCACCGCGCCTGGCTCTGGCAAGTACTCTTACTACTGAGTTAGATGACCAGCTCTAATTTTCTTTTCTTGTACTGTCCTTGTCTGGCTTTCATATCAGGATGATAATGGCCTCATAACATGTATTTGGAAATATTCCCTTCTCTTAAATGTTATTGGAAGAGTTTGAGAAGGATTGATATTCATTCACCTTAAATGTTTGGTAGAATTCACCAGTGAAGCCACCAGGTCTTAGGTTTTTCTTTGATGGGAGACTTTTATTATTAATTCAAATTTTTTTGGTGCTGGGGATTGAACTCAGGGGTACTCGACTGCTGAGCCATATTCCTAGCCCTATTTTGTGTTTTATTTATAGACAGGATCTCACTGAGTTGCCTAGAGCCTTGCCATTGCTGAGGCTGGCTTTGAACTCGCGATTCTCCTGTCTCAGCCTTCCAAAGTGCTGGGATTGCAGACGTGCACCACCGCGCCTGGCTCTATTAAATCAATTTTGTTATTCATTATTGGTCTTTTTGGATTTTCTAGTTCTTCATAATTCAATTGGGTAGGTGGTACATTTTTAGGAATTCATTCATTTCTTCTAGTTAATCCTATTTGTTGATTTTACAATTATTCATAGTGTTATGATCCTTTACATTTCTGTGGTATCAAATTTAATGTTTCTTCTTTAACTTCTGGTTTTGAATTTTCTTTTTCTTAGTCTTCCTTCCTAAAGATTTGATAATTTATCTTTGTAAAAAACGCCAAATCTTAGGGGTTTTTTTGTTTGTTTGTTTTGGTACTGGAAATTGAACTAGGGGCACTCGACCACTGAGCCAAATCTCCAGCCCTATTTTGTGTTTTAGGTAGAGACAAGGTCTCACTGAGTTGCTTAGTGCCTCGCCCTTGCTGAGAATGGCTTTGAACTCAGGATTCTCCTGTCTCAGCCTCTCTAAGTGCTGGGATTACAGGCTTGCAAATCTTAGTTTTGTTGATGTTTTCTATTGTTTTTCTAGTCCTCATTTCATTAGCTTTCCACTCTGATATTTATTATTTCCTTCTTACTAGTAGCTTTTGGGTTAGTCTATTTTTTTATAGTTCCTTAAACTGTAACATTACTCTGGGCACAGTGGCACTTCTAATCCCAGCAACTCAGGAGGCTGAGGCAAGATCACAAGTTTAAAGCCAGCTTCAGCAGTTCAGTAAGGCTGAGGATGTAGCTCAATGGTTAAGCACCCCTGAGTTTTTGAGTTCAATCCCTGGAAGCAAAAGAAAAAAAAAAAAGTAACATTAGGTTGTTTATTTGAAACCTTTTTTTTTTTTTTGTGGTGCTAGGGATTGTACCCCAGGGCCTTGTGCATGTGAGGCAAGCACTCTACCAACTGAGCTATATCCCTAGCCCCTGTTCTTCTTTTTTTATTTTTTTAGCACCAGGGATTGAACTCAGGGGTACTCAACCACTAAGCCACATCCCCAGCCCTATTTTGTGTTTTATGTAGAGACAGGGTCTCACTAAATGGCTTAGCAACTTGCTGTTGATGAGGCTGGCTTTGAACTCACGATTCTCCCGTCTCAGCCTCCCAAAGTGCTGGGATTATAGGCTTGTGCCACTGCCCCAACTTGTTCTTCTTTCTTGATGTAGGTGTTTATTGCTATGACCTTCCCTCCTAAAACTGCTTTTCCTGCACCCCGAAAGTTTTGGTTTGTGTGTGCCTTATCATTTGTCTTGATATATTTTTAAATTTCTCTTTTCATTTCTTCCTTGACTCATTTGTTATTCAGTAGCATGTTTAATTTACATTTAGTTTTTAATTTTCTGAAATCCCTCCCATTGCTGATTTCTAGTTGTAAACCACTGTGGTCAGAAAGACACTTAATGTGATTTTAATCTATTTAAATTTGTTAAGACATTGGCATAATGTGTAATTGTCCTGGCATATGTAATTAAGAAGAATGTGTATTCAATAGTATTCAGCTGCTGAATAGAATCCCACTTGCCATTTTTTAACTATTTGCTTTATTTGAAGAGGCTTGAAATTTTCTGACCCAAGAATTACTGCTTTTTCTAGTATAGTTGTTCCTGTAGTTTGTCTCTTTTCTCTTATATCTACTCCAGGCAACTAAACAAAATTGGGGAGGACTTTTAACTCTCCTGAAAAAGGCCTTAGATTATTTGTTTGATTGGGTGCGCTTTCTACCTCCCACATTGCTGTAGGCACCAGTAGTGCTAAACTTTCTGCCAGCCTTCTGATAAAAAACAAAAAACAAAAAACAGAATTTTGCTAAGTCTCTTCGAGGACTTTTAGACTTTTTTTTTTTTGTACCAGGGATTGAACTCAGGGACACTCGACCACTGAAGCCACATCCCCAACCCTATTTCGCGTTTTATGTAGAAACAGGGTCTCACTGAGTTGCTTAGCGCCTCGCCTTTGCTGAGGCTGGCTTTGAACTCGTGATTCTCCTGTCTCAGCCTCCCTAAGTGCTGGGATTACAGGCTTGTTTCAATTACATTTATCTCAAAGTTCTCCCAGCTTTGTCCCACTGACACTGCCCCTACAACTTGGTAGATTTTTGCTCTAGCAACATCTTACATTCATATACAAAGCTCTGCATTTTTTTTTTTTTTTTTTTTTTGGTAATGCAGGGATTAAACCCAGTGCCTCACAAATGCTAGGCAAGTGTTCCACTAAGATATATCCCTAGTCCTCAAAAATCTGTGCTAGTAAAGCCGGGCGCGGTGGCTCAAGCCTGTAATCCCAGCACTTAGGGAGGCTGAGACAGGAGAATCGCGAGTTCAAAGCCAGTCTCAGCGATGGTGAGGCGCTAAGCAACTCAGTGAGACCCTGTCTCTACATAAAACACAAAATAGGGCTGAGGATGTGGCTCAGTGGTCGAGTACCCCTGAGTTCAATCCCTGGTACCAAAAAAAAAAAAAAAAAAATCTGTGCTAGTTATCTATTGAAGTGTAAGAAATTACCCTAGAGCTTAGCAGTTTAAAATAACAATTAACATTTTAAAATTTACATAGTTTCTGTGGGTCTGAAATTTGGGAGTGGACTAGCTATGTTGTTTGCTTGGCCAGATCAAGACGTTGTGGTTAAGATGTCCACAGGGACTGCAGTCAATCCAGGCAAGAAGGATCTGCTTACAAGATAACTCAGTCACATAGCCGATATTGATGCTGTTGGAAGGAGTTCTCAGTTCTTCCTTCTATGGATCTCTCCACAGGGTTGTGTCCTCATCATATGCTTACTGATTCCTCAAATAGGAAGTGAACAAAGAGTGCAAAAAGGAAGCCACAATGTCTTTTATGACCTTGGAAATCTCAAAATGCACACAAGTTATTTTCACAATATTCTATTATTACTTAGGCTAACTCTACAATAAAGTAAAAAAAAATCCATAAGGGTGGAAGAATTGGAAAAGAAAAAATAAAACTGGTTATTCACAGACATGATTGTAAACATAGAAAATATAAAAAATCTCAAATGGTAGCATTTACATCAGTATTCAAAATAAATGAATTCTAATGAAAGATGTGCAAGAATTTTATGCAGAAAACTAGTAAGTAATATTAAAACAATTGAAGACCTTAGCCGGGCGTGGTGGCTCACGCTTGTAATCCCAGCACTTTGGGAGGCTGAGACAGGAGAACTGCGAGTTCAAAGCCAGCCTCAGCAAGGGCGAGGTGCTAAGCAACTCAGTGAGACCCTGTCTGAATGAATACAAAATAGGGCTGGGGATGTGGCTCAGTGATCGAGTGCCCCTGAGTTCAGTCCCGGATACCACCCCCCTCCCCCCCCCCCGCCCCCAAATTCTATGACAGTGGCGCACGCCTGTAATTCCAGCGACTCAGGAGTCTGAGGGAAGAAGATTGCAAGTTCAAAGTCAGCCTCAGAAATTTAGTGAGACCCTCAGCGATTTAGCAAGACCCTGGTCTCAAAATAAAAATAGGAGTAGGGATATGGCTCAGTAGTAAAGCAACCCTGGATTCAATCCCCAGTACTAAAAGAACAAAACAAAACAAGCAAAAACAGAACAGCTACAGACTGGGAGAAAATATTTACAATCATCTGACAATGGATCTGTGTATATGTAAAAAACTCTCAAAACTCAAGTTTTAAAAAATTCCAATTATAAAATGAGCCAAAGGGATTAATATATATTTAAGCAAAGATGCCTTATGCGTAGTAAATATGAGCACATGCATATGAGTGGCAAATAAGCACATGAAAAGGCTATGTTCAATATCATTAGCCATTAAGAAAATGCGTATAGTCTGGTGTGGTGGCACACGCCTGTAAACCCAGCTATTCAGGAGGCTGAGGCAGGAAAATTGCGAGTTTGAGGCTAGCTTGGACAAAATTTAAAAACAACAACAACAACAAAACGATGTGAGGATGTAGCTCAGTGGTACTACACCCCTGAGTTCAATCCCCAGTATCAGTACCACCAAACAAATAAACAAAACCGAGGAAACAAAATGTAAACAAACTACAAGGAGATATGATTTAAAATAGTTAAAAACTACTGGCAAGCCTAAATCCTGGAAAAATGCAGAGAAACTGATCTTTTTATACATTATTGGAATAGAAATTGGAAGTCTGGTGACTTCTTACAAAACTATGTATTTGCCACTTGATATATCCACTTATCACATTCCTGGATATTTATCTGAGATAGGAAAATTTGTCTACAAAATTTTATACTCCAATATTTATAGCAGCCTTATTTGTAATAGCCTGAAACTGCAAACAACCCAAATGTCCTTTAATAGATACCAAACTATTACATGCACAGCAAAAAAAAAAAGAAACAAATTGATACTTATAACAACTAAGATAGAATCCAAGGTATTATTATGTAAGGGGCAAAAGTCATTATCAAAAGGTACTTACCGTGTTGATACCATTTATATTTCTTAAAATGGCAAAACTATACTGATGAAAAAATTGTTTTTTAGGGGTTAGGGTTGGTGGTAGGGCAAGGAATGGGTAGTGTTAAGAGTTCCTTTTTAATAACACATATTGATTGAGGTAATGGACACATGGATATACACAGGTGATAAAGTGCACAAATATGTACATGCACAGAAGTGCATGTAAGAAAGATCTGATGAAATCCGAATAAGGTCTGAAGTACCATGGTAGCCTTCAGATACTAACATTAGGGGAAACTGGATGAAGGGTACACAAGGAGCTTTCTCTTTTGTCTTAGTAACTTTTCTCTAACATTATCACAATATAATTTTTTTAAAACCAAAAAGATTTTAAAATGAGATACTGTTACATATGTATCAGAATGGATAAGTAAAAAAAAAAAAATAGGTGGGTGACAAATGAGAAGCAATTTGCTTCTCAGAAATTTCATTTTTAGCTTACACCCAGCAGAAATATATACATGTTCAAAAGAGACACCTCTAGAATGTTCATAGCAATTTTATTCATAATAGCCAAAATTAGAAGCAGCCCAAATGTCTATTAGCAGAATGAATAAACTGTAGTATATTTATACAATGCAATACTATACATAGTAGTACAAATGAACAAATTACAACATGCAACAATACAGATGAACTGTATGGACATATTGTTGAATCAAAGAAGCCAGGCACAGGACTACATAATATACCATTGCATTTATTTGAAGTTCAAAAACAGGCAAAACAAATCTATAATGTCAGGATAAGAGATATCCTTGTGAGAGCATTGTAGTAACTGAAGAGGACATGCAAAGGATTTGAGGAGTGCTGGTGGCGTTCCAATTCTTGCTTTCTTGCTGTTCGGTTTTTATGTGTGTTTTCAATGAGTGAAAACCAAGCTTACACATAATTTGTATACTTTATGGAAATTATACTTCAATAAAGTTTACCAAAAAGCAAACACACAAAATGAGATACTACTACATACCCAGTAAAAAACGCAATGTTAAAAGAATTGACAATACCAAGTACTAGCAAGGATGTGGAAAAAATAAAATATTTACAGCTAGTGAGAATGTAATTTAGTACAATCACTTTAGAAGTATTTGGCAATGTCTACTGAAGCGGAATATTTACATATTCTATGACCCAGCAATCCTAAATTATATGCCCAACAGAAATACATACAGATGTCCTTATAAGCACAACAGCCATAGAATTATGCCAAAGTGAAAAAAAAATCCTGATGTTTACTGCTGGAGTCTATGAAGACCAGTTACAGCTAATAACTGTAGGGAAGCTAACTTCCTTGGGAGCACTCAATTTGGAATAGGAGCGAGGGGATAAAATACCCCAGGCCTTCCATTCTCTCATCTGTTAGTTCTGGGAAGCATTATGTATCCAAGCTCAGAAACAAATCCTTATATTGCTTTTTCCTACCTATCACACTGTGTCCATTCCCCTTCCTGCATTCAAGTTTTTCTCTTAAGCTTTGCTCTCAGAGATAGCCAAGCTTCAACAACACTGTATATAGCTCAAAAAAGTGCAAAAGCTGTGTATGGTAATGTAAGAGTGGTATTAGGGGGAGCAATGATAGGAGGTGAGCAGGGGAGAGGTTTATGAAGTGATGTTCCAGATTGGTAGGTGTTTAAACAGACATGTTCACTTTACAAATGCTTCAAGATGTACTCCTAGTCAGGAACGGTGGTGCACACCCATAATCCCAGCGAATCAGGAGGCTGAAGCAGGATCACCAAGTTCAGAGGCAGCCTTAGTGAGGCCCTAAGCAACTCCACGAGACCCTGTTTCTAAATATTTTTTAAAAAGGACTGGGGATGTGATCAGTGGTTAAGCACTCTTGGGTTCAATCCCGGGTACCTGGTTGGTAGCTGTATGCTTAAGATGTGTCCATTTCATATACCATGTAGGTATATTTTAACTTTAATAAATTAAAAAAAAAGCCGGGCACAGTGGCTCAATCCTGTAATCCCAACACTTAGGGAGGCTGAGACAGGAGAATCGCGAGTTCAAAGCCAGCTTCAGCAACGGCTAAGGTGCTAAGCAACTCAGTGAGATCCTGTCTCTACATAAAACACAAAATAGGGCTGGGGATGTGGCTCAGTGGTCGAGTACCCCCGAGTTCAATACCCAGTACCAAAAAAATAAAAAGTTTTTAAAAAGGTCACGAATAAGGAAACTCCATTAGATTTGGTTTTAAGGGACAGTGGAATTAAAGGTATTATCAAAAAGGTTAACTGCAATCAGCACTTTGTGTGGAGAATGCTCCTTTCTTTCACCCTGAGCATCAGATGTAGATTACTGAGGGACTTCTCGAAGGTGGCATTAAGACTTTGGACAATGCAAGCAAGGGCAGTGAAAGCCACTGTTGTGCACAGACAGGCACATGGCATTACATTAAAGAGTGTTGTGAAGTCAGTTATTCAGCCTTTCCACTTCTGCTTTTTCCAAGATGGTCTCATGCAGGGCTTACCTCCCATACTGTTTTCCTCTTTCCCATCCATTCATTCAACATATATTCATTTCAGGCACTGCTAAGCACTGGGGATATATAAACAAACAGTAATGTAGTCCCTGCAGAGTGTCACTTTAATAAAATTAATGTGACTATAATTAGTCATCAAAAGATTCCTGGTCCTGAGTCCACTGGCACCAGTTAAGACAGGGACATTACCTGGAGAAGTGGCACGTGCATTAAAGCCTGAAGGATGAATGGAATTTAGAGGCAACAAAATTGGCAGAGGTGGGAGGAGCACCCAATGTGATGGAAAATGAGGGGTAGAGAGGCCGGACAGACTCTGGGCGTCATTTATCTTTGGCCTTGGATACAGGGAAAATGTTCATTTTGCAGATTTTAGACTTCTCAAGAAAAGTGAAAGATTCTGAAGTTATTAAGGAAAGATTCTTTATATTCAGAAGGGTGCTTAGACAAGCCAGCATAAACTGCATTGCAGAGTGCTGCCATGTGCTGATCCACATGCTAAAAGGGTTAAAATACGGTCATTCCATGATAGCAAATACTGAGGCTGATTACAGGAGTGGGCAGATAACAGTAAGAGTGAATGCTAGCCAGGTGTAGTGGTGCAATCCCAGCACTTTGGGAGGCTGAGACAGGAGGAGTTCAGATCCAGCCTCAGTGACTGCGAGGCACTAAGCAACGCAGTGAGACCCTGTCTCTAAACAGACACAAAATAGGGCTGGGGAGATGGCTCAGTGGTGCAGTGCCCCTGAGTTCAATCCCCGGTACTGAAAGAAAGAATGCTAGTAAATTTCTCCTGGAATACTAGATTCTACCCAGGTCCATTCTTCATAGTGCACAAGCCAAAAAGCAAGAATACTATCAAAATCAAAAATGCTGATCGTGATAAAGCAGTTCACAGAAGCCATTTCCAATAGTCAGAAAGATAACTTTCTGGCAGTCTCCAGTGGCTTCTGAAACCTTGGGAATAATTTAGCTGGTGGCCACAGAAGCAGCTTTGGTACAGCGAAGCAAACTTCTTGGAAAAGGGAACGTTTGGCTGGGCGATGAACGAACAGGCTCCAAATAGAAAGCTGAATATTGTAGTTTTGGGTGAGAATGGTCTGGTAGCTGGCTCTAGCTGGTTATTTAGCGGACTACCTGGCCCCTCTTAAAAGTCCTCTGGCTGGGCTAAACTTTCTCCTTTGGAGTCAAGAGAGAATATTGAGCAAGTATCTTTAGAGCAGGGACAAGTGACACCAAAACTTCATGGCCCACAAAACTTACAAGGGAATAAAGGTGTTAACCAAGGAATAAACTGGAAATAAGTGGAGTTTTTAAGTCACTTCATAGGTTCTTGAGTTTGGCCTTTTCAGGGGGGAAAGGCATTTGCTAAAAATCTACAATTCACTACTGTGGCTTGTTTGGTTCCGCAAAGTAATGTTACTGAACATCCTTCCCATTAGTAAATCCCTCTGGTAAGACCTGTCTTTAGAACATTCTTCAGTCACCTGCCAGGCAGTCATCAAGAATAGGGTAGAAGCTATGTACACACAATCAGAAAAATATCAAACAGGCATTCTGTGTACTCCAGGAGACCCCAGGATGACAGCTAAAGAGGTTATATCCTTTCTGCATTTCTCAATATGCACGAAACAATTTTAGCCAGGAATTTTCCAAGTCCAAAGCCATTTTCAGTGATTTAGCTGAGATCCTAGTTTGGAAATAGTTATTTGAGTTCGAAAACACTATTTCCTGTTTCAGGGTCCAAAATCAATGGATACAACCAGACCACAGCTTGAACTATATATGGGGCTTTGAAGAAAGTAAGTAACCTCTGAAATATAGCAATTACTACTTGCATAATATTCTGTATTAAATGCTTACATAGCATTTGGATTTATAAATCTTCTATAAATGGTAATGTCTGTCTCAAGCCTAGATAACTAATTGAAATAAAGGCAAGGGCAACATGGGTTAATCCTGCAATACTATGCAGTCGTATGTGACCTCCTGAGGATCACGAACAACTTCAATGAGTTTTGGGCTTAGGAGTTCATTAACTCAACACATCAAATATCTTGAATCCTGTACACATATTCATTTAAATTTTAGTAACCAGTGTAACCACTTATCTAGAATCTTACCAGAATTATCTGGTGCTGTAATCCAGTAATAGCCACAGGTGGCAATTTAAACTTAAAAATAAAATTCAAAGCCATGGCTCAATCACTAGTTGCTAGTCACAAAGTTTTCCTGGGTTAATTTTAGCTGTGATAGGTAAACCAGTTTGGCTTACTTTAACACACTACAACCTCAGAGAACAAGGGATTCTACCTTCCCATACTACACAGTATATCCCTTGTTGCTTTCTATACTTTGGTATTTCAGACCAGGTATTCTCACCCCGTCAGCTTTGCTACTTACAGCTTCCTTACTAGCCAGTGTCAAAGGAACCTTCTTAAAAATTGTAATGCTTGTAAAGTCCAATGTTCTTTCCTTACCCACCACCATGACTTACCTCTGCCATCCTCCCTCTTTACCAAAGGGAAGCTTTTTGCCCCTTGGTGAAGTGGTTCCCTACACTGTGGTAAGGAGCTGGAATGACAGCAACTCAAAACTATATTGCTGAGTTGCAACCAGAGACTTAATTGGTCTTGAGTGCATACATGGATATTTGGATTTTAAAAGCTCACTAGGTTAACTTGAATGCATGTCTAAGGTTGAGAAATATTTGACCACCTTATGAATCTGTTAAATTACTGTAATTACAATTTTCCTAAATTTTGGTAAGGGCCTGCAGGAGTTATTTTCCACACACAAATTTTTGTGGCAGATACTCAGGAATTCATAGTTCCTGAACCTTTTATTCCTATGTGCCATCTGAGAGGGAAAAAAGTGAGGGAAGGGAGTGTTTGCAGGGCTGGAAATCTAACCAGGGCCTTACCCATGCTAGGTAAGCAAGCACTCCACTGGCTATAATGCCCCAGGTTCCACTTGAGAAAACAGACATGCCAAAGATCGGAAATGAGAGCAACATGCTTCATCTATACTCAACTTGTACTTCCATCTCTTCCTATTAACTGCTTTGTCTTTGGTATTCACACCATGACATCCTCCCTTTTGCTTCATTTTGTAGTTCTAATTTAAAGCAGTAGTGAAATTCTCATCCCAGTTTACAACTTAACTTTTATTCCAACATTCAAAATGTCCATTTGAATGAAAAAATTTTCAATTAACTTTAGTTTAAAATGCACTCAGTTTTAAGGTCTTCTCCCTGGATTTATTTCCTTTTTTTCCTTTGTGGTTCTGGGAATTAAACCCAAGGCCTAAAAAATGCTAGGCAAGCACTATGCCAAGGAGTCCCTGCCCCCCCGCCCATGATTTACTTATGACATTTGAAATTGGAAACTTTTAAAAAAGCTTTAAATTTTAGATGGCCACAGTTAAACTTTTATTTTTACATGGCGCTGAGGATCGAACCCAGTGCCTCACGCATGCAAGGCAAGCGCTCTACCACTGAGTTACAGCCCCAGCCCTCAAACTGGAAACTTTCCAATACCTCTGGATTTAGTTTACATCTCTATAAAATACTAGAAAACTTTAATCTTCTTCCTAGGTCCTCCCAAACACAAACTTTCTACAATACAGTGTTATCAGAGTACGCATAGTATATAAAATGATCCCTGTTCTTTGTAACGAATAGTATTGATAAAGCGAACGAGGTTCTTTAAATTTAGCAGCTTGCAAACTGCATTTACTGGTAACTCATTTCTATGTAGTATCTGCTTGTTATGCTCAATTTCTTCATTGGGGTACATTTTCTTAGATGCTTTGACAAAAAGGAATTTTCTTAACTAAAGTAACCTCATCAATAGCCATGAATTCAAATCCCACTTGACAATGGTGCAACTGAAATTTCCTCATATTAAACTAAAAGGTTAACTGTCAGAAGTAAAGTAAGTGTATGTGGCCAACTCTTGTTTTTCAGACGACATTAGTTACTAATGATGCTTCCTGGTTCTCCCTTAAAATATTAGTGCAATCAGTGGTATCAGAGTCATATATTCCCCGATCAAAGGATACCTCTCCACTGATCCATCTATTTCATTATTCTACCATCAACAAAGCACATCATTTCAACTAAGCACACAAAATAATTGTTTGCCCTTAATCCTATTTCTTTACTATCCGTATTATACACTGGGCCTTTCACTTATTGGTTCATTAAAAAAAAAAAATCCCTGCCTAGTTATCTGTTGGGGTTTTTATTATGTTCACCTCACCTGATGGTTACAATTGTTCTACTCCTTCCAATGCATTCTTCATCTTCCTTCGATTCCAATTAATTCCATACCAATTCATCAATGATGTTTTCTATTTGCATTGTTTTTCTTTTCTATTCTATTGTACCTGGTTCTCTAAAATCAGATACTAAAACACAACTGACAACTACTGATCTTGTGTTGAGGCAACAAGTGAACAGAAATCTAATGAATGCCATCTATTCAAGTGTGCTAAATTCATTACCCACTCCAACTTGACAGTTGTTAGCTTATTCCACTGGTAACAGCAACAAATCAGCACAGTGGAGTCCAAATACCTTCCCTATTACAAACTATGCAGTATCAGAAAGGTTTTAGAAGCTTTTCTAATCATTCCTATTTTCTCCTGCTTTCCAACTGTGTCTGAAAACTGCATTCCTATAACATGCTAGGCTTTTTTCATAAGATTCTAATACTGAGCAGCTTTTTTGTTCTGAATTTTATACACCGAATTAAATGTACATCTACATGTTTTTTACTTTGCTTTATTATCTTATTCCCAACTAAATATAGCATATCATGTCTAACATTGTGAAGTTACCCTCAAATTCCCCTTGAATAATTGTTAACTAACATGGTGAATATCTTTGCTTTTTAACCTACACTGACAACCCTGCAACGACTTCCTATCATGTGTTCTAGGGCCCAGGATTGAGTAACATCATGGGAACTATAAACCTATCTGAATCAGATTCATAGAGACCATAAGCCATCAATTTCTTAAAAAATGCACATGAGGGGCTGGGATGTGGCTCAGTGGTAGAGCGCTTGCCTTGCATGCCTGAGGCACTTGGTTCGATCCTCAGCACCGCATACAAATAAATCAATAAAGATATTGTTTAAAAAAAAAAATGCACATGAATTTGACCAAAATTTCAAAACACATTTTACCATATCCTATATTTAAGTCATGTACATTTTGATGTCAGCAGCCTGAATATTTAAGTTTTAATTAAATATACCTAGTACTATATTTGTTCTTAGATACAGGATAAAATTTAGAGACTTAGAATTCAGAGACATGGATGTGATGTGATTCATATCAAGACAACTAGAGGCATACATATGTGTGTACAATTTTGAAGAGTACGACCATGTTTTTAGTTATTATAAAGGGTACTTTCAAAACTTTCCCTTTTTTTTTTTTTGGTACTGGAGATTGAACCCAGGGGCACTCGACCACTGAGCCACATCCTCAGCCCTATTTTGTGTTTTATGTAGAGACAGGGTCTCACTGAGTTGCTTAGCGCCTCGCCCTTGCTGAGACTGGCTTTGAACTCAGCATTCTCCTGTCTCAGCCTCCCTAAGTGCTGGGATTACAGGCTTGAGCCACCGCGCCCAGCTTAAAACTTTCTCTTTAATACATGCTTTTCAGTATAAGTAACTACAACCACTTATGTAAAAGGGCACAACAGATAGCACCAGAATTAAGCTAAACACACAACTCTGTTCTGTGAAAGAGGTCCTACAATTAAAAGTGGAAACACAGAATTCTTGACCTATCCAGTATATAATTAAACCATAATATCCAACAGGTACTATTAGCAGCATAGGCTTCTAACGTTTTCTTCTCAGCATCTAGTTGACTTTCTAGTAATGAGTGGCTACAAATATTTTTGACTAAAACATGTAAGAGAAACCACTTTTATACTATGCATGTGAACTCCAAGGGTAGTCCAGTTCTCTTTGTTACATTGTCACTTGTCACATAAGGACCAATAAAATCCTTATAAATAGGGCATAACTTTTGTTCACAGCAGGTAGGATGCAAAAAAAGCCTGTGCTGTATGCTATGTAATAATAGCAACTGAGGAATCCAAGGTCCATGTGTAGGGGGAAAGAGGGAGGGAAGGTGCACACACAGGTTTTTATTTCTCTTATATTGAGAAAAAACAAGATAAAGCATAAACAAACTGGGCCTCTCAGCACTGGGAAACCATCAACTCTTGCAGATGTTGCTATATACATCCTTAAGTTTGGGTGTTAACTGGTACAACACCCTCCACCATTGATTAATTGCCAAAAAAGAGCAATTAATCAAACTGGAGGATAAGGGAAAAGGATCAATTCACACAGAACAAGTCACTTAAAGTAAAATAAATGTACAACCTTTACTATGTTCTAAGTTATATGGGAAGGCACAGACTACAGAAGACCAGGAAAGGAAGAGCTTTCCTAATTTTAGTAACACTGAGGCACAGACTCAGAATCCAGGTTAAGGTACCTGGGGCTATTAAGTTACTAAAAGAATCTCCATTCCATGTCATAGCAAGTTAACTCCTTAATGCAACACCCATCTTGATGAAATATAATTTGAGTAGTGTATGCTGATGTGCATAACGATCATGACTTCAAGAAAAATATATTTAATATATTCTAATGGTTTTGTGGAGGTTGCTGCAAAACAAAGAATTTGAAGTAAATAATTATAAAATACAAAAATAAAAAACCAGGTTTTTTTTCTCCAAATTCCTGGTTTAATAAGGACTTGTTTATTTTGAGAAAAGGTCCCAAACATCAGGCTGTTCACAAAAATAACCCACAGTATCAACTTTAGAAAACAAATAAAGACTATTACACTATTCTTCTAGAGGATGCATTGAACATGCCAACTCTCATTCACAAAAATACATTGTTACATTTGTGTTGAACA
>CM053401.1:69504581-69533997 GCA_028644305.1 Xerus rutilus | reverse complement strand
TTTTTTTTCTCCAAATTCCTGGTTTAATAAGGACTTGTTTATTTTGAGAAAAGGTCCCAAACATCAGGCTGTTCACAAAAATAACCCACAGTATCAACTTTAGAAAACAAATAAAGACTATTACACTATTCTTCTAGAGGATGCATTGAACATGCCAACTCTCATTCACAAAAATACATTGTTACATTTGTGTTGAACAGCCCCACACAGGACTATTATGTGGGGGATAACACACATACCTCTAACTCAAAGCTGCTCTCAGGTGCTACTACTAAATGAGATTGCCTTTGCAGTTAGGGAAGCAACTACAGAAATCATGTATAAATGAAAAGAACTGTACTCCCTGCATAACAAGAGATTATTTTGGAGACAGTTGATAAAAACCATACATCCTTTTTATTGTTAAGTCATAAAGAGGTATCAAAATTAAAAGCAAAAATTACAGGGTAAGACTTAACAAAACTACTAGGAGCATCAAAGAAGTGAAAATGGGACTAGGCGCAGGGCAGTATGAATTAATGAAGACAGGAAGGACAAAGATAGGGAGAACAGTGAGCATGTGCTGAAGATACTAGGGGAGAGGATCTGGTGAAATTTTGATCTTGGACAAGCGCCTAGGTAAAGAAATAATGGGATAAGATTTCTAAACCCCACTATGTGCTTAAGAGTCATCCTCGCCATTGGCGCTGTCTCTGTCATCCTCTCCTTCCTCTGCCTCTTTTTCATCATCCTTGATCAACTCCAGCTGTGAGAAACAGACAAATAGGATGGAGTTAGAGGCACTCCATGTGTCCCTGTTCCCCCCTCCACCACCTCTTTTTTTCCTTTCCCATGGTTTTCACCTGGTCATCCCCCCGATCTTCATTATCATCATCATCCAGTAGGTCCCCCTCCTCAGCAGAGTCATCTGCACCCCCCTCAGACTCCATCTTCACATTAGTTTCGTCTTTCTTCAGGGAGCTGCTGCTCTGCTCCTCTTCCGATTTATCATTCTTTGTCTCCACTGGGAATGAGAAGGACAAGTCTATCTAACAAGTCTATCTAGGGGAAAGTATGTCCGCGGGATATAGAAAACCCCCAATAATAACCGTACAACTGCAACACATCTAAATTCTCCAAGTGTGCTTCTCAAACTAAACATTCCAAGTTTTACTTAAAATTGCTTTATATCCCAGTAGCTGAACATACTTTCAACTATTTTAGGTAACTAATGCGATTTCACACACAAGAAGACCTTTACCTGCTTGTTTGCTTTGCTCCTTTTCAATTTTTTCCAGGCTTTCCAGAAGAGAATCCACTTTTTGTTTTATCTGGGTCAGCTCCTTCTTAATGGCCTGAAGATCATCTCCTTTCACTTTAATACAAACAAAATCTTAGATTATATTCAGATGGATCAGAATCTATCATCTACCACTAAACTACGCCAGCAGCCAAAAGGAGAACCCTGATTTACATGTTTCTGGTTTGGGGGTGAGGAGGATATATATATTAAACTTGGGCACTCAACCACTGAGCCACATCCCCAGCCCTGTTTTGTGTTTTATTTAGAGACAGAGTCTCACTGAGTTGCTTAGTGCCTCGCCATTGCTGGCTTTGAACTTGTGACCCTTCTGTTCTCAGCCTCCCAAACTGCTGGGATTATAGGCAGGAGCCACTGGGCCCACTACATGTGTTTTATTTTATTTATTTTATTTTTAATTTTTTTTGGTACTGGGGATTGAACTCAGGGGTACTTGACCACTGAGCCACATCGCTAGCCCTATTTTGTGTTTTATGTAGAGACAGAGTCTCACTGAGTTGCTTAGTGCCTCGCCGTTGCTGAGGCTGGCTTTGAACTCGCGATTCTCCTGTCTCAGCCTCCCTAAGTGCTGGGATTACAGGCTTGAGCCACCACACCCGGCTGCTACGTGTTTTAAAAGAAAATCATAATACGAAAAAGCTAAAAGCAATACAAATCCTCATATAGAATGAATCTGAAATTTTTTTTAACTGCATAAAGAAATATTTCATTAAGTACACAAAAATGGGTGACTCACATAGCATCTAAGGGCTTTTATTAGCAAGCTACTGTTGATAGAACGTACTCTAGAGTAAGCTTGCTAAACACAACCTTCATACACTATTTGGATTGGGCAAGAAAAATGCACACAAAAGCTGAATAACTTCATTAATTTACTTAATTCAAAACAAAACCAGAAGCATAAAGCTGAAATAACAACACATACACTTTCCAGACTTGGAAGAAGATCCCCGCTGTCCACTCTTAGAATTGAAGCCACTTTTGCCCCTTCGGGAGGTGTTTCCTGATACACGCTGGCGTTTAGAGGGCACTACAGCCCTAGCAATAGGAGGAGGAGGAGGAACACGAGCTGGATAACTGTACATCCTAATAGATAAAAGAAACAATTATTTCACACTTAAAATTAACTTAAAACCTTAATTATTTGATATATTATTTTTAACACTAACGTTTCAAGAAACGTTATACATACATGTATGACCTCACGCATGCAAGGCAAGCACTCCACCACTAAGCCACAATCCCAGCCCAGGTATTTATTTTTTAGTCAAATTCATAATGTTTTCAAGTCACAGAAAACCACAAATCATCACAAGTGATATTAAGCTGAACCACCTAAAATTGCCACAATTTTTTTCTTGTACCAGGGACTGAACCCAGCAGCGCTTAAGCACTGAGCAATACCCTCAGCCTTTTATTTTGAGACAGGGTCTTGCTAAGTGGCTTAAGGCCTAAGTTGCTGAAGTTGGCTTTGAACTTTCGATCCTCCTGCCTCAGCCTACCAAGTTGCTAGGATTACAGGAATACACAACTACGTCCAGCTCTCAGTGACAATTTTTGACCTATAAAACCCCACGAATAGCCAGGCGCAGTAGCACACATGTCAGCACTTTGGGAGGCTGAGACAAGAGAACCATGGGTTCAAAGCCTCAGCAAAGGCGAGGCATTAAGCAACTCGGTGAGACCCTGTCTCTACTTAAAACACAAAATACGGCTGGGAATGTGGCTCAGTGTTTGAGTATCCCCGAGTTCAATCCCTGGTAGCAAAACAAAAAAAAAAAAAACCTCACAAGTATTTCCCATGCTTTAAAAAAAGAAAAAGAAAAAAAAAATCACAGAAAAATGCTTTACCTGGATGTAAATACCACTAATATTAAACATCTGACATGAATATACCACTTTCAATTCTAACTACATTTATAGCTCCAACCAAGCAGGCAGGTATGGTAGAATATGCCTATAATCCAGTTTATCAGATGGCTGGGGCAGGAAGATTTTAACTTTCAGGCTAGCCTGGGTAACTGTCTTTGTGAGATTGTCTCAAAATAAAAAATTTTGAAATAGAGCTGGGGGCATAGATTAGCAGTAGAGCCATTGCCTTACATGTACAAAGCTCTGGATTCAAACCCTGGTACTGCCCCCAATCACAAAAGAAAAAAACCCAACAAGGCAGATAATACTGTAAATGTGTGTCTTGTTCACCACTGCCTATACTGACCCATCAAAAAACAATGATTGGGGCTGGGGTTATGGCGCAGTGGTAGCGTGCTCTCCTGACACATGTGAGACACTGGGTTCGATCTTCAGCACTACATAAAAATAAAATAAAGATACTCTGTCCGCCTACAACTGAAAAATGTTAAAAACAAAACAACACAACAATGGCTGAACAGCTCTTTCCATTAAGAATTTTCATGCCAAATCTTATAATATTAATAGATTTAGTGTCCTATGATTAAGAACATGCCAAAATGTTGAATTAGAAACTGAAACTTTAATATTCCTAAAGAAAAGCTTCAACATTCCCACCACAAAAAAACTCCTTACATGGAGTCTGTCAAAATAAAAAAATTGGGAAGGTAGCTCAGTGGTGGAGCACCCCTTAGTTTAACACCCGTACCAAAACAACAAAAACAAATAAGAAAAAACCAACCACCACCACCACCAGCCAACTAATCTGCCTAACTCTGAAGGTTTTAAAGACCAAATGTGATGTATTAAACAACTTTGAACAATTACAAATCATTTGTAAGTCCACATCTCCCTCTTACATGTCTATATATGATATGTGGCCAGTTTTCTGAGTAGTAAGTAACGTAGTTTCCATCCCAGGTAAAGCGAAAACATCAATTTTAGCAAGTGCAGCAGTACATGCCTATAGTTCTAACTACTGAGATGTCTAAGGCCAGTATGGGCAATTTACTAAGACGACTAAAAAAGCTTTAGGATGTAATTCAGTGATAGAATACTTGTCTCGCACTTGCTAGTGCCAGAGCTACAATCACTAAACCCTAGGAGAATGAAGACTACACCCTAAATCTGAAATATAGACATTAAGTTTTAATATAAAATCTAGGCAAAATAAGAAAAAAATTACAAATTAAGACATTTTGAAAGAAATTAAATATTGCCAATGCAAGATGTATAATATGTTCCCCAAATCCTTGGGTCACCAAAATCTCCTTGATTATTAACATACTTCAATCATTAAACTGAAATAGTAGAAAAACTAGAACTAATCCATTAATCATTATTGAACCAGGTCACACTTGCCCTTGCCCCAAATCCCCGTAACTCAGGAGGCTGAGGCAAGAGAATTTCAGGTTCAAGGTCAGTGTCAGCAACTAAGACCCTCAGCAATTTAGCAAACTCCTGTCTCAAAACTGAATAGGATGGGGATATAACACGGTGGTGAAAGCACCCCTACAGTTGGTTCAATCCCCAGCAACAAATTATAATAAGCTGTACTATGAGTATGTTTACTTAATTACCACACCTGTTTTTTTTCTTTACAGATAATGTAGGCGTGTTCATTTAAGATATCACTGTTCACAACAATATAGTTCGTTGTAGTTCAGTACCTAAAGAGTAAAACAGCTCCACAACCCTTCTATATACAAAACTGCAAAATCGCACTCTCATTTTATTAGTATTTGCATGTAATGTGTGAACATCTCACATACTTCGAAATATAAAGAATATGTAAATAGTTAAACAGAATAAAGACAATGAGAAAAGGTCTTAAGTTCAGCACAGATGAAACATTTCCCTCCAACCATACTGCTAATCAGTAGTTAAAAATCAGCAGATATAGACAACACAAAAACAGGTAACAGCATTTCTTCATTTCAAAAGTAGCTCCCTCTTGCAAATTTTTATTTTCAAATATTATTAATTACACAATTACTTTCCCCTGAGTACAACACTGGTTTTATCAAATTCAGTTTAAATATATAATTGAATTCTACTGTCATTCAAGCATTAGGAGGCATTCTCACCTTCATTATTTTTAATCTCAATAGAAAATTATCTAGACCAATTTTCTTCCCCTTTGCTTTTGACTTTTCTGAAAAAGAGATTTTATGAGCCGCTATGTCCAGGACTTAGGAGGTCTAAGAAGCCCTTGCACACTGCTGCTAAAAATCTATTAACATACTTAAAAATTTCAAAATCACAGATTGAGTAATAAAGAATCTGGGCATAGGCTGGGCGCAGTGGCTCACGCCTGTAATCCCAGCACTTTGGGAGGCTCAGACAGGAGAACCGCGAGTCCAAAGCCAGCCTCAGCAATGGTGAGGCAATAAGCAACTCAGTGAAACCCTGTCTCTACACTAAACACAAAATAGGGCTGGGGATGTGGCTCAGTGGTCCAGTGCCCCTGGGTTCAATGCCCAGTACAAAAAAAAAAATCTGGGCATAGTAGCACATGCCTACAATCCCAGATACTCCAGAGGCTGAGGCAAGAGGGGATTACCTATCTCAAAACAACAGAAAAAAGAAAAACATTCCATTCCATTTGAGCTATAAAACACAAAATCAGGAGACGATGTGTTATTTCTAAGAATCACACTTATAATTTTGGGACGTACAAAGAAAAATGGACCATAAATCAAGAATGAGAGGATGAGAATCTAAAGTAATGACTTTGATTAAGAACCCAGGAACAGGTTTCTCCACAATAGCTACACAAATTACTAGTTACATGAGTACCAATTGATAATGCACATCTCAAACTCTCCAGCTGTGACTTTCTAGATACAAAAGACTACACTAACTTTGGCTACTGCCAATAAATTCCAACTTGTGCAATCTATTCATCCTATTAATAATTCCTTGTCTATGGTATGTTATAGTGCTTAATTTGGAAGTTTGTATTTCTTTTTCTAAAAATTACTAGTGCTTTAATTATAGGCTTCCCAATACAAGTCAATCTAAAAACTGTTTAATTGAGGACTTTAGTAATTATTTTCATTGACTGGCTATCTAATTCTTAAGCATAAAACAATGGGGAAAACTTACAGGAGTAAGAAACAAGAAAATTTCTGAATCATTTTTCAAAACATTTTCACATGACTCAATAAATCATACATCTCCTCAGAAGACGGCAAATTCAATAAATTATAGAATGATTATAACGTCACAGAACTTACTTTGTTGCCTGTCATTATTCTCTGAACAATATAATACATGCCATTCACACTGTTGTAGGTATGTATTGCCAAGTAATATAGGGAAGATTTAAATGATGCAGGTGAAGACTAGGATATAGTTTACTGGTATATAGCATTTACCTAGCATGCTTTTAAGACCTTGGGTTCTGCCCTAGTACCACATACAATTTATATGAAAATACCATACAATCCTATACAGTGATTTGGGCATCCATCATTATCCTGGAACCAATCCTCACACCATACCAAGGGACAATACACACAAAAATACTTTTCTAACATTAATGTTCACATTAATGTATAATATTTCTTTACTTCTCAAAGTGAATAAGGCTTTTGAGTTTGCCTTAAAAATAAAAGCTAAAAAATTGCTGTTAACATGTTTAAAGGTTACACTAAAATGTAAACATAAGGGCTGGAGTCCTGGCTCAGTGGTACAGTACTTGCCTAGCATGTAGTAAAGCACTGTGTTCGATTCTCAGCACCACATATAAATGAATAAATAAAGCCCGGCGCAGTGGTGCACACCTGTAATCACAGCACTTTGGGAGGCTGAGACAGGAGAATCGCAAGTTCAAAACCAACCTCAGAAACGGTCAGGTGCTAAGCAACTCAGCGAGACCCTGTCTACATAAAACATAAAATAGAGCTGGGGATGGGGCTCAGTGGTCGAGTATCCCTGAGTTCTATCCCTGGTACTAAAAGGGGGGGTGGTGGTGGTAAGGGTATTTGTGTCCATTGACCAAAAAAAAATTTTTTTAAATGTAAACACTAAGCTGTCAATAACACAAACCAGACTTTTCATAACATAGTTGACAGCTGTTTTGGTTATTTTAAAAAACCTACTAGAGATTGTTATAATTTCTAAATTAAATGAGATAATTCCTAAAAATTATTCACAAGTACTTGACCATAAACGACATGGTCCCTTGGTGGAGCTGATTAGAACCAACTGGATAGAACTTCAAGCCCTCCATATCTGAAACATACACGGGCAAAATGTTAAACTGGCCCAAGGACAACACAGGGCCATACAAACTGAAAACTTTTTCATTACAGTAAACAAACTCTATACCATTTAGTTGTCATCCTTATTCTAATCTACTTTGTTTCCAGAGGTCTGCCCATTCTAGACAGTTCATATAAATCCAACTTTACAAGTCTTTTCTCATTTCCTTGACTTAGCATGTTTTTTTTAATTCATCCATGTTATAGCATACATCAGTGTTTCATTCTTTTTGTTTTTAGTTATGAATAACAGCAGAATGTATTTTGAAACATTATACGTACATGAAGTACAACTTCCCATTCTGGTTGTATATGAAGATTTACACTATTCATTTATAAAAATGGTAAAACCTGTTTTTTATTCCCACTCCCCCTCCCTTTGTCTAACCTTCATTCCCCTTTGTCTAACCTAAAGTAATTTTACTCTTCTCTAGCCTCACACTCCTTATTGTGGATTAGAGAACATTCAGGCCTTTGGTTTTGGGGGATTGGCTTATTTCACTTAGAATGATATCAGTCTCCAGTTCCATCCCTTTACTGGCAAATGCCATAATTTCATTTTCTCTATGGCTGAGTAATATTATATATATACATACACACAACATTTCCTTTATCCATACATCTATTGAAGGGCACCTAGGCTGGTTCAATAGTTATCGTAAACTGAGCTGCTATAAACTGATGTGGCAGTGTCATTACAATATGCTGATTTTAAGTCCTTTAGGTATATAACAAGGAGTGGGATAACTGGGTCAAATGGTGGTTCTAGGGCTAGGGTTGTGGCTCAGTGGTAGAGCGCTTGCCTGGCATGTGTGAAGCAATGGGTTCGATTCTCAGCACCATATACAAATAAATAAAATAAAGGTCCATTAACAACTAAAAAAATTTAAAAAAAAATGGTGGTTCTATTCCAAGTTTTCTGAGGAATCTCCACACTGTTTTCCAGAGTGGTCACACTTAACCTTTAAAGGAAATTCTAAACATTAAGAAGAAATGGAAGGGCTGTGGTTCTGGCTCAGTGGTAGAGCACTTCCTAGCCCGTGTGAGGCACTCACATCACATAAAAATAAAACACCCCTCCCCAAAAGGAAATATCACCACCCTGTAGGTGTTAACAACTTTGCCCAAAGATTTAGAATGCAGAATACAACATACTATTTTCCCACTAGAAAAAAAAAAAGGAATAAAAAACATGCACAGAGGTAGACTAGAGGTGCCAAGAAACAACCACCTGAGGGAAAAAATAGCTATTTGTTTCAAAGGACTCTTTGGGAAGGTGTGTAAACAAAAAAGATACTTTAAAAAATTTCCTTGAAAACTTTCTAAGCCAAAAGCAAACTGGGCTATCATGCAGCTTTTAAATGACTCATACATAATTCATCAAACAAGACTGTGGTGAGAAAAAGGAAAACACAGCAGGGGGTGGTGGCCTACACCTGTAATCCCAGTGGCTCAGGAAGAGGAGGCAAAGTCAGCCTCAGTAGAAGCAATTCAGTGAAACCTGTCTCTAAATAAAATACAAAACTAGGGTTGGGGATGAGGTTCAGTGATCAAGAGTTCAATCCTGGGCTAGGGTTGTGGCTCAGTGGTAGAGCACTTGCCTCACACGTGTGAGGTACTGGGTTCGATCCTCAGCACCACATAAAAACAAATGAAACAAAATAAAGGTATTGTGTCCATCTACAACTAAAGGAAATTAAAAAAAAAAAAAAAAAGAGTTCAATCCTCTGTACCCTATCCAACACAGGAAAACACACACACCTTGGTTTTGTTTTCGTATATAAAGCTTTCTATGGTGACAGTACTTCCTAGCCTTATATAAGATTAGTGATTTCTCACAATGTTCAGAAAACGCACTTCCGCCGGGTGCAGTGGTGCAAGTCTGTACCAACCATTTGGGAGGCTAAAGCCAATTACAAATTCAAAGCCAGGCTGAGCAACTTAGGGAGAATCAGAGAATTAAAAGGGCTGACTGGGGATGAGGCTCAGTGGTTGAGGAATCTGGAGTTAAATTCTCATTCCAAACCCCAGAAAAGTCCTAAAACTTTACTTTCACATTTGTGACTAAGGATGCTGTTCAAAAAATATGTATTTTAAACTGGAACATGGTTCCACTTTACTTTTATTCTTTTTATTTATTGTAGTACTGGAAAACTGAACTTTAGACTTGCAAACTGAACCGCACTCCAGGCCATATTTGAGGGTTTCACCAAGATAGCCAGACGGACCTTGAATTATGATCCTCGTGCCTCAGTGTCCAGAGCTGACAGAATTAGGAGCATGTGGCACAAGGCCTGAGATGATTTTTATTTTACAAAAAAGAAAATTGTAAAGCATTTATAAAGTTTATAGCCCACACTAAGTCCGTTGGGCATGGTGGTACACATCTATAATCCCAACAGCTCAGGAGGTTCAGAAAGGAAAATTGTGGAAGCAAGCCTCAGTAACTTAGTGAGACCCTAAGCAACTTGGGAAGACCTTTTCCTCTAATATTTCTACAATACTTCCTGCTTATTAGTCCTCCCATCCTTTTTTCTTTCATCTTCACTTTTTTTTCTTTTAGTATTGGAGATTGAACACAAAGGTGCTACATTCGCAGCCCTTTTTATTTTGAGATGGAGTCTCCCTAAGTTGCTTAGGGCCTCAAATTGCTGAGGCTATTCTTGACAACAGTCATCCTCTTCTGCAGTTTCCTGAGCCACTGGGATTACAGGCTTGAGCCACTGCACCTAGACTTTTTAAGGAATTCTTAAATCAACTTAGTGCATTCCTTATCATTGTCAGTATCATCAGAACTTCTATCACTACTGAGCACAAGTGGCCCACAACTGTAATCTCAGTGGCTCTGGCAGCTGAGTCGGGAGACAGAGAATTCAAAGCCAGCCTCAGCAAAAGCGAGGCACAGCAACTCAGTGAGATCCTGTCTCTAAATAAAATACAAAAACAGAGCTGGGGATGTGGCTCAGTGGTTTAGTGCTCCTGAGTTCAATTCCTGGTTAGCCCCCAACCCCGACACACAATGTTGTACTGCTAACTGCAGTCATCCAATGCCATGGTTTTATAACCTATGAACAGATCAACTCCTAGACCTGATTTGAAAAAGTCAACTGCCTACTAAACATATCTACAAATGGATGTCTAAAAAGGAGGTTAAATTTTACATTTCCATAGCTCACCTGTGAAAGTCAACCTTCATCCTACTTCTGATTTCTCTCAGCTCTCAAAATGAAGTATAAATAAATACCAGCGCTAATTTCAATATCCAACTACTTTCCTCCATTCCTATTACCACCAACTTGGGTCCTACCCAAAATCTCTTGCCTGGATTAATTGTTAGTCATTTATTATGTATAGTAAGAGTGATCTTATTTAAAAATATATACATTTAGGGCTGGGGTTGTGGCTCAGTGGTAGAGTACTTGCCTCGCACGCGTGAAGCACTGCGTTTGATCCTCAGCACCACATACAAAATATATATATAAATAAAATAAAGGTTTAAAAAAATATATACACACATATTATATATAGACACTGGGGACTGAATCCAAAAGGTATTAACTGAGGTACATCCCCGGTCCATTTTCAAAAATATATATATATATTTTATTTAGAGAGAGGTCTCACTGAATTTGCTTAGGGCCCACCTAACTTGCTGAGGCTGGCTTTGAACTTGGAAGTCCTGCCTCAGCCTCACAAGCCACTGGAATTACAGCAGTGCGCCACTATGCCTAGTTAGTACAAATATTTTGAAGACCCTTTTATTGCTCTACTCAAAACTTTTTAATGTTTTCCAATCGAGAATAAAAGCTAAAGACATACAATGTATTAATGTGCTCTCTATAACTGAACTTCTGTATCCTCATATGACCATAGCAATATTTGCTGAGAAGCTACTTTTCTAAACAGTCTTCTAGAAAAAATTTAGCACAAGCTGTGCAATGAGCAACAGATAACAAACCGAACACTATATATAGCTGAAACATTGGCAGGACTAGTATTCCTATTTTCTAACTTAATGAAGACTTTTGGAACACTTTCCCCAAGAAAATCAGACAAAAGCCGTGTATGTTAACATACTAAAAACCAGAATCCCTTTAAAGCCATATTAAAATCTTGTGCCTATGACGTAAGTGACTGAGGGCAGCTAACAGGTCATGTCTGCTGTAGAGAAACCATAAATGAAATTTCTACAGATGTATTTTGTACTCTGTACTTCCATCCTCTTTACTGAACACTGCTAATCCCACACATTAATAGCACATTTATCACTATAAGATAATAATAAATGTTCCGGGGGGGATCATGCTACCTGAACAAGTAAAATTCTATTTTGCAGATTCACTTCTTTGATTTTATTTCTTCAGGTTATAAACATGCAATTTCACCCTTCCTGTCAAACAGTACTATCTAGATCTCCTTCCCTTGCAAGTAACACTGGTCTACCTAATTAATACTTTCAATATTCCTTATAAGCTATGATTTAAAACAGAGGGCTGGACATAGGCGTGTAGCAAAATGAGAGTCTGCCTAGAATGCACAAGGCCCTGTTTAGATCCCCAGCACAGAATGAATGAATAAATGAATATGCAGCCTGGATTCTTGAATTTCCTACTTGAAGACCAGGCTTTATTTTAACTGACCACTACTCAATTCATCGAATCCAATTAACCTAATTAAGCCTTAAGTGAGTATTCTAGACATGCATTACATACAGAATACCTGTCTTTACAGAATGTTATAATAGATAGCACTGCTTTAGTTTCTTATGTCCAATCATCTACTGCTTATCTATAATCTCAAAAGGTAGTTTAGTATTCAGTAATTTATTCTCCATAACAAAACCAAAATGAAATTGTCATAAATTCTAATAAATGTTCTTAATAAAACTGATAGTCATATAACTCTTCTCATGATAAAGCAAGATGGTGAAATAAGTGGGGGGTGAGGAGCTTAAAAAAAAGAATGCCATCAGATATTGTATTTGGACACTTCCATTAAACCCAATGCAAAAGTGGGTAAAGGAGTCATGCACAGTGTCACACACCTATAATCTTAGGGATGTACCAGGATGAGGCAAGAAGATTGCAGGTACAAAGACAGCCTCAGCAAGACAAAGAGACACTTTCCTAAAAATGGCTGGCAATGTAGTTCAGTGATAAAGGGCTTCTGGGTTCAATGACCAGTACCAAAAAAAAAAAAAAAAAAAAAAAAAGAGTGGGTTAAAAGGATCTGAAAACAAGCCAGGCACGATGGCAGCAAACCTGTAATCCCAGCACTTTGGGAGGCCGAGACAGGAGAATTGCGAGTTCAAAGCCAGCCTCAGGGGCCGGAGTTGTGGCTCAGTGGTAGAGCACTTGCCTAGCATGTGTGAGGCCCTGGGTTCGATTCTCAGCACCACATATAAATAAATAAAATAAAAGTCCATCAACAACTAAAAAACATTTAAAAAAAAAAAGCCAGCCTCAGCAACGGCGAGGTGCTAAGCAACTCAGTGAGACCCTATCTCTACATAAAACACAAAATAGGGCTGGGGATGTGGCTCAGTGGTTGAGAGATCCCGAGTTCAATCCCTGGTACCAAAAAAAAAAAAAAAAAAAGGATCTGAAAACATTTGTAAAGAGATAAATTTTCGTAAGAACATAAAACAAGACTCAATAACATTAGTTGAGAAATGGCAAATGAAATCACAATGAAGCCGTATAGTGCCTTAATCTCAGCAATTGCTTCATGTACACTATGACAGCAACTCAGGAAACAACCCCAATGCCTAGTAACTGATAAATGGATAAACAAAACGGTTATTATTCATATAATGGAATTCAGCAATAAATAAAATAACAGGATCTACTCATGCATGATACAACATGGACGAACACCAAAAATGGTTTTTTTCAAGGTGGAAAAAAGCCTACAACAAAAGACATACATTATCCTTTGTACATCAATGGCCAAAATAGACATGCCTATGGATTAGTGGTTTATTTAAGCCTAAAAGTAGGGGAAGAACAAGGACTGACTAATAAGTACAGGGTTTATGGGGAGGGGAGAGTGACAGAATATTTTACAATTAGATTTTGGTCATATATCTAATTATATACCTAAATATATACACTTGTATATATTTAAAACTAGGTAGTTGAATAATTTAGAGGCGTGTGGTATAGGTTATTATCTCTCAAAAAAGCTAACTTAAGTGGGCTGGGGCTACAGCTCAGTGGTAGAGCACTTGCCTGGCATGTGTGAGGCACTGGGTTCGATCCTTAGCACCACATAAAAATAAAGATATTTAAAAAAAAGAAAACAAAAAGTAACACCAGCTAGGTGTGTCAACACACAACTGTGCTCCCAGTACCTTAGGAGAAGCTAAGGAATGAAGATTACAAGTTTGAGGCCAGACCCAGCAACTCAGTGAGACTGTTTCACATAAAAAGGGCTGGGGATGTGGACTAGTGGTTAAGCATTATCCCTTGTACCAAAAATAATAAAATAAGCAGGGCGCGGTGGCTCATGCCTGTAATCCCAGGACTCTGGATGGCTGAGACAGGAGAATTGCCAGTTCAAAGTCAGCCTCAGCAATGGAGAGCGCTAGGCAACTCAGTGAGATCCTGTCTCTAAATAAAACACAAGGGCTGGGATTGTGGCGCAGTGGTAGCGTGCTTGCCTAGCACGCGTGAGGCACTGGGTTCGATCCTCAGCACCACATAAAAACAAAGATATTCTGTCCACCTATAACTAAAAAAAAAAATAAATATTAAAAAAAAAAAAAAAAAAAACACAAAATAGGGCTGGGGATGTGGCTCAGTGGTCAAGTACCCCTGAGTTCAATCCCTGGTACCAAAATAATAATAATGATAATAATGATAATAATAATAATAATAGATGAAGACTGTCGAACTATATTTCTAAACACCAGAGGCTGTCATGGAAATAGGTAAGTATGTAACTGAGCAACTGAAAGTCATAGTAGTATCTCATCCAGACTCAAAAGCCTGTCTTTCAAAGGATTCTACCCCACATACAGAAAAGGAGTACACAACAAAATCAAAAGGCAAATATCTGAAAAAATGAATGCTAAGGGCTGGGGTTGTGCCTCAGGGGCAGAGCACTTGCCCAGCATGTGTGAGGTACTAGGTTTGATCCTCAGCACCATATATATATTTTTATTAAAAAAATTAGTGAAAGAACATTACTGTCAAAAATCAAAGTCCAGGTGGCTGGGGCTGTAGCTCAGTGGCAGAGCGCTTGCCTAGCATGCGTGAGGCACTGGGTTCGATCCTTAGCACCACATATAAATAATAAATGGATTAAATAAAGATCCGTCAACAACTGAAAAAATATTTTTAAAAAAATGAAAGTCCAATAATAACAGGTATACAATGAAAGTATATCTGTACTAATCTAAAATCCTCTTGGCACTTTCAAGTTACTACTTTAAATGCCGTAATGTTCAGGTTCACACAACACCACAAACTAAGCCAGAATTGGTGGCACATGCCTGTAATCTGAGCAACTTAGAATGCTGAGGGATGTAGCTCATTGGTAGATCACCCGAGTTTAATCCTCCATACCAACAATTAATACATAATTTAAGAGACAGAAGCAGCAAGACAACTCATAGGACGACAATAGGAGAAAATACAATAACTTCCCCTAACTCTCTTCTCCATCTATTTAAGAACCCTAATGTTCTCTAATACACATACCATTCCAAACAAAATTACCCCCATTTCCCACAAGTTCACTAATTACGCATCTCAGTGCCGTTCATACAGATAAATACATACATACAAACAATCATTCAGGTCTAGCATTGCACAAGAATATCAGAATACGAAAGAGGAGGAAAAGTGCCAGTGACTCTGACATAAACAAGATGGAAATGGTTCTTCCACCCATATTATCTGTTTTAACTTCTTAACCTTTGTTATGTCTAGAACAGAGTAAAGGTTCAAATATCACTCTAAGAAATATGCCAGGCATAGCCAGGCACTGTGGTGTACCCCTATAATTCCAGCAACTCGGAAGGCTGAGACAGTAGGATCAAAAAAACGGAACCAGTCTCAGCAACTTAATGAGATCTTGTCTCGAAAAAAGAAAAAGAAAAAAAGAGAGGTGGGGGAGAGAGAGGGTGAGCTGGAGTTGTAGCTCAGTGGTACAGTGCTTCCCTAGCACATGTGAGGAAATGAGTTTGACCCTCAGCACCACATTAAAATAAATAAAATAAAGGTATGTCAATCTATAACTAAAAGTATTTTTTAATAGAAAATTGTCAGGCATGGTGGTACACACCCGCAATCACAATCTCAGTTACTCAGGCGGCTGAGGCTGCTGAATCACAATTTTGAGGACCCCATAGGCCAACTTAGCAAGACTGTTTCTCAAATTTTTAAAAAATTTAAAAAGGGTTGTTTCAGTTGTAAAGCAGCCCTGTGGTCAATTCCCAGAATGGGGGAAGAGGAGAGATACGATGTTTTCCCTCTTTTACATCTTGCATTTTCAACTTTCATCTCAACTACTGTTCTCTGACTTTACTGGGAAAGTCCTATAGAATATAGACCAAAACCTATTTGTTTTCCACAATCTTAGGACAACTCTTCTAATGCAACTTCCCTTCATGTATAAATTAACTACAAAACCTGTCACCTAGTCATAAAATTAAAATCTTAGCTTGATTATTCTCTCTACACAAGCATCTGTTATCTTCAACCTACTCAATCACATGAAGTGAACTATAATAGCTAGGCAGGGTGGTGCATGCCTGTAACCCCAGCACTTTGAGAGGCTGAGACAGGAGAATCTTGAGTTTAAAGCCAGCCTCAAGCAATGGCAAAGCGCTAAGCAACTCAGTGAGACCCAGTCTCTAAATGAAACACAAAATAGGGTTGGGGATGTGGTTCAGTGGTTGAGTGTCCCCAAGTTCAATCGCCTGTACCAAAAACAAAACAAAACAAACACCAAAACCACTTGGAGCTCGAGAACAGTGAAATGCATAGAATTTAAATATGACATTTCAAACAAAAAACAAAAACAAACAAAACAACCTGCACTATATTTCTTCTCTTCATTCCAACATTTAGACAACTTACCTACTTAACCCATTTTCTCAAGTTTCATTTTTCTGGCCATGGATTTCTAAAATGTCGATTTCTACAACATTTCTTTCAAAAGGTAGCTTGACTGCTCCATAACTTATCAGGAACTTAATTCTTAGCGCTGTAATCTTACCTTTTCAGCCTAAAAACTCAATGGCCAACTTCAAATATAGCCCCACATATGAAAATACTCTAGCCAGTCTCCATAACCTTGAACACCGAAGGTTTACAGTCATTAGGTAAATGATTTATCAATGAAAAATTCTGTACAGATACATGTCAGCCTCTACTCATTTCAAAATTCTTCCTTCAATGTATAATATACTATTTGCTGTGTGTGGCACACACTAGGGAAGCACTTTACCACGGGGTTGCATCCAACCTGTGAACTTTTTTTTTTCTTCCTTATTTTTCGTTTGGTACCAATAATTGAACCAAAGGGCACTTAACCACAAACCACATTCCCTTTGTAAATTTTGACACAGAGTCTTACTAAGTTGCTGAGGCTAGGCTCAAATTTCTAGTCTTCCTGCCTCAACCCCTAGACAGTGGGACTACAGATGTGAAGTGGGCCACCATGCCTGGGAAAATCTGTGAATTTTTAGTGTAGTTCATCTTTCTATTACTAATGTGTTGGCATAAATAATTAGACATGGAGTAATAACAGCACTTAAAAAACCTGTACAGAAAGGATTTTTTTTTGGAGGAGGGGTACAGAAGATTGAACTCAGGAGTACTTAACCACGGAGCCACATCTGCAGACCTATTTTGTGTTTTATTTACAGACAGGATCTCACTGAATTGCTTAGCACCTCGTTGTGCTGAGGCTGGTTTTGAACTCACGATGCTCCTGTCTCAGCTTCCCAAAGTGCTGGGATTACAGGTGTGCGCTGCTGCACTTGGCTAATGAAAGAATTTAACATACCAGGCACACATTAAGTGCCATATGCAAAATTTGCTGTTATTATAAAATACTCAAAAGAATTGAAATCAAAATCATTTTGAACCAGGTCTTTTGCTTATAATGTTTGTTTACCCTATTCTCAGGTATCATACTAGACATCCTTTTCTCAAACCTAACACACTACTCTATCCTACTTCCTGGTTCCACCGAGCTCTCAGAATCACTTTGCACATAACCGAGTTGTTAAACCTTTTTTTCAATTAAGGTACCTTTCATCATTTGGAAATTTATAACTCAGTGGTTTTCTGAACACTAAAAAAGTTCTGCACCATCACCATTAATGTCTGATTTATTATGGGTATTCATATTCTAAATGAAAAGTTGGGTACACAACATGTATTTTTGATATTAAAAAAAAGGTACATGGTTTTTGTAAGATAGGAAACAGATTAAGTCAAACATCAGCACATCAAAAACAATAAACCAGGGGCTGGAGCTGTGGCTCGGTGGTAGAGCGCTTGTCTTGCATGCGTGAGGCACTGGGTTCGATCCTCAGCACCACATAAAAATAAATAAAATTAAGATATTGTGTCCATCTACAACTAAAAAATTAAAAAAAAAAAAAAAAACAATAAACCACTGGTAAGCGGCTGGAGTTGTGGCTAAGTGGTAGAGCACTTGCCTACTATGTGCACTGGGTTCGATTCTCAGCACCGCATATAAATAAATGAATAAAATAAACGTCTATCAATACCTAAAAATATTAAACACTGGTAAGCCTGGCGTGGTGGTGCACGCCTGTAATTCCAGCAATTTGGGAGGCTGAGACAAGAGAATTGTGAGTTCAAAGGAAGCCTCAGCAACGGTGAGGTGCTAAGCAACTCAGAGTTGCTGTCTCTAAATAAAATACAGAAGAGGGCTGGGAATGTGGCTCAGTGGTCGACTATCCCTGAGTTCAATCTCTGGTACAAAAACAAACAAAAAAACACGCACTGGTAGACTGTTCTTCTAGTATGTGTAAGGTCCTGGGTTTGGATTCTGAACATTTAAAAGTATATATACTATTTAAACAACATACTTTCATTGCAAACATTACTGGAATGACATCCAATACTTTATGAGAAATCATTTTTAAAGTGAATAACCTGAAATAACTAGAAAGCATTTTATGAAACTGGTCCTATAAGAAGTTTCCCGGCAAGAAGTGCTGTTACCACAATTTTCAAATAGTCAATGCACAACCTACCCATCATTACCTATCCCTACCACCAAAGATACTCGTAGGAGGAATTACACCCAAGGGTCCATTATCACTGAGCCATATCCCCACCCTTTTTTTATTTTTTGAGACAGTGTCTTGCTAAGTTGTTTACTGTCGCTGAGTTGCTGAGGCTGGTCTCAAACATGAGATTCTCCTGCTTCAGCTTCCTGAGTTGCTGAAATTATAGGCATACAGGTCACCTCTCAACAGGTTTATCTATACATAGATGCATGCAGATGTCTACATGTAATCTATAGATATGACATCAATATGTATGTCAGACTTCAAAGCTCTTATAAAACTTCAAGGCTCTTATAAGTAACAGAAAAATGTTAGCTAACATCTATAGGGAACAGCAAATCTATAGGGAATAATGAACTGTGCATAACAGAACTTTTATGCAGTTGCTAGATAAATAAGTCACTAAAGTAGCTTAACAATCAATGTCATGACAGTTCTAATATGTATATTCAGTGGAAAATGAAACTTCCTAATAGAAATCATTTGGATATATCGCTAAACTGTAAAAAAAATAAAGTGTAAAATAAGTAATATCATCAGTAACCTTACTGTACTGCAACAGTAAGTGTACTGAATCCATTCCTGTTGATTTCCTCCTCAGAAAACAGCATATTAAGAATATAAGTGGGGGGCTGGGATTGTGGCGCAGTGGTAGCGTGCTCGCCTAGCATGCGTGAGGCGCTGGGTTCGATCCTCAGCACCACATAAAAATAAAGATATTCTGTTCACCTACAACTAAGAAAATAAAAATATTAAAAAAAAAAAAAAAAAAAAAAGAATATAAGTGGGGCTGGGATTGTGGCGCAGTGGTAGCGTGCTCGCGTAGCACGCGTGAGGCACTGGGTTCGATCCTCAGCACCACATAAAAACAAAGATATTCTGTCCACCTAAAACTAAAAAATAAATAAATAAATATTTTTAAAAAAAGAATATAAGTGACTCACGTTTGTTGAAATTCTGAGGATTGAATTCAGGGCCTGGGACATGCTAGACAGGCATTTTTACTGAACTACTTGCCTAGTACTATAACTCATTTAAGTTTTTAACTTTTGACTATTCTCCAGTTTAAAGAATTCCGAGTTTTGAGTACTTGACCACTCATAGCCATGATACACCAAAACACAAATTGCTAATTCCCCTAAACAAAATACACTTTTCAACTACCTACTTTGTAATTGGTAAAACAGAAGATTCTTCATGCAACTTGCTTAACATTCTTATAGTTCCTGTCAAAAAGGTGGCCCATTCATGATTAAAAGGACAAAGTATCATGCCTCCCTCTCCCATCTATACTAATGGAGAGGAAACACAAAACCAAAATCTAACAAATCCTGCAAACTGATCTACCAATTGTCAGGAAATACAGAAGGCAGAAGAATACAATCTGTAAAGTTTGGACTATAGAAAACTGATCAGGTACTGGGGGACATTACATGGCAACTCATTACACTATTCCCATTTACATATATTTGACACAATTTGCCAAGTGGAATATTCCAGTGTAAGTAAAAGGTGAATTAACCATTTAAAAAAATTTTTTGATGGAATCCAGGGTTCTTATACTCGAGAACTAACATATATCATCAAAGATTTTCAGACACCTAATTTCTCAGCCACTTGGGAAGCTGAGACAGGAGGAATGCAAGTTTGAGGATAGCATGGGTCAAGTTAGTGAGCCCCTAAGCAACTCTGCAAGACCCTATCTAAATAAAACAAAAGCGGTTCAATTCCCCATTAAAAAAAAAAAGATAAAAGTAACTTCAGAATAATTTACATTTCTCTAAAGAGATCCCCCACCAATTCCAATCCAACCAATTCCGAGATCCTAATTAACCTATTATTTTCTATATAAGCATTCACCTACTGAACATGCCACATTCCACACTAAGGGAGCACTCTTTTCAATTTTTTACACATCTACATTATAAAACATGAGCTGAATTCCCCAACTTAAGTCACCAACACATGGTTGTCATCAAAAAATCTTGAATGATTATGTGCATGCACTTCTCTACTTTTTAAAAGGCTCAGTACTCTAGTGCAATCAAGTACTACACCTAGTGGCTGCATCAGTCATCAGAAACTTTTTCTTATTGGCTGAAGTTAGAATGGAAAAATATTATACTATGAAACAATACCTAATAGAATATTTGAACTGAAGAGTAGGACAATCAATTATTAGGATTAAACAGCAATTGTAAGAAATCTAAGAATAATTCTGCATATGCGTAATTTCTATACTATTCTCTAAAGTCTCTCTCTACTCTTCAACTAATTTTTCCAAATACCTTAGAACAGAACAGTATTTTTCAAACTTACTTATTTAGAGTGGGATAATATGAAGTTTATCTGCCCCATCAAGAAAGGAGTAAGTGGCAGGAGCAATGGCATATTGTCTAATTCCAGCAGTAGGACTGCTATGTTCCAGGTCAACCTCAGCAACTTAATGAGACTCTATCTTAAAGTAAGAAAAAATGTCTGGGGGGGTATGACTCAGTGGATAAGCATCTCTAGGTTCAATCCCCATTATCTGCCCAAAAGTAAGCTTTTCCATGAGGACAGTCATCATCATGAAAGTATAAACTGTACCACTGCTACAATTTTCTAAACAACAAGCTTGAAAACATTCTAGAATTTTTCTAGTAACAGTCATGACAGACATAGTGTAATAATCACAGAAATAAAGTCATTTCCTTTTTGAATTACTGCAAGCCATAACTGAACAAAACAAAATGTTGGGAAGCAGCTGAGCGCTGTGGCACAAGCCTGTAATCTCAGCACTTAGGGAGGCTGAGACAGGAGAATCGCGAGTTCAAAGCCAGCCTCAGCAACGGCAAGGCGCTAAGCAACTCAGTGAAACCCTATCTCTACATAAAACACAAAAAATAGGGCTGGGGATGTATGTGGCTCAGTGGTTGAGTGCCCCTGAATTCAATCCCCAGTACCCCCCCACCAAAAGTTGGGAAGCTTTTTAAAAAAAAAAAAAAAAAAAAAGCTTCTCAGAGTCTACCTAAGATCAGCTGTGGTAAGAATCCCTTACAGGTATGTATGAGTATTTGGGATGCCAAGTGATTATCACATGCATTAAGGGTAGCTGCTTCAAAACAATTCATCAGGTATCAATGCCTTCAAGTCACTTAACCAGTTGACTTCAGTTTTGGGTATGTGGGGTTTTTTTGTTTTGTTTTACTGAGGACTGAACTTTACCACAGAGGAACACTCCCAGCCCTTTTATTTTCAGACAGAGTCTAAGTTACTATGGTGGCCTGGAACTTTCCATCCTCCCAGTGTCCATTCCAAATTTTCTCAGGAATTGATGTAAATCTAGAAGTCTTTAAGGAGAAAAAACAATTTTTTAAAAAAACTTTGGTGCCAAGCTCGGTGTGGTGGTGCACGCCTGTAATCCTAGCACTTTGGGAGGCCGAGACTAGAGAATTGCGAGTTCAAAATCAGCCTCAGCAACAGTGAGGCACTAAGGAGTGAGACCCTGTCTGTAAATAAAACACAAAATAGGGCTCGGCTCATTGGTCCAGTACCCCTGAGTTCAATCCCTGGTAACAAAAAACTTTTTGTTGCGACACTGAGGACAGTCAAACCAGACAATGTGTTATTCAAGGAACTTGAACTTTTCCAGGAGTAGGCTTGTGGCTCAGTGGTAGAGCACTTGCCTAGCATGTGTGAGGCCCTGGGTTCAATTCTCAGCACTACATATAAATAAGTAAAGGTCCATTTAAAACTTTAAAAAATCTTTTTCTCACCTTATCTTTCTGATATTTTAATGCTATACACTGTGTGGTTATTTCATGAACATGCACATTTTCACTTGCAGCTTATATTCTTAACTGGATAGCTAATGTCACTCCTATACTTTTATGAACTCAGGTCAAATAAATATTTCTCTTCACTCATCTAGGAATTTATTAAATGCTCTATAACAGGATAAACTAATCTATCAAAACTGTTATATATATTTAGATCATGAAAATACCAGTGTTTGGAAATGCCCAAAGTTTGTCTTATTTTTTTTGTTGTTGTACTGGAGACTGATCCCATGGGAGTTCTACCCCAGTCCTTTTTTATTTATTTTGAGACACGGTCTCAGTAGGATGCCATGGTTAGCAATGAACTCCCAAGCCTCCTGCCTCAGCCCACCGAGAAGCTGTTGTTACAGGTGCGCGCTACCATGTTCACTTAATATATGGAACACTGGCATTCTGAAGTGAAAAAAGTAGTAGTATACTCCAGAATGTATAATTTAAAGGGCATTATTACATATTATACATCACTTCTTTCTCTATACTACAGAAGAGATGGTTAAAAAAAATAAAAGATAACAATATGAAGAATAAAATCAGAATGTCAATGTAGCTACATTTTTAGAAAACCTTGACAGTGAAGTCATATACTAATTGTAAATCTAATTCTAAAAGGTTACTAAGCAAGGGCTAAGGTTCTGGCTCAGTGCCACAAGTGCCTGCCTCGCACTTGTGAGGCACTGGGTTCAACGCGCAGTACAACATCAAAAAAAAAAAAGTAAGGTTATTAGCTGGGCGCAGTGGCGAATGCCTGTAATCCCGGCACTTAGGGAGGCTGAAACGCTAAGCAACTCAGTTGAGACCCTGTCTCTACATAAAACACAAAAAATAGGGCTGGGGATGTGGCTGAGTGGTCGAGTGTCCCTGAGTTCAATCTCCAGTACCAAAAAAAAAAAAAAGGCTACTGAGCAAGAGGAAAAAATTCATCATCAAAAGCCACTCGTAAACCAATTCTATCTTTCAATGTTATTTTGACTCCAACAAACATTAACTGTTCTAAAAGCACCAAAGAAATCTAATTATTCTAACAATGTTGCCTTTTAGAACTCTATTATACACTCACAAAAAAATCTTTATAACTCCTATAGCAATTTAAACTATTCATACTTGGGGCTGGGATTGTAGCTCAGCGGTAGAGCGCTTGCCTCGCATGCGTGAGGCCCTGGGTTCGATCCTCAGCACCACAAACAAAGCAATAAAAATAAAGACATTATGTCCATCCACAGCTAAAAAAATGTTTTTAAATAAATAAATAAATAAACTATTCATACTTGATATGCTGCTTACATTTTACTTTTTATTAGTTCATTTGTTCAAAGTAGACCTTTGAATTTTCGAAAAGTGCTTTTTAAAAAGCACTTAATTTTGCTTGGATACACTAGCAATGCTGATACTTTGGAATCAATAGGAATGCGTCTCTGCCAAGTATACTTGGCAACTGGGGATAAGATTATTTCACTTTATTTTGGTGGACAGGGATCATTTGTTCAAAAACACTATTCAGTAAGTCAAGAGAAAGTTCATTACTATAAAATAGGAACAAAATGGTTTTTACTGATAGCTTTTTACAAAAAAAAAAAAAAGACCTTGAACATACCTGTCATAATAATCACGTTGAAAGTCATAATCCAAGTCAAAAGAGGAGCTGAAAAATAAATACCAAGGAGGATTAATTTCAAGCTGTTGAAGTTAATTTACTACAGCAGACGGGGGAAAAACATGCCAAACAAACCATAACAAACAGATTTTAAAAATTAGCACGGAATAATCCCATATTTTTAAGACAACAAATCACTAAATTCCAAACATTTATGACTACTGCATACGCGGCAGTCAAATCAGTAATATCAATATATAACATTAGCAGCTAAAACAACACTGAACATTACAATAGTATATAAAACTTATACCATGATCCTTCCCTTTAATATTCCCCAACTCTTTAAAGAATTCAATTCATGCTATGAATACAAAAGTACTCTTTATTGCAAAAAAGTCAGGATTTCTAACAATTCTCTAGGAAACGGGCAAAAGGAGGTATACATCAACACAAAATTAATAAAGAACTACTTTTGTACTAATAAAATACATTATTACGTTAAACCCTCCCCACATCCAGAAAACAGATAGAGAAGATGCCCACTGATGGACACAATGCAGTTATAAATAATAAAGTTCCGGACCTGAGTAGAGGGGACGGAGAAGGGTGTTCTGGTACTGACCCGTACATCTCCGCTGCAGATCGTTTCACACCTGCTTTTCCTCTGTTCACTTTTGGCTCTGCAGCCAGATTAATATCTGAAAAATACAAAACAAAAAGAAAACACTTAATGACAACTCTGGGTGTTAAAGAATCCACAAACTAAAGTTTTTGAAAATATAATCGTATCTATCAACAAAGTTCTAAGAGTACTGTCTCAATCTTGCCTTCTCATATAAAAAAGGTACACAAAAGGCTACAATTTAGCCTCAGTCCTTATACTTGTTCTATACCAAAATTGTTATCCAGACATTGCATTAAGTATATCTTTAGCAATCTCTCAACCTCAGCTGCAACTTCAAAACTCAACTCTTGTAATAAATCTATTAGAATGGTTGAGTAATGAGATAAAATGTCAAATCACAAATTAAGATAGCTGAAGTGTGGCACTCTCGTTCAAAGTTAAATTTTTATTTCCTTTACAATAAGATCAGCTGTATACTTCCACAAAATATTCTCATTAGATAGTATTCACACAATTGCTTAAGTAAACATTTACACATAGACAAAAGGAAAAATTTCCTGTCCTCTAAATACAATTTTTATCTTATTTTTTGTGTGTGTGGAGCTGGAGATTGAACCCAGGGCTTTGTGCATGCAAGGCAAGTGCTCCACCAAATGAGCTATATCCCAGCCTCTAAATACAATTTTAAACACACACACATGACCACTCAGCTATTTTCTGTCATCCATTGTCAAATAAAGAGATCCCTTCTAGTTGGGCACAGTGATGCACACCTGTAATCCTAGCACTTTGCAAGGCTGAGACAGGAGAACTGCGAGTTCAAAGCCAGCCTCCTCAGCGATGGCAGCGAGGTGCTAAGCAACTCAGTGAGACTGTCTCTACATAAAACACAAAATACGGCTGGGGAAGTGGTTCAGTGGTCATGTAGCCCTAAGCTTAATCCTCCATACAAAAAAAAAAAAAAGACCCCTTCTCCCTCTATTCTAAAAGAAAAGCCCATTTATAGAAAACCAATAACCAAAAGCCAACTCTCTAAAATTCAGATCATTAAACAACAACTAAAAAAATATTTTGAATTTTTTGGCTATTTGCTGAACACCACTAGATGAATAAATATACTTTTGGTTAAGTTCTTGGTTCACTAACCTCATTTCTAATTTTTAATGTCAACTGGAGTTTATAAAAAGCTTGCTTGGGAGCTATTCAAAGTAAACACAATTAAATTTCTGATAAAGTGAACCTTAAGATGTAACAAAAACAGAACCAAATTTTAAAAACTCAAAAATAAGATGAATTTACTAATCTTAACTATGGTAAAAATACAAGTCTGATTAATGTGGATATTGTGAAAACAAAGCATGAGAAGTAAACTGCAAGTCCCCTTACAGGAAGTTAAAGCTGGCAGTATGAATTCATTATATATTTTCCTTTTGAAACAATGCCTCTGTACTCTGCCTTACTAAACTGGCCTGAAGCAATGAAACACTAACACAATATACATACATGCCTAGGAAACAGGCTGTAGTTTTGAAGTCTTTTCTGTGAAAAGGAACCAGTGTTCTTTAGGGAAATCTACTAAATAAGTCAAAGCCAGAAAACAAAAGATGATCTGGGGTTTATTGTACTGATAGAAGCAAGGAAGCTATGCAGTATTATAAGTAAGGTTTTTAACACAGAAATACACTTGATGGGACTTAAGAAACTTTGCAATGAACTAAACCATCAGTTTAAAAAATACAAACTCGTAGTGATAATAAATGCAAGTACTTATTTTTAAAGTATGCAAGAATATTAGTTCCATAGATCAAAATGTGATTTAGCTGGTCATTGCAATATAAACAGTATTATAGGAAGAAATTTTTTTAGGAAAATTACTCCGCTAAGAAATGCACAATTAGAAAACCTATGTTTTGTCTCCCTATTGAAATACCAATCAATGATCGTCAAAGTATTAATAACCATTAAGATAAAAAATTGTTGGAAAATTATATAATGGATGGGTCTATAGAGTCTAAGTCCACAAAAGATTCTTTACATTACTAAAAATGAGATGACCATGCTAATCTACCTGATACAAAATGTAAATAATCACAATACTATTCATGAAAGTCACCAAATTAATCAATCTAAATTGAACCTAATTTGGGGCTGGGATTGTGGCTCAGTGGTAGAGCACTTGCCTCATATGCGTGGGGCACTGGGTTCGATCCTTTGCACCATATAAAAATAAAAAGACATTGTATTCATCTACAACTAAAGAAAAAGTTTTTTAAATAAAAAAAATAGTTATAAGGCCTACCACAGTAAGCCACTACCTTTATAGAACTACTGATATCTAAAATGTAGGAAAAACTAAATTTAGATTATAATATTATCACTGAATTTAAGACTTTATATGCATCTTCAATCACATTTTAATGAATATAAAATATTGTTATGACTATTTAATATAATGGGCTAAATAAAATGGATGAGTAGAATGACAATACAAAGCAACTATGAGCATAGGCCACAATGGGAAAAGCCTAATTCTTCAACAAATTTAATGTCATGAATTAGACTTAGAAATATGCAAAAGAGATATCTAGTCAATATCAGGGGTTGTTATAGGATTTAACTGTAAACAAACCAAATTATAAAAATATTAAATTTGAAAGCAGGGCACGGTGCATACACCTGTGATCCCAGCTACTTGTGAGACTGAGACAGAAGAGTTCAAAGCCAGCCTCAGCAATGGCAAGGCGCTAAGCAACTCAGTGAGAACCTGTCTCTAAATAAAATACAAAATAGGCCTGGGGATGTGGCTCAGTGGTTGAGTACCCCTGAGTTCAATCCCCGGCACCAAAAAAAAAAAAAATCTTAGCAAATCAGTACAAGGGGTAGGCAGGTAGTTCAATGGTACACTGACCATGGGTTCAATTACTAGTACCACAAAACTAAATAAAAATAAGTTCAGGGGCTGGGGCTATGGCTCAGCGGTTGAGCGCTTGCCTCGCATACGTGGGGCACTGGGTTCGATCCTCAGCACCACATAAAATAAATAACGATACTGTGTTCACCTACAACTAAAAAACAAAATATTAAAAAAAAAAAAATAAGTTCAATGGGCTGGGGTTGTGGCTCGGTGGTAGAGTGCTTGCCTCGCATGTGTGAGGTGCTGCTTTCAATCCTCAGCACCACATAAAATAAAGGCATTGTTATCCATCTATAACTAAAAGAATATTTAACAAAAAAAATAGTAAGTTCAAGACAATAAAGGAAAAATAAAATCAATGTGGATGAAATTCTTATGAATTTACCTATGGTGCCAGTTTGATTTGTATTTGGTTAGAAATTTCTATCTTCAATGCATTTACTGATAAATTTAAAACATTAATTTAAAAAAAAAGAAATTTCAACATATATCATGTAACATGTTCATATTAAGATATCTTTTTTGGTACTAAGGTTTGAACCCAGTGGCACTTTACCACTGAACTAAAAAGACAGATCTTCTTAAAAACTTAAGAATTACAGTGTATCTGTTTTATTGAGTGTAACTCAATACTGTTACTGCACTTAAAAATAAATAATGTAAGATACAATTATCTCCATTTTAACAGATGAAAAAATTTAAGATTCAGCTATACTATGCACTCTCCCCAACTAACAAACTTCAAAGCTAAAGCAGCCTAATTAACAAGTTATCCTGAAGTTATCCATTAAGTTCCGCTGTCTTCCAATCTACACGACTAGAATATTTCTACGTAAAAGTTTTTAAAATAATTTTCTAGTTGTCAATGGATCTTTATTTTATTTATTTATATGTGGTGCTGAGAAGTGAACCCAGTGCCTCACACATGCTAGGCAAGTGCTTTACCATTGAACCACAACCCCAGCCCCTCCACATGAAATATTATCACCTGACCTATCAAGACTTTCATCTGAGTCGGGCACGGTAGCGCACGCCTGTAATCCCAGCACTTTAGGAGTCTGAGACAGGAGAATCACGAGTTCAAAGCCAGACTCAGCAAGGGTGAGGCACTAAGCAACTCAGTGAGACCCTGTCCCTACATGAATCACAAAATACGGCTGGGGAAGTGGCTCAGTGGTCGAGTACCTCTGAGTTCAATCCCCTGCACCTAAATAAAGGCTTCCTTCCATCTAACTCGCCTGGATTCTACCTCACAAAATCACAAATACCTTTTTATCCCATTATACATGTAAACCTAACATTTTTATTAGGTTGAAGCTATAGTTACAATATTCACAAGTGTATCAGAGTCACCTTTGCAGAGTCGTTAAAAAAAGAGAGAGATTATGGCCTACATAATATCCATGAAAAACAATTCAATCCAGATCTTACCTAAAACCTGGCCAGCAATCATTCTGCCATCCTCTCCTGCTACAGCAGCTCGCGCGTTTCTCTCATTAACATACTGGACGAAGGCAAAGCCCTTATGGACAGAGCAACCCACAATTTTGCCATACTTGGAGAAAATTGCTTCCACATCAGATTTCTTGACCACCAGAGTGTTGAGATTCCCAATGAATACACGGGAGTTCATGGAGCGTGGATCTGTCTTGTTGGTAACGTTGCTAGCCATTGTGTTTGATAAGGTTCCTCACAAAGGTGAAAG
>CM053401.1:69465419-69504081 GCA_028644305.1 Xerus rutilus | reverse complement strand
GGACGAAGGCAAAGCCCTTATGGACAGAGCAACCCACAATTTTGCCATACTTGGAGAAAATTGCTTCCACATCAGATTTCTTGACCACCAGAGTGTTGAGATTCCCAATGAATACACGGGAGTTCATGGAGCGTGGATCTGTCTTGTTGGTAACGTTGCTAGCCATTGTGTTTGATAAGGTTCCTCACAAAGGTGAAAGAACTGTTAGGGAAAAAAAAAATTCAGGTGAACAGTTGGCTAAAAACAATATTCCTTGAAAAAAATGTTCTCTACCATCATTTTAATCACCATGAACACAGAGAGTTATTATTGGTCAACTTAAAGGATTCTGACAGCATCAAGTATATTATGATTCATGGACTAGTGCCCTTCAATATATCCTGAAAGAAATTCAACAACTTCTGCTCCATTTTATTCCAAGAGCTCTAGTTATCATTTGGGGGGGGGGGGGGCCCAATCATCCTCACAGAATACTGGCAACATAATCCTCTTGGAATTCCACTGAATCATTCTGTAATTTTTAAAAAGTCCTTAAACGAATTAGAATTCCTAAATTCTCTACTATGGATTTGTGAATTTATCTTCTTCTCAGTTATAAGAACTGTTAGCCACCAATAACTCTAATTTTTTACAAACTGTTTTTACAAAGTCTCATTTATTACCCCCAACAGACAAAATTCCAAATGCCACCAAAACCATTCTTGAGCTACAGCAATGTGGAAACTTAGATAAAAATTAACCTTTTTATACAAAGATAATAAACAATTTATTGCATCTAGACTTACCTATTGATTTCTCATATGCCATGATAGATAATTATCAATATTATCTCTTTACAGGCTCAATGACCTAAACCTAATTTTTATGTGATAAGTGCCAGTCAGGTACAAGATTGAATAATTAAACTCAATGGTGGTGATGATAAAACTGGCTAGGGGAAGATGTCATAAATAAGAGAGAACCAGGGAACTAAGCAAAAGAATACAACTGTTCTGAGATTATTTAAAACCTTTGAAAATACATGGTATAGAGAGACTCAATTCTACTATAATTACACTAAAATGCATACATCTCAGTTCCTTTTTTTTAAAAGTGGAAACTTTTATCTCAGTCTTTTAGCTTTTAAGTCTATTGTCCCTTCTTCCTCTAGTAAGATCCAACATTTAACAAGGTTTAAAGAATAACATAAGATTAATTTATTACCCTTTCATCCCTTTGAAACATTCTAATGAATCTCAAATCATAGAAGGTAGCAGGGTCTTTGATAACGATCCAATCCTCAAGTGAAATCTTGACAAATTAGTTCTCATGAATGATGTGCCATGGAACCAGGACCATTCCAAAGCAAAGTAGTACCAGATACAGTCCAAGAGCTTATTTACATTCTAGCAGTATCATTTAAAATTTTACTAAAGAGTGATTAACTAGAAGTTTTCAAATAACTACATTTTCTCAGGTTAAACTTCATCCTACTCCTAATACATCACCACTGAAGTCTCCGGAAGGCCGAAGATCAACACTACCACCCTAGATATACAAAAAACTATTGGAAAAAACTGGTTGGTATTCCTCCTGGAAAGCACCAACAGCATAGAACAGAGTAATCTATCTTCAACTCTACACACACAAAAAAAGCAATTCAGGTGGCAAAACCAAAAGTCATGGACACCACTTACACAAATACCAGAACTCCAAAATCTAAGTGAGAAAGATCAAGTTAATGTCCAAATTCATGGTGAAAGAGAATCAAAATGCAGTACTTTGGAGTCTAAAAGACTTTGTAATAAAAGAATCCCAAAATAATTAGCTAATATTTACTAGAAAGCAAAAGAAAACAATTTTTTTTGTGTGTGTGTGGGGGGGGGGGTACTGGAGATTGAATTCAGGGCACTTGACCACTGAGCCACATCCCCAGACCTATTTTATATAGAGACAGGGTCTCACTGAGTTGCTCTAGCACCTCGCCATTGCTGAGTCTGGCTTTGAACCTGCAATTCTCCTGTCTCAGCCTCCCTAAGTGCTGGGATTACAGGCTTGCGCCACTGCGCCCACAAAGGAAAAATTTTTTAAAGCAGTTAAAACTGACAAGAATTTTTCTTGTGTCAATAATGGGCATACACTAGGCACTTTAATAAAAATTCTGAAGGTGCTTGATCTTAATTCTCTATAAAAATCTCAAAACTAACCAATGTCCGATGTGCCCATAACCACTCTTAACCATTCCCCAACAGAAGTACCCACTACCACTTAGAGTAGCACACAACTGTAACCACAACAGCTCTGGAGGCTAATGAGGGAGTAAGATCTGGGTCACTCAGTAACTTAAGGAGACTGTTTCGGGGCGGGGGGGGGAAGGGGGGACACGGCTGAGAATGTACCTTGATTATAAAGCTTCCTTGTATTGAATCCAATACAAAAGAAAAAGAACAAAAAATCTAACCATTCTTCTGACTTCGACAGTAACTGCTTCCTTTTAAAACAACTGTCATCAAAATATGTTCTTCCTAGGCAACATATTCCAAAAAAACAAATTTAATGTGCTCTTTAAGTCCCCCTTTCCATTTGTTACCTTAAAATTTATCTGTTAAAAAAACGCAGATAATTTGATCTGTATTTTTCTAAGGCCAAACAAGAATCACATTAAAAATCAAATCCCAATATTATAGCATCAAAACCTACAGATTAAGTGTAAAACCCAGCTACAGAAAAATGAGCCTAATTTTACTTTCTGCATTAGAAAGATCTGTAGCAACTGGTTATATTCCACATGTATTTTTTCTGACTTTTAAAAACTAGTATGTCCAGGAATTGCTGTCTTTAAAAAGTAGGTGGCCAGGGCTGTAGCTCAGCGGTAGAGCACTTGCCTAGCATCCATGAGGCATGGAGTTCAATCCTCAGCACTACATATAAATAATAAATGATTCAAATAAAGACCCATCAACAACAAAAAATATTTTTAAAAAATTAAATAAATAAAAAGTAGGTAGCCGTGCGGTGGCACATGCCTGTAATCCCAGCACTTTGGGAGTCTGAGACAGGAGAATCGCGAGTCCAAAGCCAGCCTCAGCTATGGTGAGGTGCTAAGCAATTCAGTGAGACCTTGTCTCTACATAACACACAAAATAGGGCTGGGGATGTGGTTTAGTGGTCGAATACCCCTGAGTTCAATCCCTGGTACCAAAAAAAAAAAAAGAAAAAAGCACATTAAAAAAAAGTTGAATGACAAGACACAAACTACCTAAGAAATCTGTGCTTAGAACAGAGAAATGCCAATGTCTTTTATTTTTTTTATTTTGGCACCAGGGACTGAACTAAGGGGCACTCGACCACTGAGCCACATCCCCAGCCCTATTTTGTGTTTTTATGTAGAGACAGGGTCTCACTGAGTCACTTAGCACCTCGGTGTTGCTGAGGCTGGCTTTGAACTCGCGATCCTCCTGTCTCAGCCTCCCTAAGTGCTGGGATTACAGGCGTGAGCCACCGCGCCCGGCTATGCCAATGTCTTTTAAATGATCTTGTTTGTGATTCATCTTTACTAAAGATCACCTACAGGATACAGCTCAGTAGTTGAATGCTTGCCTATGATGCACAAGATCCAGGGTTTATCTCCAGCAAGTAGAAAAGAACCAAAAACTATGCTTCAGCTTTCACATATTTTTTCTAAATTCCCACAAATGAATAAAGTTCAAATTTTCTTGGTTGGAAAATCACCTAACAACATACTCCTGCCAGGTACAGTGGTGCACACCTGTAATCACAGCAGCTCCAGAGGCTGAGGCAGGAGGATCTTGAGTTCAAAGCCAACATCAGCTACTTAAGTGAGGCCCTTAGTAACTCAGTGAGACCTTGTCTTTAAAAGAGTTAAAAAAAGTGGGCTGGGGATGTGGCTCAGTGGTTAAGTGCCCCAGCCCCTGGGTTCAATTCCTGGTACAAAAAAAAAACACAAAGAATGTAATACTCCTTAATTAGGATATTGATTTAATCAAAATTAAAAAGGTCAGTCATATTATATGAATTATATTAACAATTCAGGTCTCAATTTATTTTGTACAACCACATAAATGTTTTGACAATGTTTACATCTCCAGATCATCTTTTTTTCTCTAATCTTGTTTGAGACATCCTTTTTCCCCTTATCAAATTAACAAATAATGACAGCCTCTTTTTTATTTTTTAAACATTTATTTTTTCATTGTAGGTGGACAGAATATCATTATTTTATTTTTATGTGGTGCTGAGGATCGAACCCAGTGCCTCATGCATGCCAGGCAAGCACGCTACCACTGCACCATAACCCCAGCCCCACATGATAGCCTCTTTATGCTTCTTGACTGTTATGTCCTGAGCTGCTTTCCTGTCACACAGCCTTCTGTCATGTGCTGCCTAACCTCAAGAACAGAGCAACTGAGCTGACCATCTATGGACTAAGATCTCTAAAGCTATGAGCAAAAAAACTCCCCCTGGAAAAAGAAAAGTACACTTTTAAAATGTGATGTGGGGCTGGGGCTGTAGCTCAGTGGTAGAGCGCTTGCCTAGCATGCGTGAGGCACTGGGTTCAATCCTCAGCACCATGTATAAATAATAAATGAATAAAATAAAAATCCATCAACAACTAAAAAAAATCTTTAAAAAAATGTGATATGAATCTACATGAAGTATTTTTTCCTAGGATCATGATAGAGAATAATGTCAAGTTTGTGATCTATAGTTTATACACTAGTTTGTTCCACTTCTTGAAAATCACAAACATGTCAGCACCAGTGGTGCATGCCTAAAATCCCAGCAGCTCAGGAGGCTGAGATAGGAAGATCACAACTTCAAAACCAGTCTCAGAAACTTAACAAGGCCCTAAGCAACTCAGTGAGACACTGTCTCTAAATAAAATTTAAGGGCTGAGGATGTGGTTCATTGCTTAAGCAGCCCAGGGTTTAATCCCTGGTACCAAAAAAAAAAAAAAGATTAAAGTTTCTGTCATCTTTGATTGATGTACTCTAATTATATATATATATATATATATGGTTTCTTTTTTCGTACCAGGGATTAAATCCAGGAGCACTAAACCACTATGTCACATCCCCATTCCTTTTTATTTTTTATTTTGAGACAGTCTCATCATGTTGCTTTGGACCTTGCTAAGTTGCTGAAGCTGGCCTCAAACTTTTTATCTTCCTGTCTTAGCCTCCCAAGTCCTTGGGATAAGAGATGTACACCATCACACAATGTTCTGGTTTTATTATTTAAAACTTCAACAAAATGAGATCCTTCAGTGCTCCTTACATCGGGTTAAGTCTATTCCTCAATGCTGAACAATACAAGATCTACATACTGAAAAATTCGCAGAAATAAAAGAAACCAGAAACGGATACATAGCTTAGGAATAACACAACTCTGGATTCTATATACCAGAGACCACAAAAAAGAAAAATTAAGTTACTTTCACTGCCTTTTACACCAAGAATCTGTACGTCCGCTGTTTGTCTATTTTCTTTGTACTCAAGAAATAAAAGCAACTTTACTGGCAGTGTGAAGAACACTCTTCACAATTCTTGGAGATGAAAATTTGTCTCTATTATCACTTTAACTTCTCAGCCCAAATCTAAAGACCATCCATCAAATTCCACATGTGGACAAAATGCAAGCAAACCTACTTATTTATTTCTAAATACTCAAATATTGAGTGCTGCTATCATGTCTCTTTGCCTTAAGAGAGGCAAATCCATCTTGGACTGCCACCTAAAAAGATTTAGCAATGTTTATAACAAATGTACTTCTCTGAAGTGCAGACTAAATCTTAACTAAATTCTATACGGAAAGTTATGGCAATATCTAGGATCATAAAAGAAGGTAAAAGGGGACCAGAAACACGTTATTAAATGGTATATGGGGTGGAGACTAGAGATGGCATCACCCTGACTTTTCCAATGTTGAACTATATTAAAACGGCAGGGAAATAACTTGCTTCAGATTTAAAAATTCAGGCCGGGTATGGTGGTGCACGCCTATAATCTTAGCACTTTGGGAGTCTGAGGAGAACTTGCAAGTCACTAAGCAACTCAGTGAGACCCTGTCTCTACATAAAACACAAAATAGGGCTGGGGATGTGGCTCAGTGGTGGAGTACCCCTGAGTTCAACCCTCGGTACCAAAACAAAAAAAAAACAAAAACAAAAACAAAAACCCTGCAACTTAAAAGCTGCAACTCCACATGCTCAACATACTATATGTAAACACTATTTCCCTTTTTTCCTTGGATAAGTAACATCACTAGAGGGCAGCAATGAGTCAGCAATTTTTAAAAAGGATAACTTTAAAATCGTCTCATTTTCAATCTTTCACAATTACTTAATACTATTAACGAATTTCTCTGCTGACTTACATTATCAGCTGGGTAAGCTGTTTTACACACATCAGCTCTTATTTTGCCCTTGTTCCTTTTGAGACTCTTATACTACTTTCAAATTAGTCTCTAACTCTCTGGACATGTTGCTTGTACTGGGTCTCCGATGGATCCCTTATGGCATTTATCAACAAATCTCCCTTCAGGCCTCATCAGAGACAATCTTTGGGGGCGGGGGTTTAATCTGTTACTTTCCCCAATGCTCATTTATCAAAAATACTGGCATGACCTCACAGTGAAATGGAATTCTAGCATGGAAAAGCAGTGCATTTTCAGACCGTGAAAAAACAAAGTTGACTTTGGGGGGGGGGGGGTTAACAGGAGATTGAACTCAGGGGTATGTGACGACTGAGCCACATCCCAGCCCTATTGTGTTTTATTTAGAGGCAGAGTCTCACTGAGTTGCTTGGCGCCTCGTCATTGCTGAGGCTGGTTTTGACCTGGTGATTCTCTTGTCTCAGCCTCCCAAAATGCTGGGATTATAGGCGTGTGCTACCAGGCCTGACTCAAAGTTGGCTATTTACTGCCTCAGCATCCTCAATCACAATGTGTGGCCACACCCTACCAAGTTGACTGTTTTTAAATAGTCTATGCTAAGCAGTCTTAGAATTAAGATCTAAGAGAGTATTTAAGATGATGTAAAATAATGGTGGGAAGCAGCTAAGTCAATTGTTAGGCGGCAGTCTTTAAAAAATTCCCAACAACCTAACTCTTGGATGCTTAACCACTAAGTCAAAATAAAATAAAAAGGCTCAGACACTTTTTATTTTGATGCACGGCTTCTATAAGTTGCTTAGGGCCTTACCAAATTACTAAGGCTAGTGTTTAACTTGCAATTCTCCTGCTTCAATCTCCCGAACCACTGCGATTACAAGTCAAACACCATGATAGCACCACAAACCTAATTCTTAAGCATCGAAATAGATTACAAATAGATCAAAACTTACATGAAAGGTGAAGAAGGGAGGAAGCTGAAGAGGGAAAGAGGAAACACTGGGGACTAAAATGGAATAATTCGTATTTCATGCATATATGCTTATGTCAAACAAATCCCACCATTACCTAAATAACAATGCACAAACAAAGGACTGGGGATGTAGCTCACTGGTAGAGCACCAGAGTTCAACCCCTGATATAATAAACAATTTTTAAAAACTTAACACATAAAAAATATTTATGTGAGCAATCCTCAAAACCCAAATCATACAAAACGGTCCTCCAAAAAAAGTTAACAGAAAAAAAGGTACAAAATCTAAAATAAATGGAATCTAAATATGAAAACTTGTTAGCATTTGAAATTAAAGAAATTTCAAGCCAAGTGCGGTGGTGCCCGCCTGTAATCCCAGCAGCTGGAGAGGCTGAGAGGCAGGAGGATCCAGTTCAAAGCCAGTCTCTGCAAAAGTGAGGCACTAAGCAACACAATGAGACCCTATCCCTAAATAAAGCTGGAGATACCCAGTGGTCAAGTGCCCTGTATGAAAAAGAAAATGAGCTGGACTCGGTGGCTCAAGCCTGCAATCCCAGCACTTTGGGAGGCTGAGACAGGAGAATTGTGAGTTCAAAACCAGCCTCAGCAAGGGTGAGGCGCTAAGCAACTCAGTAAGACCCTGCCTCTACATAAAACACAAAAATAGGGCTGGGGATGTGGCTCAGTGGTCGAGTGTCCGAGTTCAATCTCCAGTACCAAAAAAAAAAAAAAGGAAAAGGAGGCTAAAAACCATGACGTTTAAAGTAACTTTTTAGGGTTGGGTATATGGCTCAAAGATAGAGTATTAGCTTAACATGTTAGATGTCCAGGGTTTAATCCCCAGCACTGCTGCCCCAAACACCCAGACGGGGGGGGGGGGCTTTGTAGAAAGAAGCTTAGAGTCTGAGAAGGATAACAGCAACTTCAAGGCCAGCCTGGGGAATTAATCTCTTACTAAAAATAAATAAAAGGGCAGTTAGGGGATGAAGGTCCACTTTTAATGTGCCCATTAGTTCTATCCACAAACTTACAGAAGTGGAGGAGGGGGATTTTTACATCTGGTACAATAGCAAATAAAAAAATAATACCAGGTCACATACTTTAGCAAGATCCAAGATAATACCAAAACCAAACCTTTTTTTCCTATCAAATTTGCTAACGGTTGGGCATGGTAGTGCTTGCCTGTAATCCCAGCAATTTAGGAGGCTCAGGCAGAAAGAAGGATTGCAAATTCAAAGCCAGCCACAACACTTAGCAAGATCCTAAGCAACTTAATGAAACTGTCTCAATATAAAATATGTAAAAGGGCTGGGGTTGTGGCTCCAGGGTAAAGTGCCCCTGGGTTCAATCTCTGGCACACCCCCCCCCCCAAAAAGCATTCAATAGCCATCAGGCAAAAATATTGAGTACTGAATAAATAGAAAATACTTGCAATAGAAGACCTAAAAATCACAACATAATAGTAAACTATATGCATATATGTAAGTAAACTATGAAAAAGACAAAAACATTCAAATATTGATGATAGATTACCTTTCTGAGCAGGGAGGTGGAGTAAAAAGGACAGAAACCAGGGTGTTCCATATGCTAGTCAAGTGTTCTACCAAGAGCTACAGCCTGCTAATTTGCTGAGGCTGGCCTCAAACTTTGGGATCCTCTTGATTCAACTAGCTGATATTACAGATATGCTACAACACAACTATCTAATAATGACCAAGAGCTGGCACCAAAAATATTTCCTTTGCTTTCATCATTTTCCTTCAAATTTGGTGGAGCAAACCTGTAACCGCAGTGGCTGTAAAGTGGGGGTAGGGGACTGACACAGGAGTATCTGGAGTTCAAAACCAGCCTCAGAAACAGGAAGGCGCTTTGGCAACTCAGTGAGACCCTGTCTCTAAATAAAATACAAAATGTGGCTCAGTGGCCGAGTGTCCCCGAGTTCAATCCCTGGTACCCACCACCAAATCAAAATCAAAGTGTTAGAAATATTTCCAGAGTGTCAATAAGACACACACACACACACACACAAAAACAACACTAAATCACATAGAGTTTAATGCACACAAAATAAATGAGGATGCTTCAAATGCCACAAAAGCCTGGAAATTAAAACCTGAAGATACTCAAATCTAAAACTTACTTCAGCTCTTAATTTCCCTTGGCTTAAACGTCTTTCTACTTATTAGTAATTACTTTTTTCTTTGACAAAACATTTTATTGAAACTGCGCTGTTCTGGCCATTTTCTATGAAAGAAATTCTGACTTTATGTTTAATATCCCTGTTAACACAACAGTCCAAAATCGGCTGCTTTTACAATGACTAAGAGTGGAACACAGACCTGGACGTTATTCAGAGGCTATTATTTCTGCAAACTCTAGCACTGTCAACACATGCTGGATTCATGATGGAGGGGTAAAACCCCTATCCTTATCTATTTATTAATGTAATATTAACTGTATTGAATTTTTACAATTATTTTGTTCACATCCTGCAGGGCTGGGCTGTCCATTTCATAATATTTCATTCTTTTTATCTAGTTCAGTCCCTAACAAACACAGATCCAGCCTGTGTATTTCACACTTTGAATTCTTTCCAAATATTAATCTCAACTATATATCCTTAACCAATTTGTCTGCTATATCCTCAGAAGTCTCATCTAAGTCATTTTTAATTCATCCAAGTCATTTTGAAAATAATTTTCCTGCAACATGAAAGCTTTCCTTCATAATATATTTACATTTTTAAAGTGATAGCTAGCCAGGTCAATCTTAACAGACTCTACCCTGAACACTTTTCCATACTCTAAAATCTTTCACTGACTTTGTATTGAGCAGCACAAACTGGGGGGAAAAAATTATATAACATCTACTTAAATTCAACCTAGGTCAGCCAGGCGTGGTGGCACATGCCTGAAATTCCAGCACTCTGGGAGGCTGAGACAGGAGAATTACAAGTTCAAAGCCAGCGTCAGCAACGGTGAGGCACTAAGCAACTCAGTGAGGACCCTGAATTAAATAAAACACAAAAATTCAAGCCAGGTCTGTCATGACCCCTCCCCCATGGGTATCAGGAATTTAAGTCATAGGCTCTTAACCACTGGCTTATAACCAGGGGCCCTTTTTTAAAATTTTGAGACAAGGTTTAAGATGCTTAGGACCTTATGAAGTTGTTGGGGCTGTCTTTAAACTTGCGATCCTCCTGTCTCAGCCTACAGAGTTGTTGGGATTACAGGCATGTGCCACCACAACTAGCACAACTAACCATTATTTAAAATGGAGTAGGGGCTGGGATTGTAGCTCAGCGGTAGAGTGCTTGTCTCTCATGCATGAAGCCCTGGGTTCGATCCTCAGCACCACATACAAAACAATAAAATAAAGACATTGTGTCCATCTACAACTAAAAAAATATTAAAAAATAAAAATAAAATGGAGTAAATAAAACATTAAACATGGTGCCTTGCACACAGCATGATTGGTGCAACAGCTGCTAGTACTACATCATTTGATATTATTGGTACATACCAATAACAAACTGGGCCAAGAACACAAACAGGTGATTAATAGATACTGAAGATCTGTGTATTAAAGATTTTCATGCCAGGCGTGGTGCGCACCCATGTATCCTAGCAGCTTGGGAGAATGAGGCAGGAGGATTCCAAGTTCAAAGCCACCCTCAGCAACTTAGCGAGGAACTGAGCAACTCGGTTTGAGCTTGTCTCTAAATAAAATAAAAACAGGGCTGGGGATGTGGCTCAGTGGTTGAGTTCAATTCCCGGTACCCAAAAAATAAAATACATAACAAAAACATTTAATTGTATTTACTGCAAGCAAGGCCCACAGAATTTGATATTTACATAAACTGACCAGTATGAACTGAATTTGCTATATTTTGAGGACAAACGGAAAGTCTATTTTACCAAAATCCTTACAACCGTGCACAAGGTTTCATCATCAATTTTACTTTCAAGAATTCTTCTGAACAAAACAATATGGATAGAACAATTAAAAAAATTAGAAAACAAGGCTAGGCATGGTGTGCACACATGTAACCCCAACAGCTCGGAAGGCAGAGACAGGAAGATCATGAGTTCAAAGCCAGCCTCAGCAATTTAGTGAGGCCCTAACTAAGCAACTCGGTGAAGATCCTACCTCTAAATAAAATACAAAATAAGGGGTGGGGATGTGGCTCAGTGGTTAAGTGTCCCTGAGTTCAGCATCAAAAAAAAGGAAAAGAAAACAAGTACCCAAAATTGAATGAGTACTAAATGATTTGTGTTATCAATCCAAAGGAATACAATTACTTAAAACAGACACCATATTGGCACAGAGATGTTCTAAAAGAGCATATTTAATATACAAATTATCTAGATTATACACCAGGGTGCTAACAAAGAATGATGTTAAGTGTGAGGGGTTTTTTTTTGGGGGGGGGAGGGTAACTCTACCACTGAGCCACATTCCCATCCCTATTTTGTGTATTGAGACAGGGTCTCACTGAGTTGCTTAGTGCCTTGCCATTGCCGAGGCTGGCTTCGAACTCACAATTCTCCGGTCTCAGCATCCCAAAGTGCTAGGATTATAGGCGTGCACCACTGCGCCCACCTAAATTTGAGTTTTAGAATTTTTTCTCAATTTTTAATACATATGTCCTTTGTAATTTTTTCATTCTGCACAGACAGCATTGACTTCTGGAACTTCATGATTACAATACATACCTAGCCTACAGTGAAGGAAAGCTTTTCTATAAATTGGCAAAGTTCAACATCTCCCCTGCTCAAAATAAGTCACATATAAAATCAAGAGTATCTCTAGAGCACCAGGAAGTTCACTGGCTATTATACTCCATTAAGTCCCAACAAACATTTCTCTCTGCATTATCAACCTTCACAATTAAACAGTATGCATATCTGAGCCTTACATCAAGCTTAAAAATATTATCCAGATTTCATCATATTCTTAACTAGGGCTAATTTCTGGTTACACAATAAAACCCCTCTTTAGCCGGGCGCGGTGGCTCACACTTGTAATCCCAGCACTTAGGGAGGCTGAGACAGGAGAATCGCGAGTTCAAAACCAGCCTCAGCAACGGAGAGGCACTAAGCAACTCAGTGAGACTCTGTCTCTACATAAAACACAAAATAGGGCTGGGGATGTGGCTCAGTGGTCAAGTGCCCCTGAGTTCAATCCCCAGTACCATAAAAAAAAAAAAAAAAAAAAAAACCCCTCTTTGTCAAATATTTACAAATGGACTTTTTTTTTAATTTGTGATCCTCCTGTCTCAGCCTCAATAATTCCTGTGGTAACAGGCTTATGCCATCATGCCCAGCTGTTTTGTTTTTGGAACTGGGCAGCCCTAAATTGCCCAGGACAGCCTCAAACTTTTTTTCCTGCCTCAGCCTCCCAAATTGCAGGGATTACAGACCTGTACTAACAGACCTATCATTTCTAAGTTAACTGGAAACCCACGTGAATGACAGTAAAAACATGGTGTAGTGTGAAAACCTCTATTTAGGAAAAGAGCTTTACACTTGAGATCCCATGTACAACTTTAGGATCATAATCCAGAACCAAAGGAAAACAAAGCAAACATGTTGATCACAGGAATTTGCTATGCTGTTCTTTGAGTATTTGCTTTAAAATAAAAAAAGATGGGAAAATACACTTATAGTGACAACTTTTATGTAAAATCACATTAATGTGAATCTTTTGCACCTACCATGAATCACAAATAGATTGTGCTCACCATAAAACAAAAAGTTATCTGTCTAAAAGCACAGATACTTCAAGTAGAGTGGCACACACCTGTAATCCCAGTGGCTCAGGAGATTTGAGGCAGGAGGATCATAAATTCAAAAGCAACCTCAGCAGCCTAGCAAGTCCCTGTGTCAAAATAATAAGGGAGAGGAATGTGGCTAGGTTAACTAAGTGTCCCTGGGTTCAATACTTGCTACCAAAAACAAACAACTCAGATAGTTAACCTATGCACATTTCAGAATGGCACATGTATTTCTGATTCCTAGCTTGCAGTTTTATCTCCTATCCCTAGGACTGGCTTGAAATTGTTTATTAATTCTATTTGTAATTTGACCTCGTTTCAAATTTTGTAGGTCATTTTTATAATCCATTATTTCAAAACTACTTAAAACGTGTACACAATAATCCTCAAAAATTTCCTAAAAACATTTGTTTGGGAGGTGAGGCTGTAGCTCAGTGGCCAAGGGCTTGCTTAGCAGGTGTGAGGCACTGGGTTTGATCCTTAGCACATTAAAAAATAAACAAAAAATAAAGGTATGAAGTACATCTACAACTGCAAAAAATATTAAAAAAATTTGCTTGGGGCTGGGTGTGATGGCACACGCCTGTAATCCCAACACTTTGGGAGGCTGAAACCAGAGAATTCTAAGTTGAAAGCCAGCCTTAGCAACCGCGAGGTGCTAAGCAACTAGTGAGACCCTGTCTCTACTAAAAAACACAAAAAATAAGGCTGAGGATGTGGTTCGGTGCTCGAGTACGCCTGAGTTCAATCCCCAGTACCAAAATAAAATAATAAAAAAATTTGCTTGGGGAAGTGTGGGGGATAATCACCAAAATTTCTAATTCCAAATTAAGCAATAAGAATATGAAAACTTAACCCAGTGTTTCTCTTTAGTTTGTAATTACTACTTCTAGAGCAGCACATGAGATTGTGTGTTCCAAGGATGCTTCTGGATGATGATGATAATGTGAGAATATTAATGTGGAGATCATAGTCTGAACAGCAATGGAGGAAAAGACATACAAGACAGCATTTCCCTATTACCTTGTATAAAGCTTCAATTTTTGAGTCACCTCAAGATGAATGTGAATTATAGGAAAGCATGCTTTTTATTTATATTTTGGTAGTAATAGGGGCTGAAACCAGGGGCACTCTACAAGTGAGCTACACACCCAGACCCTTTTTTTGGGACAAGATCTAAGTTGGCTGGAGTGGCCTTGAATTTGTAATCCTCCTGCTTTAGCCACCCGAACTGCTGAGATTACTAAGAAGCATCACTGCACCAGGTTCAAAGAATATTTTTCAAACTCTACCGGGGTTGGCAATCTCTTATCAAAACCATTAGATAAACATTTGAAAAAATATTACAGATTTTAAAAATATTTCAAAAATATCTTAGAATCCCCTATGAAGTCAAGGGAGCCGGGAGTGGTGGTGCACACCTGTAATCCCAGCGGCTCAGAAGGCTAAGTCAGAAGGATCACGACTTGAAAGTTAGCCTCAGCAACTTAGCAAAGTCCTAAGCAACTCATTGAGACTTTCACTCTGAATAAAATACAAAATAGGGCCTGGATATGGCTCAGTGTGTCCCTGAGTCCCATTCCCGCTACCAAAAATAAAGACATGGGAAACATCCCAACTGTTAAATCACATATACCTTTTCTCTCTTTTTTTATTGGGGTGGTGGGAGTGACTGCTGGGGATAAAGCCCAGGAATGCTCTATGCCTGGCAAATCAGTATGTTTCTGCATTAATACATATGACGTCACCAAATGTTACAGGTTCTAAATAAAGGGGAGGTTTTGCTGTAAAATAAAATTCTATTAGCATGGCACAGTGGAGCTATAAATCCCAGTCATCCAGGAGATGGAGGAAAGAGGATCACAAATTCAAGGCCAGCCCAAGCAATTTAGACCTTGTCTCAAAAAGTAAACAGGCAGGGATACAGCTCTGTGGTGGAAAGACCCTAAACTGAATCCCCACTACCACCTACCACCACCACCACCACCCCCCAAAAAAAATCAAAATAACCCATCAAGCCAATGAAATCCATTGTCATAAAGTTTTACTATAAAATACATGTGTGCCAGGCGCAGTGGTGCACATCTGTAATCCCAGCACTTTGGGAGGCTGAGACAGGAGAATCACAAGTTCAAAGCCCGCTTCAGCAATGGCAAAGTGCTAATTAACTCAGTGAGACCCTGTCTCTACATAAAACACAAAATAGGGCTGGGGATGTGGCTCAGTAGTGGACTACCACGAGTTCAGTCCCCAGTACTGCCCCCCCAAAAATGTGGGAAGCCAAGGAAAACTTACCAAAACTTTTGTTTTATTGGCGGTCCTAAGGACTTATCCCAAGGATGCTTTACCATGAGACACACCCTAAGCCCCCTTTTGATACAGTGCCTCACTAAATATCTCAGAATAGGCCTGAACCTACAATCCAGATGCCTCAGCCTGAGTTCTTAGGATTATGGGCCTGTGCAACTGCACCCAGCAGAAATGCTTAAAATTTCAGAATTGTGGGTAAAATGATTGTAAACCAGAACAAAATAACTAGAAGTCCTGAATAATTAACACAAAAATCTGATTTTAAGTTACAATATTCTGCATCATTCAGACTTAAGTAGCTACATGATAAGAGAATCTGAAATTTTATGAATAAAATCTAACTACTTAGTAAAATCTTATTTTTTGTATCCTCAATCCACCCAAAAGGATATCCATGCTAACTCTGTCAAGAAAAAGGGCAACAATGCTAAGGTACATGTGTGACTGCACATATGGTATAACTCTATATTGTATACAACCGGACAAATGAAAAGTTTTGCTCCATTTGTGTACAATGAATCAAAATGCATTCTGTCATGCACACCTAATTAGAATTTTAAAAAAAAAGAAAAAAAGGGGGAGATAGAAGTTGTCTAGGAATGACACGCACACTCGACAAGCAAGCCCTAGGTGGATCCCTAGCACAGGGAGGGAAAAAAAACCTTTTTGGTTTGTTTCATCTAAAACTTCTATATTAACATACATAGCCAAAAACCTCCAGATTATGTAATTTCTTACTTAGTACTCAAGAGTAGGATTTTAATCGTGCTATAATTTGTATTTAACAGTAACAGTTACTGCAGTCATTTACTGAAGTCTGGGGTGATGATGCATATCTGTAATCCCAGCAGCTCAGGAAGATGAGATGGGAAGATTCTAAGTTCGAGGCCACCCTTAGTAACTTAGTGAGAGATTGTCTCAAAAAAGGGATGGAGAAGAAACTCAGTAGTAAACTGCCCTTGGGTTTAATTCCCAGTGCAAAAAAATAGAGGGTGAATGCAGGCATAGATGAAAAAGGATTCACTAATATTTGTTAAGGATGGTAAAGCATGTGGAGATTTGCATACTACTCTATTTTGTGTATACTCGGAATTTTTCCACAACTAAAAGATTAATACCATGAGATGGCATGGTGGCACAGGCCTATAATACCAGACACTCAGGAGGTAGAGGCAGAAGGACAGCCAACTTCAAAGCCAGCAGAGGCATCTCAGAAACCGTCTCAAAATAAAAAAGGGCTGGGGACATAACTGAGTTAGACAGCTTGTCTGGCCTGTGCAAGGCCCTAGGTTCAAAATCCTAGTACATCCCCCCAGTAATTTACACCAAGGCTAAGCATGTAGCTCAGTGGCAGCATGTTTGCCTAACATGCACGAGGCCCTAGGATCAATTCTCAACACCACAAAAATAATACTGGATATATTCACATACATCTCTCAAATTTTTTCATGTGAATACCAAACTATACCCAGAACAGTCAACCTGAAAATAAAAAATAAAGATATTTACTAAGTTCATCCTTTTTTTTGGTACTGGGGATTGAATTCAGGGGTACTCGACCACTGAGCCACATCCCCAGCCCTATTTTGTGTTTTATGTAGAGACAGGGTCTCACTGAGTTGCTTAGCGCCTCGCTGTTGCTGAGGCTCGCTTTGAACTTGGGATTCTCCTGTCTCAGCCTCCCTAAGTGCTGGGATTACAGGCTTGAGCCACTGCGCCCGGCTAAGTTAATCTTAATAGTCTCCTAATCTTTGTTTAGGAAAGAAAAATAGGCCTCCCACAAGGGTCCAACTATAGATTAAAATACAATATTGATAAAATATTGTGCCGATATGGAATTTAACTTTTTTTTTTTGGTACCAGAGATTGAACCCAGGGCACTTGACCACTGAGCCACACTTCCAGCCCTATGTTGTTTTATGTAGAGACAGGGTCTCACTGAGTTGCTTAGCACCTCGTCATTGCTGAGGGTGGCTTTGAATTTTGATTCTCCTGTCTCAGCCTCCCTAAGTGCAGGGATTACTTATTTTTTATATCTGAATTTACTAACAAAATGTTCAGGTTAAATAGCAAAATATATTACTACTTAAATATATGTGCCACATGAGATTTTGAAAATGTCTATATAAAAAGCCTGGAAGAAGAGAAGTGTAGACAAAAAACTTTCATCTTTGGATGACTGAAATATGTCAATTTTTGGCTCATTTACATTTTCTAAATGTTTATGAGTAATTTCATTTGGGCTAAAGTTATAACAAAGAGGGGTAGCTTCCATTAAAAATCCACATTAATCAAGCCATTTGATCAATCACCCATTCAAATTTCGGTAAAACACTACACAAATGACAATTCTAGTGTAACAGCTGGGCACAGAGGCATGTGCCTATAATCCCAGCAGCTGGGGAGGTTGGGGCAGGAGGATCAAGTTCAAAACCACCCTCAGCAATCTTGTAAGACTGTAAGCAACCTAGTGAAATCCTGCCTTAAAAAAAAAGAAAACTTTGAACTGTGCATGGTAGTGCACACCCATTAATCCTAGATACTAGAGAAGCTGAGGGAGGAGAATCCCAAATTGGGAGGGCATTCTGGGAAACTTAAGAGACTAGACCCCGCCTCAAAATAAAGGGCTACAGATGTAGCTCAGGGGTGGCAGTTTCAATGGCATCTCAAAATAAAGTGTTAGAGATGTAGTTCCACGATGGTCCGGATTCAATACTCACCACAGGCAGACAAAAGAACTTTCAAATACAAAAAAATTTTTTTCTTTGAGAAGCACTTTCCTACTTTAATATTAGCTGTAAGAGCTGGGCATGGGGGCGCACGCCTGTAATCCCAACAGCTGGGGAGGCCGAGGCAGGTGATTGCGAGTTCAAAGCCAGCCTCAGCAACGGCAAGCACTAACTAAGTAACTCAGTGAGACCCTCTCTCTAAAATAAACAGGGCTAGGGATGTGGCTCAGTTGTTGAGTGCCCCTGAGGTCAATCCCCAGTACCAAAATTATTATTAGCCACAGGATTTTAAAAGTTTACAAAAAGCACTTAGAATGACTATATTTAAAGAATTAAGGATAATGCATAATGTTTCCATCATCTTCAGAATACTTCATTTTGTTAAGAATATTTGGGGTTTCTTTTCTTTTGAGGGGTACCAGGGATTGAACTCGGGGGCACTCAACCACTGAGCCACATCCCAAGCCCTCTTTTGTGTTTTTTTTTTTAGTTGTTGATGGATTTTTATTTTATTCATTTAGTATTTTTTATATGTGGTGCTGAGGCTCGAACCCAGTGCCTCACGCATGCTAGGCAAGTGCTCTACCACTGAGCTACAGCCCCAGTCCCCTCTTTTCTATTTTACTTAGAGACGGGGTCTGCGCTGCTTAGTGCCTCGTCACTGCTGAGGCTTGCTTTGAATTCATGATACTCCTGTCTCAGCTTCCAGAGCCACTGAGATTACAGGCGTGTGCCAACCCACCCCACTATATTTTCAAATCAACTCAGGAGCAATGGTGGGCAGTGGATATAGCTCAGTTGATACAGGGCTTGCCTTACACACACAAGGCCCTGGGTTCTAATCCCCAATACCACCAAAAAACCCCGCACAACGGTAAAGAGGGAACAGGAAGAGATAATTTCCTCTTCATCAAAATCAAAATTAGTAAGAAACAGAAAAAACAAAAAAGATGTTCTTTGGGGCTGGAGTTGTGGCTCAGTGGTAGTGCGCTTGCCTCACACATGTGAGGTACTGGGTTCAATTCTCAGCACCATGTATACATAAATAAAATAAAGGTCCATTGACAACTAAATTTTTTAAAAAAGATGTTCTTTAATCTTATATGGCTACCTCTTAGAAATAGGTGGGCTTTGACCTGAGTAACTCTAAACCATGTACAACCAGATGAATGAGAAGCTTTACTGCATTTACACATGATGTGTCATAATGCATTGTCATGTATAACTAATTAGATCAAATAGAAACAAACAGGCATGCTTGTTGGGCGTGCTGGCCTACCTCTGTAATACCCATAGCTTAGAAGGCTAAGGCTGGAAGATCCCTTGTTCAAAGTCAGCCTCAAAATAAAAATGGGACAGGGATGCGGCTCAGTGATTAAGTGTACCTGGGTTCATTTTGTAGTACCAAAAAAACAAAAATTCAAATTTCTATTTAAAAAAAAAAAAAAAGCCATGCTTTCTCATTGGAGAATAAAGTTTTCAAAAATAGCAAGGTTCGTTCAAATTTGTATTGCATATCCATGAAAATACTAACTTCAACATAATCAAGTTTTAAGGCTGTTCTTTCAAACTAGTAACACTGCTTTACTAAAAATCTACTACACAGACCATAGTTGTTACTTATACAACACAGAATCAAGAGGTAACATGTATACAATAAGTTGTTTAAGTTTTTAGAAGCAATACTAATACTCAGTTTTTAGGTACTTACACAAAATGTTTTCTCTCATTCCCCTAAATCCTGTTTCCTTGCCCAGAGGTAATCCATGTTAATGATCTACCACCATCCATCTTTCCAGATGTCTCTCTAACGCCTTTAAATACAAATAATTCTGTACTTGGTGTGTGCTAGTTGTTAATTTGCATTAAAAAGTATTAGGAAGATGGCTGGGGTTGTAGGTCAGTGGTAGAGTGCTTGCCTAGCATGTGTGAGGTACTGGGTTCAATCCTCAACACCACATAACAAACAAAATAATGTTTGGAGCATATTCCCTTTAAAAAAAAATCTTGAGGCTGGGTTTGTGGCTCAGTGGTGAAGCGCTTGCCTAGTATGTGTGAAGCACTAGGTTTCATTCTCACCACCACATATAAAGTTCCACTGACAACTAAAAATTAAAAAATACTAGGAAGATTTAAGAACTAAATGAGGTAAGATAATCACCAAGGTGATGGCTCTTGAGTAAAAATCTAAAGAACAGACAGCCGCATGTGTTGGTCCACACCCGTAATTCCAAAGGCTGCTAAGGCTTTGAAGCAGGATGATTGAAAGTTCTAAGCTAGTCTCAGCAATTTGGTGAGTACTTAATCAACACTTGAAGAAAGACTATCAAAAAACAAAAAGTGAGCCGGGCGTGGTGGCTCACGCTTGTAATCCCAGCACTTAGGGAGGCTGAGACAGGAGAATCGTGAGTTCAAAGCCAGCCTCAGCAAAGGCGAGGCGCTAAGCAACTCAGTGAGACCCTGTCTCTACATAAAACACAAAATAGGGCTGGGGATGTGGCTCAGTGGTCAAATGCCCCTGAGTTCAATCCCCAGTACCAAAAAAAAAAAAAACAAAAAGTGGCCGGGCGCGGTGGCTCATGCCTGTAATCCCAGCACTTAGGGAGGCTGAGACAGGAGGATCGCGAGTTCAAAGCCAGCCTCAGCAAGAGCGAGGTGCTAAGCGACTCAGTGAGACCCTGTCTCTACATAAAACACAAAATAGGGCTGGGGATGTGGCTCAGTGGTCGAGTGCCCCTGAGTCCAGTCCCTGGTGCCAAAAAAAAAAAAAAAAAGTGGAGGCTGGGGTTGTGGCTAAGTAGTAAAGCACTTACCTCATGTATGAGGCACTGGGTTTGATCCTCAACACCACATAAAAATAAATGAAGATATTGTGTCCATCTTTTTAAAAAAAAAAAATCTTTAAAATAAAAAAACAAAAAGTGGTAGGAATGTGGTTCAATGGTTAAGCCTTCCCTGGGTTCAATCCCTGGTTACCCTTCACCAAAAGAAACCAAAAAAACCCTCTTGCGAATGAGTAAGAAGAAAATTCAAAGACTGAGGTATGAACATGTCTTTAAAACACATTAAGCCAGCCAGTGATGACTGGGAGTACAGCATACCAACAGTATGGGGGAAGGGGCACAACAGATCATGTAGGGTGTCTTATAAAAGCAGTAAAATTTGACTTCAGTACTGAAAACAAACATCCAGTGAGTTTCAAGATTTTTTTTTTTAAATACCAGGGATTGATATGAGGAGCACAACCACTAAGCTACATTCCAAGTCCTTTTTATTTTTTTAACACTAGGTCTCACTAGGTCTCTTGCTTAGGGCCTAACTAACTCACCAAGACTGTCTTCGAACTTGCAATCCTCCTACCTCAATATCAGAGTTTCTAGGATTACAGGCATGTGCCATCACACCAGGCAAAACAATACATTTTTAAACGTTGCTTTTTTTGGGAAAGAGATCCTGGGAATTGAACCCAGGTGCACTTTCCAGTGAACTATATCCCTAGCCCTTTTTAAAATTTTCAAAATGGTGCCTAAGTTGCTGAGGATGGCCTCCAACTTGTATCCTCCTGCCTCAACCTCCCGTCACTGTGATAATAGGTGTGCACCATCATACCCAGCTAAAACTTTGAGCATGGCTGGGGATACAGCTCAGTCAGTAGAGTGCATGCCTCATATATATATATGTAAGGTCCTGGGTTCAATTCCCAGCAAAAATTTTTTTACCAGTAAAACAACTACCATACAAACTTCTATACACACACATTTTATATTTCCCTTCTAATTTCAATAGAACTGAAGTTTGAACACAATTAATGACATAATTCTGGCATTAAAAAAAAAAAGCTGTGGGTGGTGGTACATGCCCATAATCCCAGGTACTATGGAGACTAAGGAGAAAACGTGTATATAAATATATATGTAAAAACATATGCGTGCGTATATTTATTTATTCTTCTCCAATTGTTTTTTGGCAGTACTGGGGATTGATCCCAGGGGCACTCTAGAACTCAGCCACATCCACAGCCCCACCCTTTCTAAAAAATTTAGAGAAGGCTCATTACTGTTGCCTACGCTGAACTCCATCATGTGAACCTCATGCTTCAGCTTCCTGATAGCTGGGTTTAGACTCAAACGTCGTATTTTAACATGACATGCAGTTCTAACATGACAATCTAACATGACAAATTTAGCCACCACTTTGAAAATACACAAAAGAAATGTAAACCTATTACAATAAAGCACAAGAGACAATGGTGGATTGAGACTGAAGCAAGTGATGGCATTTTCAGTAGCACTTTACCAGAATTACACCCCTCTGAGACCTTTTTGTTGTAGAGACTAGCCTCAAACTTGTGACCTTCCTGCCTCGGCCTCCAGAGTTGCTGGTATTAACGGTGTATGACAGACACCATGCTTTAATTCTGTTATGCTTTAACAAAAGAGCTGATGGCATGATTTTTCTAAACGGCCAAAGGCCTCTTGATTGAAAAAGTCAAAGATGACTAATCCATAGTCTGGGATTGTGGCTCAGTGGTAGAGTGCTTGCCTCACATGCACTGGGTTTGATCCTCAGCACCACATAAAAATAAAGATATGTCCATCTACAACTAAAAAAAAGTTTTTAAATAAAAAAAAAAAGATGACTAATCCAAAGATGACTAATCAAACCTAAGCGACATGATATTAAAGTTTCATTAACTAAAAAAGGAAAAAGGAATTTGTTTCAGGAAAATGACAAGAGTCTAGTTTTGAACTTTTTGAAATTGAAATACTTGATATTCAAAGTTAAGTTACTTGGTTAAAGAATTCAAGAGAGAAGTACAGGCTATTGATACAGTTTGTAGGTCATCTGCTCATACATAATACATAAAATCATGAGAATAAGTGAAATCGCCAATGAAGTGTAAACAGAAAAATAGAACTGAACCACAAGGCACTCAAATGGAAGAAGGAACACCAACAAACACAATCACCTGGGAGCACAATAAAAAATAATTTCAGTGAGCCAGGCACTGTGATGCATGCCTATAATCCCAGTGGGCTTGGGAGACTGAGGCAGGAGGATCCCAAGTTCAAAGCCAGGCTCTGATATTTAGTGAGGCACTAAGCAACTCGTTGAGACCCTGCCTCTAAATAAAATATAAAAAAGGAGCCGGGCGTGGTGGCTCACGCTTGTAATCCCAGCACTTAGGGAGGCTGAGACAGGAGAATCGCGAGTTCAAAGCCAGCCTCAGCAATGGCGAGGCGCTAAGCAACTCAGTGAGACCCTGTCTCTACATAAAACACAAAATAGGACTGGGGATGTGGCTCAGTGGTTGAGCACCCCTGAGTTCAATCCCCAGTACCAAAAAAAAAAAAAAAAAGGGCTAGGGATTTGGCTCAGTGGTTGAGTTCCCCCAGTATCCCCCCCCTCACCACCAAAACTTCACTGAGCCAAACAAGGTACAGCTGCCTGTAATCCCTGCAACTCAGGTAGCTATGATAGGATGATCCCAAATTCAGGGCCAGTCTGAGCAATTTGAGACCCTATCTCTGAAAATAAAAAAGGGCTAGATCCATGGCTCAGCATTAACCTAGCATGTAAGGCCCTAGGGTTCAATCCCCAGTACTGCATAAGATGTGAATTTAAAGACAAATATTATCAATATGGTAGTCAGTTATAAAACTCTTCAAAACCAGAAGTCTAAGCCAGGCGCAGTGGCGCTCGCCTGTAACCCCAGAACTCTGGGAGGCTGAGATAGGAGAATCATAAGTTCAAAGCCAGCCTCAGGTGCTGAGAAACTCATTGAGACTCTGTCTCTAAATAAAACACAAAAATAGAGCTGGCAACATTGGCCAAGTCAGTAGCCAAGTACCCCTGACTTCAATCATCAGTAACAATAACAAATAGGAGTCTACTGTCATGACCCTGTCCAGAAGCCAAAAAGTCCCCAAGCACCACAAAAAAAGCAAATAAAATCTAAAGTAGTTGTGGTATGGTTTTTGTGGTCCCTTAATTAAAGACTGGTTTTTCTAGGATACTTAACATGCCAAAGTAATCCAAGCAGTCAAATATGACCTAGAGTTGAAATCTGTAGTCTTACTGCCTAGAATGAGTCTGCTCCACTTAGACTTAACTATGTCTAAACCTGGGGCAAATTATTTAAATTCTGTGTTTTAACATTCTCATGTCTAAAATACAAAGGATAGGGCTGGGGCTTTGGTTCAGTAGCAGAAAGCTTGCCTAGCATGTGTGAGGCACTGGGTTTGATCCTCAGCACCACATAAAAAAATTAACAAATACAATGAAGGCATTCTGTCCAACTACAACTACAAAACATACAAAGGATAGATAATAGAATCTAATTTACTCAAAATTATGTTACCAAAAATTAAGAACTGCTAACAGTGACAGATACAATAAAGTAATTCAATTACAGGTTGAATATCTCTTATCCAAAATGTCTGGGACCTTTAGATTTGGGGTTTTTAAATTCTTGCATAGCTCAGTACATCTTATATGAAAACCCAAAAGCTTCTGACCATCATGTTGGTGCTCAAACTTTCAAATTTCGGGTTTTAAGAAAAGAGATGTTGAACCTCTATAACTTACCTTAGGAAGTAATGCATTTTCTACTACCTTTCTCCTGAATCAGAAAGCAATTAACTGGGTGTTACAGAAATAACTAACAATCTCCCAATGCTTTATCAGCTCTCCATCTATCATCTTCTCTGCCATCACTAATTATATTTACTGTTAATACAAAATAAACTTATTTGAAAAACCAGCCAGTGTCCTTAGACCTATTTCTTCAAAGTTTAAAACAGTAGCCTACTTTAGAGTCTAACTTACTTATCTACATACACTTAGTACTCATGACTAACATCTCAGGCAGAAGGCAGAAGTTAGTTCCTGACAAACCATTCTCTCTTCTCCGAAATTCTTCCAGATTCCTCTTTTGCCCAAGATAATATAATCTAGACCTCAAACTTGACCTTTCAAGGTCCTATATTATGAATGTCTGATCCCTGTCTCTTATTCTATGCATTTTCTTCCTTTTGTGGTACTTAAGATTGAACCCAGGAATGCTCTACACATTGCACTACATAGCCAGTTCTCTTCTTATTTTGTGAGTCTCAAGTTACCCAGGCAGGTTTTGAACTTGCCATCTTCCTGCCTCAGTCTCTTGAGGAGCTGCATCATACGTAGGTGTGTAATATAATGTCCAGTTTATTCTAGACATTTAAAAACTACTTTAGTTGCCGGGCGCGGTGGCTCAAGCCTGTAATCCCAGCACTTAGGGAGGCTGAGACAGGAGAATCGCGAGTTCAAAGCCAGCCTCAGCAAAGGTGAGGCACTAAGCAACTCAGTGAGACCCTGTCTCTACATAAAACACAAAATAGGGCTGGGGATGTGGCTCAGTGGTCGAGTGCCCCTGAGTTCAATCCCCAGTACCAAAAAAAAAAAAAAAAAAACTACTTTAGTTGTAGATGGACACAATACCTTTATTTTACTATTTTATGTGGTGCTGAGGATCAAACCCAGTGCCTCACATGTGAGACGAGCATTTTACCACCGAGCCACAACCCCAGCCCTTATTCTGTACATTTTTTACTATTTTTCAGGAGTTATTGCTCGAAGGCAAGATTATTTTCCCATTATCCAAGCTTTCACAAATCAAATTCCAGATCTCAAGCTTCAACCTTAGTTCCTTTACCATCCCTCCATTTCCTAAACTTATTTTCCTTATTATCCTCTCATCTGCAATAGTACTTTTCTTTTTTCTCCATGGATTCAAACTGTTAAGTGTTGTTTACATCTGCAAGAGCAAAGGGTTTAATCTCCTGCTTATATACCCAAATCTAATTTTCAGAATTAGAACTCAAATGTTTAATGAATAACACTTAAAAATCAATTAATGATTCTAGAGAGCCAGGCAAGGTGGCACACACCTGTAATTCCAGTGACTGGAGGCTAAGGCAGGAGGATTCCAAGTTCAAAACCAGCCTCAGCAACTTAGCACAATGCTATTTCAAAATAAAAGGATTAGGGATATAGTTCAGTAGTAAAGCACTCCTAGGTTTAGTCCGCAGTATCCCCAATTAAAAAAAAAAAAACGGGCTGAGGTTGTGGCTCAGTGGTAGAGTGCTTGCCTCGCAATGCACGAGGCCCTGGGTTCAATCCTCAGCACCACATAAAAAAATAAAGATACTTGTGTCCATCTATAACTGGAAAAAAAATTTAAGACTTTTCCACACTTTCCTAATCTATTTTTTGAAGGGAGTTGGCATATAGGGAATTTAACCTAGAGGTGCTGAACACTGAGCCACGTGCCCTGTCTTTTTCAGTAAGGTCTCACTAAATTGTTGAGGTTGGCCTTGCACTTGCCATTTTCCTGCCGCAGCCCCTCAATTCCTGGGATTACAGAGGCATGGGCCTGGATTGTGACTTTTTTTTTTTTTTTTGAGTACTGGAGATTGAACTCGGGCACTGGACCACTGAACCACATCCCCAGCCCAATTTTGTGTTTTATGTAGAGCACTGAGTTGTTTAGCACTTCGCCATTGCTGAGGCTGGCTTTAAACCCGCGATTCTCCTGTCTCAGCCTCCCTAAGTGCTGGGATTACAGGCTTGAGCCACCGCGCCCAGCTGGATTCTGATTCTAACTTGCTCACCTGTTTTCGTTCTCCACCCCCATACTGGAAGTTAGAAACCCAGTCATATCTAATTTTATTTTCTTTTCCAGTCTATCAAATCCACTGCCAAATCCTCATATTTATATACCCCTCTGATATCTAATCCCTTTAATGCTCCATTTTTCCAGGCCAGGTAGTAAGGACTGGGCTGGGGTTAGGGCTTTTTCCCCTGCCTCTGTACTGGGGATTTACCCCAGGGCACCTTATTACTGAACTACATCCCAAGCCTTTTTCTTTTGTTACTTTGAGATAGTCTCACTTAACTGCAGTGTTTGGCCCTGAACTTGCAATCCTGCCTCAGCCTCTCAATGCAGGCCTGTGCCACTGTGATAAGCTTCTTCTTTTTTTTATATTTTTTAGTTGTAGGTGGACAGAATATCTTTATTGATTTATTTTTATGTGGTGCTGAGGATCGACCCAGGGCCTCACGCATGCGAGGCAAGCGCTCTACCACTGAGCCACAATCCCAGCCCCTGTGATAAGCTTCTTAACAGCTTCCTTTTTGACAAAGGAGTTTCAGCCTCATTTTCCTCAAAGGCATTTCCACACTGCTTTAAGGATTATATTTCTAAAAATAAAAGCCTGATGTCACTTTCCATTTCAGAAATTTTCACTGGCTCATTACTGGACAAAATACAAACTCCTGGGCTGGGGTTGTGGCTCAGTGGTAGAGCACTTGCCTAGCACTTGGAAAGCACTGGGTTTGATTCTCAGCACCACATAAAAATAAATAATATAAAGGTATTGTGTCCATCTACAACTAAAAAAAATATTTAAAAAAATACAAACCGTCCTGGCATTGAAATTTTCATTATCTGGCCATTACCTAAAATTCAGTTCCTTTAACTTCCTCTTAAGAGCATTACCCAATCTCTTAAGGTCTGTTAGGTACACATTTTCACATGCTTCTACTACACAATCTATTGCTTATCCTTAATCACATGTTGCTACTACATTCATCTGTCTCCCTTAACAGATTGCCCCAAAACAGGAACTGTATTTTTTGTATCTCTAAAACCAGAAAAAAAAAGAGCCAAATCTATAGTGAAGAGCTGCCACACAACAAAGAGCTACAGAAAGGCAGAGGTAGCTTTCATACAGTAGAAAGCTGTATGAAAAAAAAATTATATCAATTAAAATTCGGACCTCTTAAAAAAAATTCCCAACTGGGTATGCAGCCAAGTAGGAAAGCGTTAAGTCCAGCATACTCAAGGCCCTAGGACCAATCCCCAGCACTACACCTACATACACATACACACTCCATTCTTCTTCCCTACCTTAGGACCTTCTGCTCTTTCTCCCTATTTTCCTTTGAGGCTACCTATGGTGTTTTTAACCTAGGTTTTCCTCTTTTGGTCCAAGTATAGGAATGAAAGGAGTACGTAATTTGCCCTAGCACCACAGCACTGAATAGTCCTTTAAAATGTAACATTCTACTCATCCTTCAGGTCAAAATCTGTGAGAACTTAAAAAAAAAAAAAAAATCTGCTGTTGTCAGTAACAAACATGGATTAAAAAATTTTTTCTCCCCATATTGGGGACTGAATCCAGAGAACTCTACCACTGAGCTACATCTTTAAACCTTTTCTGGTTTTTTTTTTTGGTACCAGGGATTGAACCCAGGGGTACTTAACCATTGAGCTACGTCCCCAACCCTTTTTGAGACAAGGTCTTGCTAAATTGCTGAGACTGGCTTTGAACTTGCAATCCTCTTGCCTCAGCCTCCCTGGGAGTACAGGAATGTGCCACCACACAGGGCTCTTCAGGCCTTTTTGAAATGTGTTCTGGCTAATCTGCCCAGGCTGGACTCAAATTTGCTATTCTCCTATCATTTGCTGGTATTAAAAGCGTGCCACGGGGCTGAGGTGGTCGCTCAGTGGTCGCGCTTGCCTTGCATGTGTGACACTGGGTTCGAGCCTCAGCACCACATAAAAATAAACAATAAAAACTGTGTCCATGTATAACTAAAAAATATTTTTTTTAAAAAAAAGCATGCCATTGCATATGGTTTAAAGGTTGTAAATCCTATTATTCACATCCTTATTAATCTGTTATAAATACTCAGGATTCACCCCTTCCTGTTACCTTAGGGAATACACTCAATTGCTCAATAGCCAGCTGTGCCTCAAGTCTCACTGGAAAAGGGGTCAATCCCTAGATTTTTTTTTGGTACTGGGGATTGAGCCCAGGGGCACTTAACCACTGAGCCACATCCCTGGCCCTTTTTGAGACAGTCTTGCCAAGCTGCTATAGCTGAATGAATTTGGGATCCTTGTGCCTCAGAATCCCCAGCTGCTGGCATTATAGGCATGGTGGTATCACCACACCTGGCCCTTTTCCTCATTTTTTTTTTTGGTACCGGGGATTGCACTCGACCCCTGAGCCACATCCCCATCCCTATTTTGTGTTTTATTTAGAGACAGGGTCTCACCGAGTTGCTTAGCCTTTTCCTCATTCTTAAAAACTTTTCAGTGGTAGCCTTTTAACATTAGAGCTTATCTTGTGGTTTGATTCATGCTAAATGTAAATGAGATAAATGCAGTCCAAACTGTCACAAACCCAGATCACTCTAAATGACCAACTATCCTCACTAATTTGCAATTTATCTAAGACTGCCTAATGTCCTGCTCATTATTAATCATTAAAACAAGTCATGTTGGGGCTGGGGTTGTGGCTCAGTGGTAGAGCGCTTGCCTCGCATGTGTGAAGCACTGGGTTCGAGCCTCAGCACCACATAAAAATAAATAAGTAAAATAAAGACATTGCGTCCATCTACAACTAAAAAATATTTAAAAAAAAAAAAAAAAAAAAAAAAAAGTCATGTTCATTCTAAATTGCAGGTAAACTCCAGCTGTCATGTTTATCAAAAATTCTCCAATCAGCCCTAATTAGGAACGCATCATTATTCAATTAGTTTACAAATAATAGTTTGCCTCCGTTGGGAACCATATAAATCTACACACACAAAAGGCTTATCCCAAACACTTCCAGAGACACTGACCTACACCATATCAACTAAATTTAAATGACTACTTCCTAGTCTTTGCAATGAAACCAAGTGGACCTCACACCTCTTACCATCACCCAGGAAGGGTGTGCATCTGATCCGAAGGCCCCCCTGGCTCCAGGTCATCCTGGCTGATGCTGCTCCAGGCTGGGCATCCATGTTGCTGCAGCTTGTGGTTTGTGAGGGGTAGTGTACAGGAAAAGCAGGATGGGATTTCAAGGGAAACAGGAGGAAGATGGCTTTCTGGGAAAATGCCATCACCATTATAGGTGTTAAATAGTACCACACACATTTTATTGCAGCACAGTTTAAAAATTTAACAAATTAAAGATTAAAAATAAAAAAACAAAAATAAAAAAAATTAAAAATACAGACGTCCAGAGATGCTCTAAAACAGTTAAGTTAAAGATCAGGAAAAATAAGGTCACAGACTTAACAGCCAGTAAAATTATTTCCAGTGTAGGGAAGGGGTTGAGGACAAGGGTGGGGTTGGGAGAGAAAAGGTTTATGTGATCAATCCACTTAAAAATGCTAATGCCTTCACTCTCTCTCCCAAGATGCAAAACTCCAAAGTCAATCAGGAGGCCGAAGAAATTCTTATGAACATTCAGAAAATCTCGATTTTAATCCGGTTAAAAATCAGTGTCATTATCATCATCATCACCACCATCATAAGTATATAGTAATAATAATAAATAATAATAATAATAATAACTAGTAACAACAATAAAAAGGAAATCAGCGGAAAGTCAGGAAAAATGTAAAAAAAAAATTGGAATAACTTACTGTAGCTGAAGATCAAAAAAATCTCACTGTAAAAAAACAAAAATAAAAATAGCCCAGATTAGAAAAACGGGAGGTGCAAAAATGTTAAGTCAGTAAAGTTCATTTCTTTTTTCTTTCCAAAAGCAGTTTCCACAAAAACCGCAAGGGTAATGTTCTCAGTAGCAGACAAGCAAAGCCCTTTCCACATCATCAATCAATCTTAAAAATACACGAGGAAGTATAGAGGTCAGTTTATGAGAGGCTAAAAGGCTCCTCCTCTAACCCAACTGCTGCAGAAAAAATAGAAATAGAAATTTTAAAAATTACATCTTAAATCCAGGTCCCGTTTTTGGAAATTAAAAAAAAAAACACCTGTAAATTTGCTGTAGTGCACACCAAGTTGCATCCTTATGTTTAAAATGTCTTTATAAAATCAGTTTTGGAATGGGAATGTGTGTGTTCTGGAAGGGTGGGGGAGGGAGGTTAAAAATCAAAGCTGAGCTCCAGTGAGTAGGGATGGGGTTCGCCTTGCTGCCCTGTGAAAGGAGAAGGGACAGATTGAGTCAGAGTTCCTCAGAAATGTTGTGCCCTACACCCCCAAGACAGAAACATCTGTCTATTGCATCTAACACATTTTGGTAAAGCATTAACATTTCACTGGAATGGGGTAAGCCTTGATAAGCAATTATCACTTCTACCAGTGACTGTATTTACAATTCTCCAACATCAATATATGGCCAAATCACTAAATACATGTCAGAGTCCCCTTAGGGGGCTCTAAGTATACATATGAACAGTCATCTTGATAATCTTCAGTTTGGGCACGGAAAATACAAAAAAAGTAGGCCAACAAATGGAGATGAAGTGAGCAAATATCAAATACTGAGGTTATGAAGGTAAGCAAATTCATGTACTTTTCTTGAGTAATATGGACTGAATGTGAATGGTCTATCATGAAGATATGAACTAAAGATGAGTTGCCTACCCTCAAAATCAATGAGTGATCAAACCAAAAGACCTGATGAGGTTCTACAGTTAGGGGGAAAGGTATTTTAAATAAGGAGCCCATTCAGTTCACTCACTGACAAATGAAAAATGATACAGATGGAGGAAAAAAATTAACTATCGTGGCTACTGAATATTTGATGTCATAAAACATGTGAAATAAAAATTACGGACTTTACAGAATGTTTCTGTGGTTTATTTTTTATCAACTAATATAGTAAATTCCAAGATGTGAATTGGAAGAAATCTTGATACAGAATACCACACTAAAATAAATTATACATGACACAAATGGTTGTTTCATCAGTTAAAGGAATTAGACTGCAGCTCATAAAAGCAAGCATGAATTTGTTTGCAGTAACATTTCAATAATGTCATATGGTCTTGTCCTCCCTTACAAATTTGAGTAAACTCAAAAATTTTAAACTGACCTTTGAAAATGTGTTCCTTGAGCCAAATATGTGAAAGACTACAGCAACAGAACAGGTAATAAAATTCAGATTTTGAACTAAATTTTCAAAAAGCAGACGTGTTTAGGTATGACATACTTTTACATTTAATGTGTAAAAGTGTACAAATGTAAAAACTATAGAAAACGTTAATGTGCAGAATTACAGAGAATGTACATTTGAATATTATCCCCTTCAAGTCAGTGTTGAAACTACTGCCAAACACTCCTATTTGGAGTCATGGTCTGAACCTGGTAAAAAATTTTCAGAATGTTAAATTTTATGGCTTGTCCACAAATCCTTTGCATATATGCTGCAAGACACACCCTTAAAAAGCATGAAAAGAAAGCATTTACATCTTTCAATGCCAAGAAAATACCTTCCCCCGATATACTGCATTAATCAACATATTACCAAAGATACCACCACATCATGCAACATTAAACATAATTACAAAAGCTTTTCATTTAGGAGTATCGCGTATCCCTAGATAATTCTGTCAAACCCCACGTAGTCTGGATTCCTTCTTCTAAAATGGTATTCTCAAAGTGAGTTATGCCAACCAATAGCATGAACGTCATCACTTGGCACTGACTAGAAATGCAAATTAGAAGGCGCCATCTGAATTAATCTGAAACTGGTGGGAGAGCCCAGCAATCCATTTCAACTTGCCCTGTTTGAGAATCACTGTGAAGATTTTGAATGAGGAAACTCTAGCCCCTAATCAATTCCTTAATGTTACCTTATATTTTCAGTATATTATGAACTGTCACAATGCTTCAAATGTTTTCCTAACCTAATACAAACCCAACACATAACCACCTTTCACAGTAAATGTGTCTAAGTAGGTAAAATCGTATGGCATTTTCCTTTTATAAATTCAAACATTTCAGCATCTAAACCTGCAGTTATGCTACACCTAACATTTCTGGTTTTCGCACATCAATCCCCTGATAAAAAATCTAATACATACAAACCATAACCTCCTGTTTCCAAAAAGAATGAATACATACATATTAAGCATGAGCAAACAATGCTCACAAAAACAAATATTAGCCAGGGATGGGGACACCTGTCTATAATCCAGTTTCAAGACCAGCCTCAGCAACTTAGTTACGAGCTTAAACATCTTAGGAAAACTGTCTCAAAATAAAATATAAAAAGGCCTAGAGATGCAGTTCATTGGTTAAGCACCCTGGGTTCAATACCAGGTAACCTCCTCAAAAAGAAAATAACCTAATAAAATTTCTAAGACTGACATAGATTTTATAGGCAGTTGCTAATAGTAATTACTAATATAGAATATTGCTTTTATTTTTTTCAGTACTGGGCATTTAACCCAGGGGCACTTTACCAAGCTACATTCCCAGCCTTTTTAAATCTTGAATCTCAGCTGATTGGTGGCCTTGCACTTGCGATCCTAGTCACTGAAATCACATAGAAATATCACTATACCCAGCCAGAAAACTGCTTTTAATATTTTTCCACCTTCTAGCCTTCTGGAAACAAATGGTTTGCATTATAGAAATTATGCTCCCTGATTTTCCAGCTATAAAACTTAAACCTAGAAATTCAATTGATATGCCTGACATAATAGATGCAATCAGCAAGGGGAATTAAAATTCAGTTCTCCTAACCCGTAAGGCCATGATTCTTTCCACTGTTCCACTCCTGGTTAACATCTCTCACAATCACTACTTCATCCCCTCTCCCCCTTTTTGGTACTTTATAACACTGAGCTACCACCACCACCCCTTTTGAGAGTGTCTTAAGTTGTTGAAGCTGGCCTTGAACTTGTGATCCTCCTGCCTCATCCTCTGGGATTACAGATGTGCATCCCTGCACCTGTCAATACAATTAATCTTTAAGATCAGAGCTAGCTATTTTGGAATTTATTCCTTGCTTGTTCCTAACAGCCATTTCATCTCAAATGACATCAGATACTATGTCAAAACCTCCAGAGATCTAATTACAAAAATAAGCTGTTTAAATTCTCTACAGAATAGCAATCACCATTAATTATTACCAAGAATTACTCAAGCATAACAGGATCTGAAGACCTCCAACTTGTCATCCTTCCTCTGACCAAAATCAGAATCTTGCCTAGTTGAGAAAATATCTAGAATTGTTTCTGATATTCTGTGCTGGCATTCCTAATAGAGGTATTTTTTGTTTACTTGATACATGTGAACGCCCAGGAACCCGTATTTCTAAAAGGGAAAAGTACCCTTTAATTTCAATTTCTACCAGCAACTTGTTTTACATATAAATTCCAACATTTGCCAACATTTTTAATAGATAATAATTACAGTCCTTAACCTCATTTCTTTTTCTGCAGCACCAGAGACTGAACCCAGGGCCTCACATGTACTAGGCTAGCCCTCTTAAGACTGAACCACATCCCCAGCCCTTTTTGACAGAGTTCCATTAAGTTATGCAGACTTGGATCTTCCTACCTCAGCCTCCCCAGCAGCAGGAATTATAGGAGGGCAAGACCACACCCTGCTCCCTTACCTTGTTTTCTGACCACTGAACAATGATAAAATTTTTAAGCTATGTATAATATACGTTTAGGCTTTAAAAAACATTTTTACCCATATTCAATTGATTTAAATTTGCACAGTATTGATTTAAACTGTAACTAATATTTTTATTAAAAAAAATCAAATAGTATGCAAAGATTTTTTTTTTAAATGTGATTTTCCCAATGGGCAAATGTGACACCACTTTAAAACCTATGTAATTACTATTTAAGGAGTGATGCTGAGAACTTTACCCAGGGCCTACTACATGTTAAGCATGTGCTGTACCACTGAACTACATCTGGGACCCATCTTCTTTTCATGCTAGTAAATATTATAATGAGGTTTCAGCACCTGGCAGATAAGCAGCACTATAATACTTGCTTAATAAAAAGTAGCTGTGCACTTTTGCCCCAAGTTCTGATGTACAGAATTAATGACAATATCTTGGAGGATCAAATTCTAAGTTTGTCATTTTAGGAAGTTACCTTAATAACAAATCCATGTCTGGTAATTATTTTTCCTAAGTCCAGGAGAATTTGGGAATTTTCAGTTACCAAGGAGTTTCTGTGACCAGATTCTCCTAGATTCAAAGATGGCCTTTTTAGTACTTAGTGTTCCCATAACTAGGTAAAACTACTTGACCTACCTAATAGTCAAATTCCTTAGTTCTGCTACTTATTCAATATAATCCTGGCAACCAACACTCTTATGCCTCAGTTTCTGTCTGAGAAAGATATTAATACCTACCTCAAGCAAAGTTCCACTAACTTATAAATTTCAAGTGATTTGTAACCTGCAGATAAAAAAGTCAGCTGTAATTATTACTGTTAACATAAACAATATTTCCCTTTAAAAACAATTAAAAGTAAATACTTCGAGATCCAGCATTTGCTCAGAGAAAAATAAAGTCATCGGTAAAATACTAAATCTATTGTTAAAATATTATTCCTATGCCATGCGGCCCGCTTCGTAATTTATAAAACTCGCCATGCCTCTACCCGTCCCCATCCCCCCCGCCCAATTTTTATATTTAAAGCAATGTAATAAAAAGCACCAATTATACATTAACTTCTATTATATTATGAGCTTCTCGGTCTTTCGTTATTTCGGGAGTCCTAATGGTCGTAGAAAATGAAAGGAAAAGAAGCCGTTAAACACACTAGAGCGAAAAAAGCACATTTTTCTTGCCGAGAGCGGCCTAAAGGACACTTAGGTTAAATCTACGCAGAGGCTGAGGCCTGTAAACTCTCTCCCGCTCCAGACCTAATCCTCAATGCAGAAAAATAAATGCAGGCCTGGTTACTCTGCCGAGAGGAGGGTTCCCTCATCTTCTCTCCCCACACCCTTTTGGTCTCCCTAAAGAGCCCAGCGGCCCCCCTGCGTCCGCCCCCTCCACTTACCAGGAGGGGGAAGGGAGAAGAGATTCGATTCTGAATCTCCTACTCCCAGATTCTATGTGAAGAAGCCGACCGCTACTCGAGGTCGGCAAGGAGGCCGCAACCGCTCTGCCTTCGTCTCTTCACAAAATGGCCCCCGAGTCTCCTCTGCCGCCGAGGCGAAGACCTAAACCCCGCCCCACTCCGGAGAACCTTCCTATTGGCTGTTCCTCTTCTCGGCCCTGCTCCTAACTAGACAATTCTACCGCTTTTCACAATTCTGTCCAATCACAATCAAAAGTGGGTTTGTCTAAGTCGGAGAATTTCCACATGCGTGACAGAAACTAGTTTGCAACTGGCTACTATTCCTGTCATTTAGTGCTTGAGGAGTGATTATTGGCCACTGTACCAGACGAAGCGCCGGGTGGAAACTCTCCTTTGTATCGCGGACCGCTTTACATCCGGGTATTCGGGAGGTCTGACTGGCGGCCGCATTGTCCTATCTCTGATTTTTAGAGTTCCTAGTAGAAGAGCCGCCCAGATCTCGGAATTCCCGCGGCGCGGGGGCAGGGAAGGGTTAGGGTGTAGTCAGGTGTCGGGCGCAAAAGGACCTGCCCTACCCTCGGGCGTAGGAAAAAGAAAAGGCGCCACTTGAAGCCTCCGCCATGCCGCGTGGATTAAAAAAGGGCTTTCAGAGTTGGAAGGGAGCATTGATGACTAGGCCGTGTTAAAATTGAGAAAACTAAGCAGCCTTGCAGTTTTTCCAACGCCAGATCCCTTCTCATTTCCAAACTCTTAACATCAGCTGCCTCTGGATGTCTATCTCCACTCCTCAAAGGAAGTTTGTTTTTTGTGTTTTTTTTTTGGTACTGGGGATTAAACTCAGGGGTACTCAACCACGGAGCCACATCCCCAGCCCTATTTTGTGTTTTATGTAGAATCAGAGTCTCACTGAGTTGCTTAGTGCCTCTCCATTGCTGAGGCTGGCTTTGAACTCGCAATTCTCCTGTCTTCACCTCCCTAAGTGCTGGGATTACAGGCTTGAGCCACTGTGCCCGGCTTGTTTTTGTTTTTTTGTTTTTTTGTTTTTGTACCACGGATTGAACTCAGGGGCACTCCTCCACTGAGCCACATCCCAGCCCTATTTTGTGTTTTATGTAGAGACAGGGTCTCACTGAGTTGCTTAGCGCCTCGCCATTGCTGAGGCTGGCTTTAAACTCACGATTCTCCTGCCTTAGCCCCCCAAAGTCCTGGGATTACAGGCGTGCACCACCAAACCCGGCTTCAAAGGAAGTTTAAATTGTTGGCCTCCAATACTGCAGCCCCTACCCAGGCCCCAACTTGTTTCACTCACGAATACACAAACCATTTTGGACTACCTCTCCAAACCTGGTCTCTTAATTCTCATCCTGAAATGGGGCGGTCTCCCATTTAACCCCCTTCCTGTTCTTTCCTGCCAGTCCCTCTGGTTGTATTATAGGAAGCTTGTACACATTGGACCAGCTCCTGCTCTATTCAGAAAAGGAAGGCCTCTGTGTGCTGCTCTTAGGGAAGATCTCATTTATTTTTAAGTAGATACATCAAGGTACAAAGCACTGGGTACTGTAATTTCATTTGTGTGCTTTCTTTTTTTTAAACTAGTGATTGAACCCAGAGGCGCCTAACCACTGGCCATCTCCTCAACCCGCCTAATCACTGGGCCATATCCCCAACCCTTTTTTAAATTTTTTAAAGTTTTGTGACAGAGCCTTGCTAAGTTTAGAGGTATGTGTATATACATGAAGGCAGTTTTATGTGTTTGTTTTGCATTAATTCTAAATTCCATAAAAAGGCGACTAGCTTTTTTTTTCTTTCTGTACTAGGGACTGAATCCAGAGCGTTTAACCAGTCACAACCCCAGCATTTTTTGTTTGTTTGTTTGTTTGTTTTTTAGTTTTGAGACAGGTTCTCGCCAAGATGATTAGGGTCTTACTAAATTGCTGAGGCTGGCCTCAAACTTGGGATCCTCCTGCCTCAGCCTCCTTAGTCACTGGGATTACAGGCACACACACCCCACACATGATTAGCTCTTAAGTTTTGGGGAGACAAACTTTTACATTTTCGTTGGTATCCCTTTGCATACCGTTTGGATTTTTTTTTCTTATATTACTTTAAACAAATTCAAAATGTAAAAACAAAAAAACATGGGAGAAAAAAATATACTAAGGGCAGGGCTTAAGAGTGGTTTTCCAAGCCAAGCGCGGTGCCAGCACTTAGGGAGGCTGAGGCAGGAGAATCGTGACTTCAAAGCCAGCCTCAGCAACAGCAAGGTGCTAAGCAACTCAGTGAGACCCTGTCTCTACATAAAACACAAAATAGGGCTGGGGATGTGGCTCAGTGGTGGAGTGCCCCTGAGTTCAATCTCCAGTATAAAAAAAAAAGTTCCGTGAGGGGAAAACCACTCTTTTTTTTTTTTTTTGGTACTGGGGATTGAACTCAGGGGCACTCCACCACTGAGCCACATCCTCAGCCCTATTTTGTGTTTTATGTAGAGACAGGGTCTCACTGAGTTGCTTAGCGCCTAGCTAAGCCTCTTTTGAGATGTTGCCCAGGCTGTCTTTGAATTTGCAGTCCTTGTGTCTCAGCCTTGCCAGTAGCTGGGATTGCAGGCAGGAGCCACACATGAGATGGGGGGGGGGGGGGGGT
>CM053401.1:69436855-69464919 GCA_028644305.1 Xerus rutilus | reverse complement strand
TGGTACTGGGGATTGAACTCAGGGGCACTTGACCACTGAGCCACATCCCCAGCCCAATTTCATGTTTTATGTAGAGACAGGGTCTCACTGAGTTGTTTAGTGCCTCGCCATTGCTGAGGCTGGCTTTGAACTCGCGATTCTCCTGTCTCAGCCTCCCTAAGTGCTGGGATTACAGGCTTGAGCCACCGCGCCCGGCTCCATGTGTGTTTTATACTCAAAAGAGTTCTGCCCAACAGCTAGACACTATGGAATGGAGGGTTCAGTTGTTGAAGTTTGGTTCCTTCCCTTCAGTATAGTAACTTGCATCGAGTTCAAAGGCAATTATTCTATGAACTAGCCATTGGCAAGGGTCTAGAGGAATGAGGTGAGAAGAGGAAGATTTTATTTCTCCTTTCTAATCCAGCAGTCCTGAGCATATCTTGATACACAGTGCCCTGCCTAAAGAAAGTCATCATGCTGGACAATGCATATGACTTGGGGTGATTGCTCAGTGAGATACTTGAGACCTAAACAGAAGTGATGCCAAGCGACTCCTCAGTGGGACCTAAAAGTTCCAAAGCAGTTGGTGAATGACAGTTACAAATAAAGCAGGGGCAGAAAAAACATGTAGAGAAATGAATGATGAACTAGACCCAGGAGATGTCGAAACTGTGTAGTGAAGACATCATACCACGCACCTTTGAATATCCATCTGACAACTCCCTTCCCATTTTTAGCATGCTGGACAGCAGTAATCAGCCTCATTGGAGCAGTGAGCTCATGGGAGAACAGCTGAGGCAGCAAGTATCTCAGTTGCAGGATCAGCTGGATGCTGAGCTGGAGGAGAAGAGAAAGGTCTTAGATCAGCTGTCTAGAGAGAAAGGTAAGTCAGGTCTGGGAGAGCTCTAAGCGTGGCACCCCGTACATTTGGTTCGGTAGAAGGGAACTTGGGATTTCATTTCCAATTGACCCTATTCTTTTGTGGGTCATAGCTGACCTGAATAAAAACACTGGATATTAGGTCATATTTACTATCAGGAAGGCCTGACACTTACCTACCTCATGTGTATACTTTTTCCTGTGTAGTGTCTTTTTATTTGGAAGGATGCCAGATTTTAATTTGTTGTTTTAAACATTCAATTTATTGATTTAAAGTTATTAAAATAAATTTCTCTGTCTTTTGTCATTCTCATCAATCAGTTAAGGGTGAGTAGGAGAATTTTTTTTTTTTTGGTACTGAAGATTGAACTCAGGGGCACTCGACTACTGAGCCACATCCCCAGCCCTATTTTGTGTTTTATGTAGAGACAGGGTCTCACTGAGTTGCTTAGCACCTCGCCATTGCTGAGGCTGGCTTTGAACTCTCCTCAGTCTCCCTAAGTGCTGGGATTATAAGCTAGCACACCGCGTCCAGCTGAGAATTCTTTTTTTAAAGCAACTAATATTTGAGATTGAGAAATTATTTTTTATTACTACTAACATTTTGCCTACTGTCTTAACTCTTGGATCACAAGAGATAGTTATTTGGAAGATTTTAAAACATCGTCAAAAAGATCTTTATCTCGCTTCTTCTTCCCGTTCTCTACCTTACTGTGTACTCAAATTTTATATGTCATCGGATTCTAGTGTGTTCAAATAGGACAGTGAAAGAAAAGAAATACAAATCAAGAATAAAAGAGGAAGGAGGGGCTGGGGCTGTAGCTCAGTGGTAGAGCGCTTGCCTCGCATGCGTGAGGCCCTGGGTTCGATCCTCAGCACCACATACAAAGCAATAAAATAAAGACATTGTGTCCATCTACAACTAAAAAAATATTAAAAAAAAAAAAAAAGAGGCAGAGGGGTGGGTGTGGTGGCTGGCGACAATGAGGCAGAAGGACTGCAAGTTCAAAGCCAGCCTCAGCACTTTAGTGTGGTCTAAGCAACTTGGCAAGACCCTGTCTCAAAAAAATAAATAAAAAAAGGATTGGGGATGTATCTCAGGAGTTAAGTGCCTCTGCGTTTAGCCCCCAGTACCTCCTCACCACCACAAAAAAAAAAAAAAAAATCCTGTTTACTGAGTCAACAAACTAGAGGTCCTTTGTAGAAATAAGAATTATTTCTCTTAGGGCAAATTTATAAAATGAAATGGATATTAGTGGGAAAATTTCATTCACACTTGATCTGACTATGGTTACCAATAACTTTCTGGATTATATTTTCTCCAGCTCAAAACAAGGTTCTGAAGCTTGAAGTTATTAACATCCTTCAGAAGCATAAACAGGAAGTAGAGACTCTCCAAAAGACACCCACAACACCCCAGTCTCCTGACAGGCAATCTAAACTCATCACCCACCCAGATCGATTCCTAGAGACAGCTCAGATAGAGGTAAGAGCCTCTTTAAATGAATAAGTCCACTGTCTAGAGGGATCTCTGCAAATATCCCTAGGAAAGATGCAGGTGTTAAAATTCTCACTGAATATTTTGTCCTGATTGAGGACCATATTTGGAAGGATATGAAAAGGCTGAGAGCAGAGAGGGCCTCTACTTGCTTTTTTCCATGCATCACAGCTCGTAAAATGTAGATTCTTTTCCAGATGAGGAGTTGCATTGATCTGCTGAGAAGCAAACTGCCATTAGAGGTTTTATAACTCTCGGTGCTGCTGCTTCTGTGGACCATGGGGACTTGACAAGAAGTGCACTTGTGAAGTCGCACAAGTCCTCCTTTACCACTGGAGTAAATTTTGTTGCTGGCATCTCACTATTAACAACAACTGCTTTATGGAGAAGAGTTATTACTCTATTTGTCATATTTATACTCCTTTTCACCAATGCTTTTTTCTCTGTAGCACGGGGAACCAAAAATCGAAGAAGAAAAGAAACTGTCCCAGATGCTAAGTGAATTGCAAGCATTGCATGCAGAGACCACACTGGAACTAGAAAAGACCAGAGACATGCTCCTTCTGCAGCGCAAAATCAACATGTGTTATCAGGTGCAAGGAAAAAATGGTGCAGGAAGGGATAGATAATTGGGCACATGGGAACCACTCCCAAGACTGGTAAGGAAGCAGGACCCAAGTTTCCAGGGCTGGTACCAGGTGCTATGCTGTCCCATGCAAACACAGAATGTGCTGTCCTTAGAAGAACTTAAGGACTAACACTTGACCTTGGCACCTTGGCACTCAAAGCCAATGACTGGGGATGGCTAATAAAACTGCCAAGTGTGAAGCTTCTGGTTTAATTATTTCCAGTCCTAGAGAAATACTACCCTATGGCACCAATAGCACAAGTAGTCCTGGAGGGGTCTGGGAGGAAGCCAAGCCTTTTTGTAGTGGTTCACTCCTCTCTGTTAGGGAGATAGCAGTCGTCTTTACCCAGCAAGTGCCACCTTTCTATCTGGGCTGTTTAGTTTTAGGCCACTGAGATGGAAAAGTTCAGACGTTATTTTATTTTAGGAGGAACTGGAAGCAATGATGACAAAAGCTGACAACGACAGCAGAGATCACAAAGAAAAGCTGGAGAGGCTGAGTCAGCTCCTAGACCTCAAGAACAACCGTATCAGGCAGCTGGAAGGTATTTTAAGAAGCCATGGCCTTCCAACATCTGGCAAGTCCTAGTACTTTGTTCTCATCTTGGGCCGCCTTACCTAGCTAATGCCTGTTTTCCTTTGTGTATGTGTGTGCAAGGAAGGCTGCTTCTTGTGTCCTTAGCTTATGACTTAGCCCTCCTGCTCTTTACCTTGACATCTTTGTGACTTTAACACGTGGTTAACAGCTTCTTTCCCCCATAATATCAGTGTATTTTCTGATTTCTCTGGAGAGTTTCAACCAGGTTCAGCAATTGTTTCCAGGGAGTTGATTATATTTCAAGAATGAAATCTAAACCTTTGTTGCAATTCAAGGATGTCAACGGTTGCAGGGCAGCTGTCATTCAATACATTTCATATTGTGCTGCTTCCTATTTTTAGAATGGTCACTGTTGGACAGTGTCTGCTCTTGGCCTTATATGTCAAGAAACTAGGGTAGGGCGTGGTGGCACACACCTGTAATCCCAGCACTTTGGGAGGCTGAGACGGGAGAATTGCGAGTTCAAAGCCAGCCTCAGCAAAGGCAAGGTGCTAAGCAACTCAGTGAGACCCTGTCTCTACATAAAAAACATGAAAAATGGAACTGAGGATGGGGCTCAGTGGTCAAGTACCCCTGAGTTCAATCCTTGGTACCAACAAGAAAGGAAGGAAGGAAAAGAAACTAGGCTTTATTGTCATACTCAGTGATGAGAGGCTTGACTCACTAAACTCACCTGAGACTGATATTTAAATTAAAAAAAAAAAATCCACAATGGTGGTTGTCCCATTGCTGCCTTTAGAATATTGGGAAATATTGATAAAGAGGGCAGCTCTCTTTCTGTCAAGAGAATTAGTAATAAGCATATTTCTTAGTGAGCATGGAATTAGAATAAAGGAAGATGAGTCTCTCTGGGATATGACTTATTTATGCTAGGGTGAGTCTGGTAAAAGGTCACTGTCATAACAAAGAAAATACCACCCATGCATTGAAATTTTTAAGTCTTTTGGATTCAAGGTTTTTCTCTTAGGACTGAGCAGGATAAATACCCAGACCTACTCATGAAGATTCATTTGCTTTAACTTACAGTTCTCTGATTACTGCTAAGACTAAAGAGGTTTTCATAGTTTACCAGTTATTTGTCTTTTGAGAATTGCCAGTTCCTGGCCTTTGACCATTTCTTAGTAGCATCTTATTGATTCTGTACATGCTAAGACTATTAGCCTTGTGTCATGTAATGCAAAGTTTTAAATATATTGTATCTAATTATATTAACCTTACAAATTAAGAAAACATTAACCAATTAGTCAATATCTGTACTGCATTTTTTAAACATGAAGATATTCTGATATATCCAGAACATTTTATTCTGGATATTGATTTAACTCTTAAAATAGGACATTCACCATCAACATGCTGTGATGAATCAAATACTCTCAATTTGAAGTAGACTATATATCAAAGTTTCTGAATGGTTGGGCATGAGAAGTAATGCCCAGATTGGGTTCTGTCTACCTATCTTTGCATCCCACTAGCAACATTTTCAACTCCCTTCCAGTAAGTCTCCTCTCCCATTTTTTACTCCATTATCCTTTGAGTTGAAGTGATTTCCTTCCTCTGCAATTAAACCAGCTTCTTTTTCTGGGGGTGAGGGGTTCTGGGGATTAAACCAAGAGGGGTACATCCCCAGCCCTATTTTTTGTATTTTATTTAGAGACAGGGTCTCACTCAGTTGCTTAGTGCCTTACTGTTGCTTAGGCTGGCTTTTGAACTTGCAATCCTCCTGCCTCAGCATCCTGAGCCTCGGGGACTACAGGCACCTGGCTTTTTTTTTTTTTGAGACAGGGTCTCATTGACTCGCTTAATGGCTTACTAAGTTATTAGGCTGGCCTTGAATTCCCAATCCTCCTGCCCCAGCCTCCTGAGCCACTGGGATTATAAGTGTGCATCACTGCAGCTGGTGATTAAACCAATTTCTGAACAGAATAAAAATCTTGCAACTGATCTGGCTGCAAACGGGAAGCATTTCTTGGCAGGGCCCAATGTGGTATAATAGACAGTATGTTTGTAACTTGCTACTCTCTCCTGGCCAACACACCAAACTTTTGGAAATTTCCCATTTTGTGTTTCTAGTGCTTCTTCTGTAATTACTGATTAATTTGACTTTGCTGCAAACCAAAATAATGTCCTCTGTATGATGAAATGTGCTTCCTGGGTTGCATTTATTTTCCAGCCACTCATTCTGTATTTTCTCTGTAAAGAAGGTATTGGAATATTTGGTCATCAGAATTCAAAGCTCCTGGTTGTCATTCTGTTGCTTTTCCTTTTGAATCATGTAGTTTCTTGAAATCATCTCAACGTGGACTCCCACCATGTTTTTATTCTCCTTCTCTGTATCCTTTTGTACCCTAAGGAAGAGCTCCCTACCATTTAATGGATAGGCAGTTTTCTTTCCCCTCTAGAACAACTCAAAGATGTTGCTTATGGCACTCGACAATTGTCATTGGGTCTGGAAACATGGCCAGCCCATGGAGAGGAGGATGAAGTGGACATTTCTCTGCTGCAGTGGAGTGAAAACCTTTTTGAACTGCATATCCACCAGGCCTTCTTGACACCTGCTGCTCTGGCTCAGGCTGGAGACGTCCAACCTACCACTTTCTGCACCTACTCCTTCTATGATTTTGAAACCCACTGTACTCCATTATCTGTGGGGCCACAGCCCCTTTACAACTTTACCTCTCAGTATGTAGTGGAGATAGGTTCCCTTTTCTTGCACTACCTTCAAGCGGCTTCAGTCCGGGTTGATCTACATCAGGCTGTGGGCAGTGAGCACCATACTCTTGCAGCTGGACAGATTTGCTTTGACAAAGTGCTAGAGACTGTGGAGAAAGTCTATGGCTCAGCTATGCTTACTGGTAAGTGCTGTCAGCTTCCTGCAGCTCCTAGGAATTCAATGCAGAATCTCCCAAAGTCCATAGTTTCTCTTCCAGTGGTTTCCTATTTCCATTCTCTGCCTTTATTCCCAGTTCTTGCCACACCATCTATGTTCTCCATAGCTTTCATACTTTCTGCTACCTAGGAGCTGCTGGAGAAGACTTCGGGGTGCTAGAGTACTGGATGAGGCTGCGCTTGCCCCTAAGATCCAACGTGTGGGCATGTAATAAACAAAAGAAAGCCCGAGCCTACCTGTCAGCCAATGTGCTTGATACCTGGAAGGCCCAGGAGGATGAGGTGAGAAAAATGATGTGCCCAAGCATCTTCAAGGAGCCTCAGCCAAACAGCTCATGAGAACAGCTCAGTCTTCACTCTGAAAAATTATTTGTTGAATGTGAATGAAAGAAAAAAGCAACCACAGCAAAACTAGTTCAGATCCTTCCCTTAGTCAAATTTGAGTATGGAATGAAATCATGCCCTGTGGGCTAGTGACCATGAAATAACTTCTCTATCACTAAGATAGGGCCTGATGACTAGCATCTCCCTTGGATAACTGCCAGAGCCAGTGAGCATGCAGGTGAAGGCCATTAGGTTTGTGACCTAGTCAGGATAGGAGGTCTCTAGATTGTAGCTCTTCTTCACCATGGGCTCGGCTTTACCTATGACACACTCAGGCTGCCCTCTTCCTCAACCCAAGACCAACATCTTTCCAGTCCAGATCAGAGGCCTGGAAACATCAGAATGAGCTGCAGATCGAAATCACCAGATGCCGTGGTCTCCAGAGTCGAAGGTTGGGAACTCAACCCAGTCCCTATGCCATGTACCGCTTCTTCACCTTTTCTGACCATGACACCGCCATCATTCCAGCCAGTAATGATCCTTATTTTAGAGACCAGGCTCGATTCCCAGTGCTTGTGACCTCTGACCTGGACGAGTATCTGAGGCGGGAGACCTTGTCCATATATGTTTTCGATGATGAGGACTCAGAGCCTGGCTCCTACCTTGGCAGAGTCCAAGTGCCCTTGCTGTCTCTTGCACAGAACAAACCTATTAAAGGTGGGAGTTCAAGGTTGTTACATCTTTACACCCTCCCCAGTGTTGCCTCCTTGTTCTGATTGTACTGTTCTTTGACCACTTGCTTGGAATAGTCTCTCATACAACCTGCTGAAGACTTTAGAATATTGTCAAGAGCAACAGGGCAGAAGCCTCACTGCTTGGAGCCTCACTGCTCATGTGGAAACATGGGCTTCTGCTCCTTCCAGCAAAAAACCAAGATTCCCAAGGGGCTTGCCCACCTCCAATCTGAAATCTGTACGTCTCTGGAATACTTTTTCAAAGTCTGCAGTGCTTCCGAGTACTTGTCTTTACCTGAGTCCTGTTTCTTAGTGCATGACTAGATCTGATCATAACTTAACACTCCCCTATGATTGTCTTACTTCTTTTAAACATCAGACATAAGTTAGACTTCCATGCTGGACCATGACAAAGACAAATTTTTTGGATATGAAGCTGAGCTCCATACTATCTTCCCTTATTTTCATCCCTAGGATTGTAGGGGGCTCCTGTAACTCTCTGGGTACAGTCCTAAGAGGGTGAAGTAGGGGTATCTGTGCTCTCATTAGGAAGGGTGGATAGGTACGGCCAATACTAACCATATTTAACAGGATTCTGGGTGCTCCAGGAAGTATGTGAGGCCTTTTCCTTCTAAAACCACAACCACTTCAAATAAACCCCCAGCTCCTCCTTTACCCGAGAGGAGAGGTCATATGACTCCTGTTAATCAGTGTTACAAACCAGAAGTTGGGCATTTGGGAAAAAGCCATTTTGCTTAAGTGTTCTTGGGGCCACTTGAGTGTAGATGATTGCTTTCTTGGAATGGTTCAGTAAGCATTTGATAATAGTTATGATCACGCAGTCTTGTTTATGGGCTAGATGACTGATGACAAGCAAGCTGTTATTTCTCTTCCTATATCTTTTGACTCTGTTCCTGAAGCCTGAGATTCCTATCTTCCCCTTTGATAATCTGACTGCCCTGCTGTTTTGTTACTTTCAAGTGCATTGTTGTCATGATTATTTGATAGATGTTAATTTCTAACAAAATGTGATGAAATAAAAAAATGGAGGAATAGATAAGCTGATAAATGCTCACTGCTTATTTCGTGTGTTTAGGTATTACTAATGTTTCTGTGGCTCTCAGGTGATTTTAACCTCACTGACCCTACGGAGAAACCAAATGGATCTATTCAAGTACAACTGGACTGGAAGGCTTGCTATGTACCTCCTGAGAGGTTTCTGAAACCAGAAGTTCAGACTGAGGAAAGTGACACCAAGGAAAGTTTAGAGATCTTATCTTCAGAGGAAAAGGATTCTTTTCCTCCCCAGGTAGCTCTCCCAACTCCTGATATAGCAGATTTCTGCTATTTCTATGGAGTAGATTTGAAGGGAACACTATTAAAATCGGGATAAAAAAATTTTCTTTTGTGAATGTCATGTGTAATGCCAATTTAATCTGGATACACTTTTTTTTTTTTGGTATCAGATTGAACCCAGGGGTGCTTCACCACTGAGCCACATCCCCAGCCCTTTTATACATTTTATTTAGAGACAGGGTCTCGCTGAGTTACTTAGGGTCTCACTAAATTTCTGAGACTGGCTTTGACCTCATGATCCTCCTGTGTCAAGCTCCCACGCTGCTGAGATTACAGGCATGTGCCACTGCACTTGGCTCTGGAGGCTATTGATGGAGCAAAACCCTGTATTTATTGTGAGGAGGAGAGAGTTTTATGGCAGGAGAGAAATGAAATCTAATGCCAGTTCATAAGTCCTCTTATTATCAAGATTGTTAAACTATCATCTTTAAGGTTGTCTCTCATTCTTCTGTTCAGGACCAGATGGCATCTTCTGAGATTCCCATTGAAGCCGACCAGTATCAAGCAAAGAGAAAATTTCCTCAGATGGGAGAAAGAAAAGAAAAGGAACACCAGGTTGCAAGCTACTCAAGAAGAAAACATGGCAAAAGAATAGGTGTCCAAGGAAAGAACAAAATGGAGTATCTTAGTCGTAACATCTTAAATGGAAACACACTACAAGTAAGATGTGGAAACCCTTAAAGAACTAAAATATGGGTTGCAGTGTCCCCATATGTCTTATTCTCAGAGATAGACACAGGAGAAGATACATAAGATAACTGATAATCATGGCTATTTGTGGCCACCTTGTGTTTCCACAAAGACAAGTAGTTTAGCCAGGCACGGTGGCACACACCTGTAATCCCAGCACTTTGGGAGGCTGAGACTGGAGAATCATGAGTTCAAAGCCAGCCTCAGCAATGGTGAGGTGCTAAGCAACTCAATGAGACCCTGTCTCTCCATAAAACCCAAAATAGGGCTGGGGATGTGGCTCAGTGGTTGAATACCCCTGAGTTCAATCTCTGGTACCAAAAAAAAAAAAAAGACAAGGACAAGTAGTTCAGTAAATCCTTGGACTGTTTGCTTCATTTCAATACAATTTAATTCACTATATGATGTACTTTACAATTTATACTTAGAACTTTAACAACATATACATGCGCATATATGTATGTTAGAAAGAGCTAGTATTAAGAGAGAAAACAAAGATATGACCACTTACATAATATTGTTCTTATTCTGAAGCAGGTGAACTACACTGAGTGGAAGTTCTCAGGGCTTAACATCTCCATAGATGATGGTCTTAAAACTCAGACTGATGAAGAGGAAATGACATTATCACAGTCAGCACTGAAAGAAGGGGAACCCCCCCATCCTATAAATGGTATTGTCTTTCTAAAATCTAATTTTTCTATTTAATAATTTAATGATTTTATAAAGCTATTTACTGACTGGCTTTATCTGACCATGTTAATTTTTTAATGGGAAATCAGTATGTAAGTCTCTAAGCCTGACTTGTGTTACAAGTATGAGGGTTAGGCCAACCAAGGCTGGAATTCTCAGTGAAAGGACTGTATGTGTAGCTGGCTGGTTAGCTAGCTTAGTGACCTACTATTTGTAAAATGTTAATTTATTTCAGGGTCTTGGGAATTAGGGTTACAAAGAATTAGGAGGCATGTGATTGGCTCATTTGTGAGGTTAATTTAAAAAAATTTTTAAATGATGGCAAAGCTTTAGTGTTAAATTGAAAAATAGATGATTTCAGATCATTCTAATGGCCAACTAGGTAATTTGGATTCATTCTCTCATGAGTGAATTAGAAAGCTAAAGTAAATATATTTTTAAAAAATCTTTTTAATGTTTCTTAAAAGTATTAAAGGGCCAATAAGAAAGGGAAGAATTACCTAGTCTAGGCCAGAGAGATGACTGGAGCTCAGAGAGGTTATTGAAACAGCTTCAGCTCTGGGACATTGCCAGTGTGCAGGAGGCTGGGGAGAAGTTGAACCATGCTTTTGGTGGACTTTTGGGGTGGAGAAGTAGGCATGTAGTCCAAATCTGGTGTCTTCCCAGGGTAAGCGATTTTCTGCCCAGTATAGAATTTCCCACTTTCTTGTCTGGGACCCCGAGGGCAGCACTATTCTGAGCCTCTTATGCCCTAAGATGCAAAATTGTATTTTGGATTAAGGGTTGACTTGATGTCTACCAGGATTTTTGACACTGGAGTTATCTGACACAAATTGCACAACTGTGTTTACTAGCTTCATGAAGATAAGAGCTGAGCTTAAAATTTTCAGGAGAACATTTGGTCTATGAAAATAGGCATTTTAAGTTTAAAAGTAATTGTGCTTTAAAATAATTTCAAACTTACAGAAGAGTTACATGAATAGCACACACACGCACACACACACACACACAAACCATACATTTCTAGTTCTTCTCCTTCTACCTTTCCCCATCCCCTTCTCCTCTACCTTCTTTTCCTCTTCCTCCTCAAACCCTAGTCCCTCATGTATGCTGGTCAAATACTCTACCACTGAGCCACACCCCCAGACCAAAAAAAAAGTCACATATACCCTTCACCCAAATTTATCCATTTTTAATATTTTAGCACTATTTACTTTATCACATTTTTCTGAAGCACTTGTGAATAATTTGCAAATACTATATCTTCTTACTACTATATTTTCCTAAGAAAAAGGCAATTATATTATCACAGTATGATTATCAAAATTGCAAAACTTACCACAGGAACACATCCAGTCCATGTTGAGAATTTTCTAGTTGTTTGTCCCAATGAAGTTCCTTAGATTAGGCTTTTTTTTTTTTTTTCCTATTCAATCCAGCATCATGCATTGAATTTAGTCACCTTTCTTTAGTCTACTTTCATCGGGAATATTTCTTCATCTTTTGTTTCTCATAATACTGTTATCTTTGGAAGATATAAGTGAGTTGTTCTGTAGAGTGTTCCTCAATTTAGATTTTTCTGATGCTTTTTCTTAATTAGATTCAGATTATGAATTTTTTACAGGAACACCACAGAAGTGATATTGTGTTCCTCTCACTGCATCATAGTTAGGAGGTATATGATGCCAGTTTGTCCTGTTATGGTGATGTTAACATTGATCACTTCATTAAGAAAGCATTGGGGGCTGGGATTGTGGCTCAGTGGTAGAGTGCTTGCCTCGCATGTGGGAGGCACTGGGTTTGATCCTCAGCACCGCATATAAATACATAAGTAAATAAAGGTCAATCAACAACTAAAAAAAATTAAAAAAAAAAAAGAAAGCTTCGGGGCTGGGATTGTAGCTCAGTGGTAGAGCGCTTGCCTCGCATGCATGAGGCCCTGGGTTCGATCCTCAGCACCACATACAAAGCAATAAAATAAAGACATTGTGTCCATCTACAACTAAAAAAATATTAAAAAAAAAAAAAAAAAAAAAAAAGAGGGGCTGGGATTGTAGCTCAGCGGTAGAGCGCTTGCCTCGCATGTGTGGGGCCCTGGGTTCGATCCTCAGCACCACATACAAAGCAATAAAAAAATAAAGATATTGTGTCCATCTACAACTAAAAAAATATTTAAAAAAAAAAATTTAAAAAAAAAAAAAAAAAAGAAAGCATCTACAGCTCAGGAGGCTGAGACAGGAGGATCACAAGTTCAAAGCCAACCTCAGCACTCAGCAAGACCCTGTCTCAAAATAAAAAATAAAAAAAGACTGAGGATGTAGCTCAGTGATTGAGTGCCCTGGGTTCAATCCCTGGTACAAAAAAAAAGCAAAGCTTCTGTCAAATTACTTTTTTTCCTTTGTAATTATTGCATAATCTATGAGAAGGTATTTAGAGACTGTACAAATATCTTGTTCATTGTGTCATTTCACTTAATAATTTGTGCACCCATTTGTTTTTTCTAAATCCTTAAAGAATGTTTTCAAAATATAGAACAAATTTAGAACTGAACTAATATAAACTATAGAACTAATAAATACAGAAACGAAGCTGGGCGCGGTGGCGCAAACCTGTAATCCCAGTACTTAGGGAGGCTGAGACAGGAGAATCGCGAGTTCAAAGCCAGCCTTAGCAATGGCGAGGCTCTAAGCAACTCAGTGAGACCCTGTCTCTACATAAAACACAAAATAAGGCTGGGGATGTGGCTCAGTGTCAAGTGCCCCTGAGTTCAATCTCCAGTACCAAAAAAAAAAAAAAAATACAGAAATGAGAATTAGTGAAAATATCCAGAATAAAGCAAGGAGAGACAAGAAGGAAAATACAGGGCAGGTGTTATAGCTCAGTAGTAGAGAGCTTGCCCACTATGTGTAAGGCACTGGGTTTGATTCTCAGCACTGCATATAAATAAATAAATGTCCATCAACAACTGAAAATAAGGGGGGGAGGAGGAGAAGAAAAGAGACATAAGGATAAAATGAAGAGGTCAAAGCTATACTTATTTAAATGTAGGAGAGGAGAAGGAAGAAGGACAGAGGCAGTAAAGTGATAATGACTTAGAGTTTCCCAGAACTAATAAAATATAGAGTCAATGAAATGAACTCAGGCAGAATAAGAAAAAGTAAATTCAAATCTAGGTATGATTGGAGTCAAAATTTAGAAAATAAAATCAAAGAGAAAATATTAAAAGCAATCAACAACTAAAAAAAAAATTAAACTTCAACCATTGGTACATCAGTGAGATGAAGAGCTGACTTGTCAGGAGTTACCAGCACAAGCCTGTAATCCCAGCACTTAGGGAGGCTGAGACAGGAGAATTGCGAGTTCAAAGCCAGCCTCAGCAATGGCGAGGCACTAAGCAACTCAGTGAGACCCTGTCTCTACATAAAATACAAAATAGGGCTGAGGACGTGGCTCAGTGGTCGAGTGCCCTTGAGTTCAATCTCCAGTATCAAAAAAAAAAAAAAAAAAAAGAAGAAAGAAAAAGAAGAGTTACAAGATACAAAAAAAGAGAAAACAAGATACTTTTTTTTGGTGAGGGACAGGGGACAGGACAGGAGCACTTTACCACTATGCTACATCTCCAGCAGCACCTCCCCTTTTTTTAGTTGTAGATGGACATAATTCCTTTATTTTATATGGTGCTGAGAATCAAACCCAGAGCCTTGCACATGCTAGGCAGGTGCTCTACCACTGAGCTATAACCCTAGCCCTGTCTCCAGCCCTTTTTTATTCTTTTCTTTTCAGCCAAGGTCTTGCTAAATTGCTGAGGCTGCCCTCAAACTTTTGATTCTCTAGCCTCAGCCTCTCAAGTTGCTAGGATTATAGTGTGCCACCATGACCAGCACAAGATACTTTCAATGTGCTAAAGGAAAATAATGAACTGCTAAGGAAGAATCCTCCACACAATAAAAATATTCTTCCAGAATGGAAGCAGAATAGGCATTTTCAGACAAATCAAAATGGATAGTTTTCCTCCAAACCACATATTAAAAGGTCATTCTTTTATTCTTTTTTCTTTCTTTCTTTTTTTTGGGGTACTGAGGATTGAACTCAGGGGTATTCAACCACTGAGCCACATCCCCAGCCCTATTTTGTGTTTATGTAGAGACAGGGTCTCACTGAGTTGCTTAGCGCCTCGCCTTTGCTGAGGCTGGCTTTGAATTCGCGATTCTCCGGTCTCAGCCTCCCTAAGTGCTGGAATTACAGGCATGTGCCACTGCGCCCGGCTTAAAAGGTCATTCTTTGGGCTGAAGGAAAATTATCCTAGAAAGAAACAAAGATGCAATAAGGAAGGAAAAGCAAAGAATATGAGTTAATGTAAATGCCTATAGAAAGCAAAAATACTAGTTTGTGGAGTTTAAATATATTTGGAATTTAAATAGATAATGTGGTGGATCAAACAGTGGCCCCCAGAAAAATAAGTCCATGTCCTAAATCCTGGAACCTGTAAATATTGTCTTATTTGGGAAACAGATATTTGCAGATGTAATTAAGCTAAAGATCTTTTTTTTTTTTTAATATTTTTTAGTTGTTGATAGACCTTTATTTATTTATGTGTATGTGGTGCTGAGGATTAAACCCAGGGCCTCGCACATGCAAAGCAAGTGCTCTGCCCCTGAGCCACAACCCCAGCCCTAAGCTAAAGATCTTAAAGTGAAGATCCAGATGGACCTTAAATCCAATGACAGTGCTCTTATAAAAGATGTACACAGGAGAGGGGGAGAATGTGATGGTGGAGGCAGAGACTGATGTAGCCACAAACCAGGGAGCACCTGGAAACAGCAACATAAGCTGGAAAAGGCAAGGAAAAAATAAAAAAAGAGCTGAGCATGGTGGTGCACACCTGTAATCCCAGTGGCTCAGGAGGCTGAGAAAAGAGGGTCTTGAATTCAAAGTCAGCCTAAGAAATGTAGTGAGGCACTGTCTCAAAATAAAATATAAAAAAGCCTGGGAATGTGGCTCAGTGGCTAAGTGCCCTGTTAAGAAAAAGAAAGAAGGGGGGGGGAGGGAAGGAGGGAGGGAGGGAGGGAGGGAGGGAGGGAGGGAAGGAAGGAAGGAAGGAAGGAAGGGAGAAAAAAAGGAAGAAATTAAAAGAGAAGAAAAAGAGAAAGGCAGACTCTTCCTGAGCCTTTGGTGGAAACAGTCTTGCATATCCTTGATTTTGGATTTGGGATCTCCAGAACTCTAGGACAATATTTTCTTTTGGTACTAGGGATTGAACTCAGGGGTACCCAACCACTGAGCCACATCCCCAGCCCTATTTTGTGTTTTATGTAGAGACAGGGTCTCACTAAGTGGCTTAGCACCTCGCCATTGCTGAGGCTGGCTTTGAACTCGTGATTCTTCTGTCTCAGCCTCTCTAAGTGCTGGGATTACAGGCATGCACCACTGCGCCCGGTTTAGGACAATATTTTTTGTTGGTATTTAAAGCTTCCAAGTTATGACATTTATAAGAAATGAATGCAGACAATCACAAACATTTGGTGATTAACTAACGTACTTATGCATCAAAGAAGAAATATTACTGAAGGTTACAAATTATATTAAATGGAATAAAAAAATGAAAGTGCAACATAGCACAGCTCATGGAGTGAAGCTAAAGCAGTGCTTATAAGGAAATTTTTATAGCTTTCAATGCTTAAATTAGTAAAAAATAGAAGTATAAAGTCAATAATCTAAGCCTCACTTCAAGAAGCTAGAAAAAAATCAAATCAACCCTAAAGAAGTTAATTAAAAAGATCAGAGCAGGAATCAGTGAAATAGCAAACAGGAAAAGAATAGAGCCAATCAGTGAACCCAAAGTTTTTAAAAAAGATCCACAAACTTGATAAGCCTATATATAGAATGACTATTAGTTAATCCTTGTATTTGTAGTTAATTGATTTCCTACAAAGATTCCAAGCAGCTCAGTGGGGAAATACCAATCTTTCCAAAAAATGATGTGGGAACAATTAGGGAGGCAAAATAAAACTTAGACCCTTACATCACACTATACATAAAAATTGATCAAAATGGATCATAGATCTAAATATCAGAACCAAAACTATAAAATTTCTAAAAGGAAACAGAAAAAAATCTTAACCTTACATTAGACTTAAATTTTTTTGAATATGACTAAATAATAATTGATAAATAAAAATTGATAAATTCGACTTCTGCAAAATAAAAATGTATGCTGTTCAAAGGACACCATTAAGAAATTGTTAAGACAAGATATGGGCTAGGAAAAATATTTGCAAATCACATTTCTGATAAAGAACTAGTATCCATAATCTATAAAGAACTCTTTTAAAAAAAATTTTTTAGTTGATGGATCTTTATTTTATTAATTTATTATTTTTATGTGGTGCTGAGGATTGAACCCAGTGCTTCATGCATACTAGGCAAGTGCTCTACCACTGAGCTACAGCCCCAGCCCTATAAAGAACTCTTAAAATTCAATAACACCCCAATTTGAATAGACATTTCACCAAAGACAATATACAAATGGTTAATGAACATATGAAAGATACTGAACATCAGTAGTCCTCAGGAAAATGCAGATTCACAGAGAGGTACCAGTTCACAGCAACTAGAGTGTTATATTTCATAGGCAAGAGGATTGCAAGTTCAAGACCAGGCTGAGTAATTTAGTGATACCATGCCTCAAAATAAAATAAAGAAGGGCTGAGGGTATAGCTTAGTGGTAGAGTGCTTCTGAGTTCAATTCCCAGTACTGAAAAAAACCAAAAGGAAAATATAAAGTAGGCTGCTATAAAATTGAGATTTTCTGCTTATCAAGAGATCAAACAGATAAGCTATAAGGTGGAAAAGATATTTGCAACATGCATAACCATCAAAGGGCTCAAATTCAGAAAATATACAGAACTCTTGCAAATCTAAAGGAAAAAGAAGTCTGGGCGTGGTGGCACATGCTTGTAATCCCAGTAGCTCTGAAGACTGAGGCAGGAGGATCAAGAGTTCAAAGCCAGCCTCAGCAAGAGAGGCACTAAGCAACTCCATGAGATACTGTCTCTAAAAATATAAAAAAGGGCTTGGGATATGGCTCAGTGGTTAAGTGCTCCTGAGTTCAATCCCCAGTACCCTTCCACCAAAAAAAAAAAAAAAGAAAGAAAAAGAAAAGCCAGTAGAAAAGTGGGCAAAAGATTTGAAACCCACTGTACAAAAAGGAAAGTCATTCATGTGCAGTGGTACATCATGATATATTTGTTCTTTAGAGTAAAACAGTATAAGCAATACAAATGTTCATTAGCAGTAGACTAGTAAAGTATGATACATGCATGTAATGAAATACTGTATAGAAACAAAAAAATCTCTAGCTTCTGGCAACAATATGAATGACTCTTGAAAATATAATTATGAGTGAAAGAACCCAAATATAATATGCAAAATACATAATGTATGCTTATATTTATATATATTTCAAAACCAGGCAAATCTGAACTATAGCATTTAGAAATGGATACTCAGTAGTACAAATAGAAATCAAAGCAAAGTAATTTTAATAAAGTTAGCTTGCCTATTTAAAATTTTGATGTTTGTTCATTGTGAATTTTTACACAAAATTTGATTTTCAAAAATCTGGCATTAAAACAATATTTGTCTTCACGGCCTAGTGCTCACAGCTCTCAAAGCCTGGTCCTGATTGGCCTGATAAAGAACAGCTCTCTACGACAGGCACACAGGTCCCTGCTCTCAGCCCTCGGGACCACCTTGGAGAGAAGTGCCTGACCTCTTAATAGGAGCTGTTTGGTTTAATGATGTATATTATTTTCATTGGGTGCTGTTAATATTGAGCTCCCCCTTAAAGGTGAGGTACTGGGAACAGTCAGGGACACCATAAGTCTACGGGGTAGAAATTGTACTACCTCAGATCCATAGTGCTAGATGGGAAGACACATGAACAACATGAAAAAAACAAGGGAACAAAGCACCCCAAACAAACCAAGATGCTCCAATAATAGAATCTATTGACAACACAGTAGAAGAAATATCAGAGAAGGAATTCAGAATGTACATAGTTAAACTGATCCATGACATAAAAGGTGATATAAAGAGTGAAATCAGAGATAAATTTCAGGAGGTGAAAGATCATCTCTCTTTATCTTCAGTAAAGAGAGATTATGAAAATAAATCAAGGGGCTGAGATTGTGGCACAGTGGTAGCGTGCTCGCCTAGCGTGCATAAGGCACTGGGTTTGATCCTCAGCACCACATAAAAATAATATATTCTGTCACCTACAACTAAAAAATAAATATTTAAAAAAAAAAGAAAATAAATCAAGCAGAAATCCTTGAAATGAAGGAATCAACAAACCAAATTAAAAATTCAATGGAAAGTATCACCAACAGACTAGACCACTTGGAAGACAGAACCTCAGGCAACAAAGACAAAATATATAATCTTGAAAATAAAATTAACAGAGAAGATTATAAGAAACCATTAACAGAGCTGAGTGCAGTGGCTCAAGCCTGTAATCCCAGCACTTAGGGAGGCTGAGACAGGAGAATCACGAGTTCAAAGCCAGCCTCAGCAATGGTGAGGCACTAAGCAACTCAGTGAGACCCTGTCTCTACATAAAACACAAAATAGGGCTGGGGATGTGGCTCAGTGGTTCAGTACCCCTGAGTTCAATCTCCAGTACCAAAAAAAAAAAAAAAAAAAAAACCATTAACAGAACTTCCAAGAAGTATGGGATAACATGAAAAGACCAAATTTAATATTTATTGGGACAGAGGAAGGTACAGAGATACAAACCAAAGGAATGGAGAATTTTTTCAATGAAATAATGTAAGAAAATTTCTTAAACCTGAAGAATGCAATGGAAAATCAAATACAAGAGGCTTACAGGACCCCAAATGTACAAAATTACAACAGACTCACACCAAGGCACAATACCAATGCCTAGCATACAGAATAAGGATAGAATTTTAAAGGATGTAAGAGAAAAGTATCAGGTTACATAAAGGGAGATACCAATTCCGATCTCAGCTGATTTCTCAATGCTAGTAGGTCCTGGAACAACATATACCAAGCTCTGAAAGAAAATGGAGGCCAACCAAGAATTTTGTATACAACAAAATCAATCTTCAGATTTGAAGATGAAATAAAAAACTTCCATGATAAACAAAAGTTAAAAGAATACAACTAGAAAGCCTGCACTATAGAACATTCTCAGGAAAATATCCTACGAGTAAAAAGCAGCAAAGGGAGCAACTACAATAAAGGAATAGTCAATCAAAGGAGAAACTAAGTCAAATTAAAAACCAGAAATAAGCCAAAATGAATACAAATCATATCTCAATAATAACTTTGAATGTTAATGGCCTAAATTCATCAATCGAGAGACATGGACTGCCAGGCATGCTGGTGCATGCCTGTGATCCCAGTGGCTAGGGAGCCTGAAGCAGGATGATCATGAGTTCAAAGTCAACTTCAGCAACGCCAAGGTGCTAAGCAACTCAGCGAGACCCTGTCTATAAATAAAATACAAAATAAGGCTGGGGATGTGGCTCAGTGGATGAGTGCCCCTGGGTTCAATCCTTGGTACTCCCTCCCCCCCCAAAAAAGACTGCATATACTTGCAAATTGGATTAAAAAACAAGATCCAACAATATACTCTCTCCAAGAGACTCGCCTCATAGGCAAAGAGAGCCACAGACTAAAGGTGAAAGTATGGAAAAAATATCACTCACATGGATCACATAAACAAGCAGGGGTTTCTATCCTCATATCAGATAAACTTCAAGGCAAAGTTAGAAGGGACAAAGGAGGTCATTTCATACTGCTTAAGGGAATTATACATCAATAAGACATAATCATAAATATTTATGCCCCAAACAATGGAGCATCTATGTACATCAAACAAACCTTTCTCAATTTCAAGAATCAAATAGACTACAACACAATAATACTGGGTTATTTTAACATACTTCTCACTACTGGATGGATCATCCAATAAAAAACTAAAACTATAGAACTAAATAATACAATCAATAATTTGACTTAATGGACATATATAGAATATTTCATCCATCAAGTGAATACACTTTCTTCTCAGCAGCACATGGATTCTTCTCTAAAATAGACTATATCTCATGTCACAAGGTAACTCTTAAATACAAAAAAATAGAGATACTACCCTGCATTCTATCAGATCATAATGGAATGAAATTAGAAATCAATGATAAAATAAAAAATAGAAGCCACTCCAATACCTGGAGACTAAATTATATGCTATCAAACGATGAATGAATGAATGGATAGCAGAAGAAATCAAGGGCAAAATAAAAATACTTTGAGATAAATAAAGCACTGATACAACATATAAAAGTCTCTGGGACATATGAAGGCAGTGCTAAGAGGAAAGTTCATTGCATTGAGCTCATTTATTAAAAGAATAAAATTCAATGAATAAATGACCTAATATTACATCTCAAAGACCTAAAAAAAAAAGAAAAAATCAACACCAAAAGTGGTGGAAGATAGGAAATAATTAAAATCAGAGCTGAAATCAATGAAATTAAAACAAAAGAAACAATTCAAAAATTGACAAAACAGAAAGTTGGTTCTTTGAAAAAATAAAATTGATAAACCCTTAGCCATACTAATGAGGGGAAACAGAAAACTCAAATTATTTAAATTTGTGATGGAAAAGGAACTATCACACTGAAATACAGAAGATAATTAGAAGCTATTTTTGGAAATTTATACTCCAATAAAATAGAAAATCTCAAAGATATTAACAAATCTAGAGACATATGACCTACCCAAATTGAATCAGGAGGACATACACAATTTAAACAGATAAATTTCAAGCAATGAAATAGAAGACGCCATCAAAAGCCTACCAACCAGGGGCTGGGGTTATGGCTCAGTGGTAGAGTGCTCGCCTAGCATGCATGAGGCACTGAGTTCAAACCTCAGCACCACATAAAAATAAAGATATTCTGTCTACCTACAACTAAAAACAAATATTAAAAAAAAAAAGCCTACCAACCAGCTGGGCGCAGTGGTGCATGCCTGTAATCCCCCCCCCCCCAAAGCCTACAAACCAAGAAAAGCCCAGGACCAGAGGGATTCTCAGCAGATATTTACAAGACCTTCAAAGAAGAATAACAATACTCCTCAAATTATTCCATGAAATAGAAAAGGAGAGAACCCTTCCAAACTCATTCTATGAAGCTAGTATCACCTTGATACCAAAACCAGATAAAGACATCAAGGAAAGAAAACTTCAGAACAATATCCCTGATGAACATAGATGCAAAAATTCTCAATAAAATTCTGGCAAATCACATACAAAAGCTTTAAAAAGATAGTGCACCATGGTCAAGTGGGGTTCATCCCAAGGATGCAAGGTTGTTTCAACATATGAAAATCAATGAACGTAATTCATCACATCAATAGACTTAAAGACAAGAATCATATGATCATCTCAATAGATGCAGAAAAAGCATTTGACAAAATACAGCACCCCTTCACATTCAAAATACTAGAAAAACTAGGGATAGTAGGAACATACCTCAACATTGTAAAAGCTATCTATGCTAAGCCCAAAGTACACATCATTCTAAATGGAGAAAAATTGAAAGCATTCCTTCTAAAAACTGACAAGGATGCCCTCAATCACCACTTTTTTTTTATTTTTTTATTTTTTGGTACTAAAGATTGAACTCAGGGGCACTCGACCACTGAGCCACATCCCCAGCCTTTTGTGTTTTATGTAGAGACAGGGTCTCACTGAGTTGCTTAGCATCTCACCATTGCTGAGGCTAGCTTTGAACTCGCGATTCTCCTGTCTCAGCCTCCCAAAGAGCTGGGATTACAGGCTTGTGCCACCGCACCCAGCTCAATCACCATTTTTATTCAACATAGTTCAGGAAACTCTATCCAGAGCAATTAGACAGATGAAAGAAATTAAAGGGATACAAATAGGAAAATAACTCAGGCATTTGATTGAATCTGACCTATCGCTAATTTTTTTCTTTAGAATATGAGATAATAGGACAGGAGGTAATTAAAAATCATGTACTATTTACACTCAGCTATTTATTGTCATAAATTGGAATATCATTTCTGTAGATGACAAGTTATTGTTTTTTTTTAATATTTTTTTTTAGTTGTTGATGGACACAATGTCTTTTATTGCTTTGTATGTGGTGCTGAGGATCGAACCCAGGGCCTCACGCATGTGAGGCAAGCGCTCTACCGCTGAGCTACAATCCCAGCCCTGTTGTTTTAATGTCACTCTTTTCCATGAATTTCAGAAAATAAGAACTTTGGTTAGTTGACACAAGCAGCTAAAATCTGTGGCTGGGGCTGTGGCTCGGTGGTAGAGTACTTGCCTAGCATGTGTGAGAAGGCATTGGGTTTGATTCTCATCGCTATATGTAAATAAATAAAATAAAGGTCCATCAACACCTAAAAATATATTTAAAAAAAAAAAGCTAAAATCTGCCTGGTTTCAGATGTCCAGATAGGCATGTCAGAAGCAGCAAGATGGTATAGTTGTTGAAAAAGAGTTTGTTAATCTTTTAGACAAAGATCTACATTGTTGTTAGATAAAGGTCAATAAGAAAAGGAATGGATATTGAAAACTGTTTCAACATCTGCTGGCAAAGTTTTGTGCCCCTTAGCAGACTTTGCTTTTGCCACCCCATGTCATCTCAGACCTTTCCCCTGTGAGACTTCTGTAGAACAGACAACCCCAGGACTTGGAAGTTTTAGGCAGGAGGCATAGCCTTTCTGTCTTCTAGTTACCTATTGTCATGTAACAATCCTTCTTAAAATTTAGTGACTTAAAACAACAGTACTCATTTCTTTTGCTTCCTAATCTGTAGTTTAGGTCATTCTCTTTCACATGATATCAGATAGCTCAGCTGGGGGACCCATGGGTTCAACTTGCATGATGGCTCACTTAAGGACTACACGTGGTCCCGATTTTCATTTGGGAGCTCAGCAGTGGCTAGGGGGCTGGGGTCCCAGCTCCTCTCCACGTGGGCCTTCTTGAGCAATTTGCTCGAGTTTCCACAGGGCTTGCTGGCTGGCTTCCAACTGTGAGATACCTGAGAGCATGGGGCCACATCTTAGAAGTTACATAGCATTACTCCCACCATACTCTTGGTTGAGGCAGTCACAACGATCCCCTTCCCTTGAAGGGGTGGGACACAGACCTCATCACACAATAGGAGTGTGGAGATCATACTGAGAAGAGTTTGCAGGACAGAAAATATTGTTTTGAGACCATCTTTGAAAAATACAGTTGTCACACTTGATTTGCACTGCTTTTCCTCAACTTGGTAATTTTTTTCAGGTCCTACAAGAGCCCCCCACCCAACCCCACCTGCTTTTCCTCCTGCCTGCCTTATTTCCTTCCTGCATTTCTTTTTGCCTTCCTTAGTCTTTCCTCCCTCCATTGCTCTTTTGTTTGTTCTTGTTTCCTTTTTTTTTTTTTTTCTTCCAGATGTGAGCCCTGCGTTGGTAAGCTTCTGAATGAGTGAATATTTAAGAAATAGGATTTGATTCTTAGTGAAGTAAAAGTCTAGATCTAGTGGTCAGACAGGGAATCAGAGATGTAGGTATTGGCACTTTTCTTGGGCTAGACAGAGTGCTTTGAAACAGTTATATAACTTCAGCCTCTTCTCTAGCAGATCAAGAATTCTGTGAACAAGCTTCTGAAGTCAGCGAAGCACAAACTACAGACAGTGATGACATCATAGTGACACCCATATCCCAGAAATGTCCTAAGACAGTAAGTACACTGGAGTTATCATCGTGTATGACACGGGACTGTAAATAATGACAGCGTACTTAGTAGTATTTGAAGTTCAAATCCAATTTAAATGAACTTGATGGGAAATGCAAGTTTAGTTAAATGTACATTACACGGGGCTGGGATTGTGGTGCAGTGGTAGCGTGCTCGCCTAGCATGCGTGAGGCACTGGGTTCGATCCTCAGCACCACATAAAAACAAAGATATTCTGTCCACCTACAATAAAAAAATAAATAAATATTAAAAAAAAATGTACATTACACAATAATGGAAGTTTGTTGATTCAGTTTGGTTAGCTGTAAATAAGGACTTGTTTCAACAGTTCTCTCTTCTATCTGGGTCCTTGCCTTCTCCCTCCTCTCATACCCTTCACTCTATATTGTGATTCATGTCCAGCTTGATCAATGCCCTTCTCTTTAAATCCATGTAAGGTCAGCAGCTTTACTTTGGGATGTGTAAAGGAAGGGATTCTTTAGGGGACAGTTCAGACAGATCATTCAATTTTTGCCATTTTTGACTCCATCTATAAATATTAAACATTTCACCCTCAAATCTCTTTTGGAACTATGGATACCCCTCAATCTATGAAGGGATTATGTCCCCAGCCCATTATAAATTTAAAATATCATAAGTCAAAAATGCATTTAAGGGGCTGGGGTTATGGCGCAGTGGTAGTGTGCTCGCCTAGCACGCGGGAGGCACTGGGTTCAATCCTCAGCACCACATAAAAATAAAATAAAGATATTCTGTCCACCTACAACTAAAAAATAAATATTTAAAAAAAAAATGCATTTAATGCCCATAGTCTATCAAATATCATGGCTTAATAACAGTTTCACTATGGAATACAGATTGTGTACCCTCGTGATTGCACAGCTGACTAGGAGCAACAGCTTACTGCCACTGCTCAGTGTCAGGGGAGAGTATCATACTGCGTATCAACAGCCTGGGAAAAGATCAACATTCAAATTACAAAGTACAGTTTCTACTTAATGCATAGTATTTTCATACCATCTAAAACCAAAAAATCATTAAGTTGTAAATTGGGAATCAATTACATACATGTATTGAAGACATACACATAAGTTAATAAATATTCACAAATATATTAAAAATCATTGTATTAGAATCTTATAGGATTACAAATGAGGTAGAACACAATTATTTTCTTTGAGCCACTGCTATCTGGCACATTTGTAGGTGGTCAATAAATATTGGTTGAATGAAAAATTAAGGTCTAATTGAGGATTATGAACCTTGTTAGAAATGTTAAGAGTGTGTGCTGGCACATGCTTGTAATCCCAGCACTTAGGGAGGCTGAGACAGGAGAATCGCGAGCAACAGCGAGGCGCTAAGCAACTCAGTGAGACCCTGTCTCTAGATAAAACACAAAATAGGGCTGGGGATGTGGCTCAGTGGTAGAGTACCCCTGAGTTCAATCCCTGGTACCAACAAAAAATAAAATTAAAAAAAAAGAAGGGCTGAGGATGTGGCTCAGGGGTGCCTGGGTTCAATTCCTGCTTACCACCCCCCCAAAAAAAATGAATGTAGGACAATCTAGAATAGGATCAAGTGGATAAATTATGTTGATATAAAATTTAAAATATGTAAATTCAGAAAAGGGGAATTGTTGCTTTCATAGACTTGTTTGGAAGTCAGAATCTGTGTTGAGGAATTGCAGGAAAATGAAGGATATTGGACTGGGGAGAAAGAACTCCAAGTTACTAGATTTAAACATATGACAAATTGGTTAAGTTTCTCTTCTGAACTTTTTTTTTTTTTTTTTAACTGCTGGGGATTGAACCCAAGAGCACTTAACTGCCAAACCACAAAACTTTGTTTCTCAAAATTATTACTTGAGAAATTAAATATATGAAAACTGAACCATGTTGATAGGCTGTGTAAGTCTGTCCTCAGGAAGCTCTCTTAATCAGCGTAAGGGTCCTAAAGGCCCTTTATACTTACCTCCCTTTAAGAACTCTTGGAGGTGGTCATGGTTGTGCACAAATGTAATCCAAGCAAAAAAAAAAGAAAAAAAAAGAAAAAATATACAATTGGACTGACCCTGTAGCTCAGTGGTAGAGTACTTGCCATTTGCCTAGTGTGTGCGAGGCCCTGGGTTCAATCCCCATCATATCACACACACATAAATATATATACAATTAGTAATATTAGCACTCTAATATATACTAACTCATTTGAACTTGCTGGCAGAACACAAATAGTTACACAGCGTTAGTGTCAGAAAGATAATTCCCTTTGGCTTCCTATTTCTGGTGTGCTAGTTAATTTTGCCAGGGAGCAGAGTTGTTAAAATTAACTAGTCAGCACATACAAGGGGTTAGGACATCCTGGACACCTGAGACAAAGAGAATAAATTTCATGTTCTCAGTACATGCTACTGCTAAAGAGACAGAAATCTGAGGTCTTAAAAAGAAATGGGAATAATGGATCCCTTCTTATCAGGAGCTGTAAAGAGGAGAGAACTGCTTCCCATGGTTCCTTCAGAGCAGAAGATTGACTTCTAGCACCAGGAGAAGAACTTCCTGCAGAGGAAACCACAAATTTGATTTGAGAGCTTTTCCTGAGGATTTTTTTTTTTTTTTGAACCAGGGATTGAACTCAGGGGCACTCAACCATTGAGCCACATCTCCAGCCCTATTTTGTATTTTATTTAGATACAGGGTCTGAGTTGCTTAGCCCCTTGCTTTTGCTGAGGCTGGCTTTGAATCTGTGATCCTCCTGCCTCAGCCTCCTGAACCACTGGGATTACAGGTATCAGCCACCATGCCTGTCTATTTTTATTTTGAGAGAAGGTCTTGCCAAGTTGCTCAGAGCCTCAGTAAGTTGCTGAGGCTGGCTGGACTTGAACTTGGAGTCCTGTTCAACTTCCTGAGTTGCTGGGATTATAGGCATTCACCACCATACTTTAACTTTTTTTTTAATTTTGAAATAATTATAGGGCTGGGGTTGTGGCTCAGTGGTAGAACACTTGCCTAGCATGTGTGATGCACTGGGTTCAATTCTCAGCATCACATAAAAATAATAACGGTATTATGTCCACCTACTACTAAAAAAATTAAAAAACAACACTGAATAACTTATTTTAGAAAAAGAAATATAGATTTTCATAAGCAGTTGCAAAAAAAAGTAGTGGAAGGTAGTATTATGTAAACTTTATCCAGTTTAACTCTTTTTTTCAATATATTTAGCTTTTTCTAATTCCTTTCTCTTAACTGCTGATTCATTAAAATAACATGATGTTTAGTTTAGACAGAACTCTCCTTGGCAGCATTGATTAAGCTTTAATGCTTCATGCTAAGTGCTTGACATTCACTAATCCTTGACTCCGTGTAGCAGCCTGATACACTGGCCATCCTCTCCACAGCTATAGAATGCCTGTCCTAGGATCTGCTGGGCTCTGTGGATACAACATGGTAGATAAGTCAGATTTTGACCCTTCTCTCTTGAATCTTACTTTCTGGTAAGAGAAAACATACAAATCAGTGAATAAACAAACCAGATGACTTTCACATTCTAAATCGTATGAGGGAAATAAATAGGTGATAATAATAGATGGTAAAGGGGGGGTTACATTAGGTAAGGTGGTCAGCAAAGACTTCCCTGGGCAGGAGCCATTGGAACTTAAATCTAAAGAATGAAAAGGGAGAGCTACCTATGAGTGGGAAGTAGACTCTACCATTGCAGGCAGAGGTGGCGGCGACTATAAAGGTATTGAGGCGGGGAATACAGTTATCTGAAGTACCAGAAGTCAAGAGAAAATTTCTTTTTTTTTTTTTTTTTTTGGTACTGAGGATTGAACTCAGGGGCACTCGACCACTGAGCCACATCCCCAGCCCTATTTTGTGTTTTATGTAAAGACAGGGTCTCACTGAGTTGCTTAGTGCCTCGCCATTGCTGAGGCTGGCTTTGAACTCGCGATCCTCCTGTCTCAGCCTCCCTAAGTGCTGGGATTACAAGCGTGA
>CM053401.1:69416469-69428867 GCA_028644305.1 Xerus rutilus | reverse complement strand
TGATGACTAGAAAGGGAATTCTCCAAAGAATACTCACGAGCTCTTCAATAGGTCTTCACCAGCATCATCAGATTCTGTAACAAAGGCTTCCCAGGAGGGAAGAAGCTCCTGGACAGATTCTTAGGTTATAACTTCCCTGACACATCTGTCAGGGACCCAAACAGGAGTGTCTGCATCATGGGGATAGACAGAGACTGACCCTCGGGCTTGAGAAATTACAGGATCAGGACTGCGCCATACTCCTGTCCTTAGATCCTTCCATTTCACTATCTTTTGTGTCACCTGAGGAGGCTTCCAATGTCGAACAGCTGCAGAATTGCCCTGAGTATCCACAGTCATAAAATTTAAAATAGAGAGAACATGGGCAAGGTGTCCATGAGGGGAGGTGAATTCCTCCTCCTTTGTTTTAGAAAGATAGGACTTCAGAACTTGATTAGCCCGTTCCACAATAGCTTGGCCTTGTGGATTGTATGGAATGCCATGTACTAATTTAATGTCATAATCCGGGCAGAAGGATTGAAAACTCACAGACGTGTAGGCCAGACCGTTAGCGGTTTTTAAGGTTTTAGGAACTCCCATGTAAGCAAAGGCCTGTAAACAGTGCGCTTTGACATCCTTAATCTTTTCTCCCGAGTGAGCAGACGCGAATATAAGCCCTGAAAAGGTGTCTATGGTAACATGAACATATTGCAATTTTCCAAAACTCGGCACATGCGTGACATCCATCTGCCATATATCATTAGCCATCAGCCCTTTTGGATTAACCCCGTAATGGGGGAGATGAATGAAAGGGGCACAATTAGGGCAGGTAGTAGTAATTTGCACTGCTTGTTCCTTAATTATACCTGTATGGTGTTTGAGGGATTGGGCATTACAGTGAAATTTGTTATGGGATTTTTGAGCTTGCTCCAGCGTGGCGCCCACAATGCGCGTATGTGAGTCTGCCAGAGCATTACCCTCAGATAAGGGGCCAGGAAGACTCATGTCCTGGATTAAAGGGAGGTGGTCTTCCCACTGAATAATACTTTGGTTCCTGCTTACATTGTTTTTTTAATTCCCACTCCTGTAATCTCTTGCAATGTCTGGATATCCTGTTCCAATTGCAATTCCTCATCTTCCTCCTCATCCTCTCCTTTCCCTTCCTCGCTATCCGTTTAGAAATCGCTTCTTGGGTGGATTCAAAGGTCTTAGATAACTGACTTGTTCCTGAATCAAAACCTTTTTACTTAAAAGAGTGTCCTTAATTAGCCTCCATACAGAGAAGGTGGTAATGGGAAAAGACTGTGGCCCCTCTGCGGGTAGCCTTTTCTGTAAGTCCGCACGGACCTGTTCCCAATCTGGAACCTTGAGACCTCCCAAATGAAGGAACCAGGGACTAGACTGCTCTATAATCTTTAAGAAGGCACTTATAGTACTTTTTTTAGCCCCATACCCTTTTTCTTCAACAGAGTTTCGATTTGATTTTCCAACAATTCCCTACTGTGGGTAGTGCCCATCTTTACCTGCACTATTAACAATTCACCCCTACTTACCGGCCAGTCCCGGGGTGTCCGTTGGCGTTCCTTCCCTTCTTCCAATCTCGGTGGAATCTCCGAGACGCCAGCGCCTGCGCCGGACCAAAGTGAAACTGAGTCGGCGAGGGAGCCACGGATGAAAAAACACACACAACGAAACTGAAGAAAAAGAAGCTCGAGGCTCATTCATTTCAGCACTCTGGGCTTATATATCTTTCCTACCCCCGAGGGGCGTGGGAGGCATGGAACTGCAGACCCAGGTGTGGAAAATGCTCAGGCTGCAAAACAAGCTCAGACCACAAGAACACGGGAGTTCAAGGAATGGTCAGCACCTGTGGCTTCTCTCAGAAATCAGGGTGCAGCTGGTTCTGGTAAACAGAAAGTAGCCATGCACGCAAGAATGCTCTCTCACACACACACACAAAGAAAGAAAATATCTTCTTTGAAAATTTATAACCAGGAGGAAGCCACTGAATGGGGTTTTCCACCAAATTTACATTCCTAGTGTCTGAAAACCTCAAGCTAGGGAATTAAAGTGTCCCACAAAAGATGTGCCTCAGGTACCTGGCAGAAACAAAGGCAAATCCTCTGTTGAAGAAATTACTTACAGCCAGGCCTTCAAGAATTTCCACAGATAGCTGGGCATGATGGTGCACAGCTATAATCCCAAAGGCACAGGAGGCTGAGGCAAGAGGATCTTGAGTTCAAAGCAAGCCTCAGCAACAGTGAGGCACTAAGCAACTCAGTGAGACCCTGTCTCTAAATAAAACACAAAAAAGGGTTTGGGATGTGGGTCAGTGGTTGAGTGCCCCCGAGTTCGATCCCTGGTATCAAAAAAAAAAAAAAAAGAATCTCATAAATAAAGTTCCAAAGAATATGATCTTACATTGAAAAAAAAATCTAGCATGATGTGAGACATATAATAAGCACTAAATTTTTAAAAAGGGGGATGAGGTTTTGTTCTAAAATACTTGCTCATGCTTTCAGTATCATACAGTCACACTAAATGAGTACTCAATAAATGGTAAGTTACTAAAAAAAAAAATAATTGCATCATGAGAGAGCTTCCTGGGATGACAGAAATTTTCTATATCTTGAGTTAGGTGTTGATTACACAATTGTATACATTTGTAAAAACTATACATTTAAGTTCTTTTCATTTTACTGTATGAAAATTATACCTAAATGCCTAAAAATTAAATGCACATTTCCAGGGGACACCTTAAACAGTCTGACATAACAGTGGCCTTTGTACTTTTCTTATGTCACTCACTATAAGAAATGTATTTCTACCTTGTGCCCAGTAAACTCATATATAAATAAAAATTTTAAGAAACAAGCCTTACCCTTACCATTTGCCATGCATTATTCTATTCTATTCTATTCTTTTTTTAAAATATTTATTTATTTTTTTAGTTGTAGGTGGACAGAATATCTTTATTTTATTTTTATGTGGTGCTGAGGATCGAACCCAGTGTCTCATGCATGCTAGGAGAGCACGCTACCACTGCGCCACAATCCCAGCCCCATATTCTATTCTATTCTATTCTATTCTCCTATCCTATCCTATCCTATCCTACCCTACCCTACCCTACCCTACCCTATCCCATCCCATCCTATCCCATATTTTACCATTTCATTTAAAAAATTACTAGTGAAACTTATTCAGCTAATTCATCAAAGTGCCAAAACCCATGTTTTGGAAAACATTGTGTGTAGAGTTAGAGGTTTGCTTGATGGGGTTTTGGGAGGGTTGTATGAGGGTTATTGAGAGGAAAATAACAAATATCTTTGTATTTTAAAAGTATCCTAGATGACTGTGATACAGAATGGTTGGGATGTATTGCTTGCTGAATTTCTTAGATGACACAGGTTCTCTATTTGCTTTCTAAAAGAAGAAAAGATAAATTGGGGAAGTATGGGCATTGTCCTGATGACCTAGAGGAAAGAAGCAGCCAGGAGGGTGCTCGCAGATAAAGGGGAACCATGGTTGGCAGGACACCACTCTGTATTGACGCTGACTTGCTGCTATACTGTGCAAGGAAGAACTCATGTTGACCTTGGTCTACTACTTCTGGAAACAAGATTTGCCAGCTGTCCTCCTGGCATCTCTCATGCTGGCGTAAACAAAGGAACAGTCAGAAGAGAAGACAGCAATCCTGGAGTGGAGCTGAAAGTATTGGAGTCACTGTGGGAGTCTGGTGGCCTCCTCTGTGGCATGCACTTAGGTGGAAAAAAGAATCATTGGGAAGCTCTTGTTTTGGCTGAAGGAGCTACTAAATCTCCAAGATCAATGGACAGGTCTTGTATGTCCTATTCTCAGGAGGATACTGGATTGGTTTTCATTGAAGTTGGAAAAAAAGCTCTCTCTTCAGAAATCATCTTGATTCTTTTTGTATGTTGAGATGGCCAAGAAAGGATGATCTGCAGAAATTTGACTGAAAGATAGAACAGGTGGATTCTCCTTACCAATTTCCCATAGATTAGCTATGACAATTCAAATAAGTTGTCTTTTGGTAATAGTTTTAACCTCTGAATTGATTCTTAGGGAGTAATATACTAGACTATGTCTCTGATTGATTTCTAGATAATAATGTGTTAATTTGATGGAGCCTAAACACTTGGAGGCTCTAACCTATAGGAAATAAATATTTTCCTTATCAGGATTCAGAGAAGATGTGCATTGAAATAGTCTCCCTGACCTTCTACCCAGAGGCTGAAGTGATGTCTGATGAGAACATAAAGCAGGTGTATGTGGAGTATAGATTCTACGATCTACCCTTGTCTGAGACAGAGACTCCAATATCCCTGAGGAAACCGAGGGAAGGAGAAGAAATCCACTTCCACTTTAGCAAGGGTGAGGCAACCTGTGTGGTCAAGGGTAAAGGAAGCTGACAAACATTTAGATTTATGGCCAGAATTGCTCTGGATTTCTGATGGAGGTGAATCTAGCCATTTTATCTTTTATGATGATGATGGTGATTTGCGGTACTGGGGATTAAACCCAGGGGGCTGAGCTACATCCCAGCCCTTTTTATTTTTTATTTTGAGACAAGTTCTCACTAATCTGCTCAGCCTGGCCACAAATTTGGAATTCTCCTGCCTTAGCCTCTTGAGTAGCTGAGACTGGAGACATGTGCCACTGTGTCTGAATACTCTTTTCCTTTTTAAAAATTAATTTATTTTCTTAGTATATCCTGCCCTAGTATGTACAAGATAGAAGTTGATTTCTCACTTGTATAATAAAAGTTCTGAGATGGGCTGGCAAACCTTAGGTATGTGATGCTATCAGAGGTCTGGACTGTTGTCTTTCTATCATCCCACAGCCTACCTAACTTTCCACCTTTGTGGTTACCACAAGGTTCTTTTTTTTTTTTTTGGTACTGGGGATTGAACTCAGGGGTAACCACTGAGCCACATCCCCAGCCCTATTTTGTGTTTTATTTAGAGACAGGGTCTCACTGAGTTGCTTAGCACATCGCCATTGCTGAGGCTGGCTTTGAACTTGTGATTTTTCATTCTCAGCCTCCCAAAGTGCTGGGATTACAGGCATGTGCCACTGTGCCTGGATACCCTAAGGTTCTTTTTTTTAAATTTTTTTTTTACTTGATGATGAACCTTTATTTTTTTCATTTATTTATATGTGGTGCTGAGAATCGAACCCAGTGCCTCACGCATGCTAGGCAAGCACTCTACCACTGAGCCACAACCCCAGCCCTACCCTAAGGTTCTTAATGACTGCTGGGGAAAGGAAAAAATGCCTCCCAGCTGAGCCCTTTAAGCAGCCCTCAGAAAGGTCTCATACAACACAACATCTAAATTAAATCCTATGACTATATTAAACTAAAAGGTAGACTGGAAAGTGTGCTGAGGTTGCAACATTCCTGTATAAAAATGAGGAGCGGGCTGGGGTTGTGGCGCAGTGGTAGCGTGCTCGCCTAGCACGCGGGAGGCACTGGGTTCGAGCCTCAGCACCACATAAAAATAAAATAAAGCTGTTGTGTCCACCTACAACTAAAAAATAAATATTTAAAAAAAAAAAAAAAAATGAGGAGCAAGGTAGGTGCCCTGACTTGCACCTACCACAAAACCTGAATCTCCAGGTGCCCCTAAAGAAGCAGTCTCCTAGAATTCTCTAGCCTGGGGAGTGGTGAGAGAACATTTATTTTGGCGTATGATAGAACAGCTTTCAATGCAGATTATAAGGCTTCTTTTTCTTAAATGAACAGATGGTAAATAGTTTAGGCTCTGTACTTCAGACATTCTCTTTATTGACTGCCATTGTGTTTCAGAAACAAACACAGGCTGCGAGTGTAGTTGAGTGAGCATGTGATTAACATGCTGGCATTCATCCCTTTGCACCAAAACAAATAAAACCAAAACCACCCCCTAAAACAAGAACAAAAAATAGCCACAGACACATACATGGGCATGGCTGTGTTAAAAAGAAAACTTTATTTACAAAAAAAAGGGAGCCAGCTCATAGATACAGGTTGCCAACCTTTGCTTTATGTAACTGTTTTACATATACAACCTATGAAAGTCTTCATGCCCAAATAGCAACAGTATGTGATTCTTTTTTTTTTTTTTCTTAACCTTTAATACAGTGATAGACCTGGACCCACTGGAGCAACAAGGCCGAAGGCGATTTCTATTTGCCATGCTGAATGCACAAGACCCTGAGCAAGGACAGTAAGCATCTGATTTCCACTTTAAAAGGAAGGAAGCCCAGCACGGTGGCACACGCCTATAATCCCAGCACTTTGAGAGGCTGAGACAGGAGAATCCAGGCTTAGTAACAGCTAAGGCGCTAAGCAACTCAGTGAGACCCTGTCTCTACATAAAACACAAAATAGGGCTGGGGATGTGGCTCAGTGGTTGAGTACCCCTGAGTTCAATCCCCAATATCCTCCCCAAAAAATAAGTAAATAAATAAAATAAAAGGAAGGAGATATTCAAAGAGGAATTTAAAAGTTTGAGTTTGGTTTTGTGCTAATGCTGAATATTTTAACAATTTCAAGTTAATTCATTCTTTTGTGTCTGGGGGAGTTACTGGGTATTTAACCCAGTAACTCTATCACTGAGCTATATACCTCTAGCCCATTTTTATTTTGAGACAGGGTCTCACTAAGTTGCCCAGGCTGGCCTTGAATTTGTGCTTCTCCTGCTTCAGTCTTCCAAATTGTTGGGATTACAGGCATGCACCACTGTGCCTGCCAAGTTAATTGACTGTTCATGTTTTTTTTTTTTCTTCGTGATACCAGGGATTGAACCCAGGGATGCTTAACCATTGAATCACATTCCCAGTCCTTTTTTATTTTTTATTTTGAGACAAGGTCTCGCCAAGTTGCTTAGGTCCTTGCTAAATTGCTGAGACTGGCTTTGAACTTGTGATCCTCCTGCCTCAGCCTCCCAAGTCACTGTTATTACAGGCGTGTGCCACCATGTCCTGCCAAGTTAATTTACTATTAATGAATTTCTCATCTATTTGAGCCTAATTGATATTTGTCACTACTTGATCATTATTTAATCTCATAGGTTTAGTTCATTTCTCACCCATACCAGCCCTTGATGGTCCTTTTGGTGGCAAGCAATTTACTTGTATATTAACATGGAATGGACAGCATGCTTTGACATTCCAAGCTAATTCATTTCTCACACATGCAGAAGTGTTGCTAGCTTGCCAAATATTGTGCTTTGGTATTACTAATTTTACATTTAGACTTTTAAAATTGTCTCTTTATGGGAATATTTCAATTTTGTTATAACCAAGTAAATTCTAGATCTCCTTTAAAATTTTAGGAAAGCCAATAGCCTTTATTTTTCCTTTAGCCTGAGATCTTTTAGAGTTTCCAAGTTAAATGTACTGGATTTACTTATACTAAAAAGAAAAATTATTGTTTAGCTGAAATTCAAATTTCATATGGTTTGGTTTACTTTTGGAAATCTGGCAATCCTAGTTCCTCCTGTATGTGGGTAAGAAATGATGTGGAGCTATCTTTTTTTAGTTTTCCCTTTTTTGGTGGTGCATGGGGATTGAACCCAGGGCCTTATACATGCAAGGAAAGCACTCTACCAATTGAGCTATACTCCCAGCCCCTAGCACTAGTGTTTTAATCTGTTACTTTTCTAAAGTTCCAATAATTTTACTTTGTCTCCAGTTAGTCCTAGAAAGGACTGAAAAAAGGAGCCAGTTTAAAAAAATAGTATTGCTGACTTCAATATCATTGTGGGCTTAGACAGATAAAAGTTTACTGGTAACTTTTGGAAATGGAAAGTGACTGATCATTTGCTTTCTGTGCTAATGTTAAATTTAGTTTTTACTTTACTTTTTTTATCTTTCAGAATTCTTATCTCTCTTCTTTTATTACAATGCTAATCCTCTTCCACTCAATTTTAGATTTCAGCTGATTTTGCCTTTGATTTTCTCTTTGTCAGTATTGTATAGCTGACAGTAGAATGGCTTTGTAATCTGACAGCCTGGTTTTGAACCCTAACTCTCTCACTTACTAGCTCCATAATCTTTGCAATATTACCTAACTCACTCCAAGGTTCTTATGAGAATAAAATTGAGATGACATAGTTTACATAAAGCACCTGGCATGATGCATGGTCCATAGTAATGCCAATTACCATCCCTTTCCTGGAAAGCTGAGGTAGGGAAGTTAGCATTATCCCTTTGCACTGTTGTTGAAGATTTCAGTAATGATACATAATTTGTGATAATCACAAATGAATATTGCTTACCCAGCTGAGAATGTATCCTTTTTAGTAACACCTTCTTTTCAGGGGAATCTTGTTTAGCTGTGCTTTAAGAACTCCCAGTTTTAGTCCTATTCCTGCTCCCTTAGCACTATTAGCATTAAGATTTGCTACTTAAAAATTAATAGGAATATGAAATATCCAGGATGGGCAAATATAGAGAGACAGAAAGTAATCAGTGGTTGGCAGGAACTGGGAGAAAGAATGGGGAGTGACTACTTACTCAAGATGGTTTCTCTTTTGGATTAATGACCATTCTGGAACTAGTGCTGATGGTAGCATGTTATGCTTACACTAAAACACACTGAATACCATAAAATGGTTAAAATAGTAAATTTTATCCAAGGAAATTAATGGGATTATTATGGATTATACCAGTTTCTAGAATTCAATGCCATTTGTTAGGTTAAGTCAAGGTAATACTAGTTGTCAATCACTACTCATTGCTTTTGGGGTACCGTACCGTGTGCTTTACAGCATCATCTTTCAAGACTCACAACTCTAAGGAATATACATTTTATATTTGTTTTCCAATTTTGCATTCCTTCTGTTTCCTTTGCTCAGGTTTGGTATCCAAATTTTATTTAGAAAGCTTCTTCTAATATCCATAATACTTCCATATCAAATCCTTCAACATTGTAAACTGTCTTACCAGGAATTTTATCTTGATATTTTGAGGTTTGATCAACTATATTTTTTAAAATCTTTGTTCCCTTTTCTAAGGGCCTGTAGTAACAGGTCTTTAAATAAGTAGTTTCACTTAATTAAAATTAAGTAAAATTGATTCCTCACTTTGTTGTCATCTTGTAAAATGGAGTCAAAGGAAACGTGATTCAGGGGAGAATATACTGTATTATTTTATTATTTTTATCTTTATTTTCTTTTTAAAATATAAGGGGATCGGCAGTACTGAGATAAATGGATTTTCCCCCCTTTAGTTTAAAGTTTACAGTGGTGAGTGATCCAATGGATGAAGAAAAGAAAGAATGTGAAGAAGTAGGATATGCATACCTTGGACTGTGGCAGATCCTTGAATCAGGAAGAGATATTCTAGAACAAGAGTTAGATAGTGAGTAATAAAAATTTTTGTACCTTCTCAGTTCCTAATTTTCTAAGGAAAACATCTTAATATTAAATAATTTTTGTTTTACCTCCAGTATATCATTATCACTTTGAAGTTGATGAGACACAAACTAGATTGAAATCTCTTCCCCATAGCTATGTCTTTCATTTCTGGATCCAGCATGAAAAGTAGTTAGTTGTATATTTTAGTTGTATATTTTGTAATGTAATTCTCATTACAACTAGAGTCTATTTTGAATCTACGATCTCTGAGGTAGGGAATACTGTTTATTTATTTGGTACTGGGGATTGAACCCAGAGGTGTTTTACCACTGAGCTGCATCCCCGTTTTTAAATTTTTTATCTGGAGACAGGGCCTCAGTAAGTTGCTGAGGCTGGCTTTGAACTTGGGATCCTCTTGCCTCAGCCTCCCAAATCATTAGCATTACAGACATGTGCCACTATACCCAGCTATGGAATACTTTTTAAAGATAAATTAATTTCAATAACATTCAGACATCAAAATTTCCGACCTCTTAATCAGATAAGGTTTGTAAAGGTAGCTAATACCTTTCTCTGTTAATGTGTAATCATGCACACATTCCTATATCCCATATACATACCAACTTTTTTCTTCCCCAATATCCACTGGTCACCAAGTGATAATCACTTTTTTGTCTTGACCACATTCTGCTGTTATTTTGTATATGTTGTGTTTACTGAATTGATATAAAATTGTTCTGATTATATATATGTACATGTGTGTATATACACACACACGTATATTTTTAGGACTATTCCTCAGATCAAGTATTACAGTTCAAACAGGACTTCATTGTATTTATATATATAAATACAATGTATTGTATTTATACAATGTATTGTACAAATATAAATTTGTGCATTGTATAAATACAATGTATTTTTATATATTTATTTTTTTATTTAGCTTCAAGCACGACTTCATTGTATTCCTTCAGTATCTTTCCAACCTCTCTGTACTCCTTTTCTCAGTATCCAAACAGTGATAATAGCAGAAAGTATTTCACAGGGTTACTGTGAAGATTAAAGAGACATTTAGGTAAATAATGGAGGACTAAGGGCTGCCTAGACAGTGCCTGGCACATGACAAGTGCCGTCTGTTAGCCACTCCCAACTCAACTAATTTGTTTCATCACTGAACATGACCATGCTCTTCTGACTTCAGTGCCAAGGAAAACTCCTATAAGCCTTTTCTAGTGACTTCAAAATTCCCATGCCAGTGAATGAGTGCTTCTCAAATTTTGTTTTTAATCATCAAAACAAATAAAACCCACTTAAAAGAGTAAGCCCGTCTCTTCCCCTCAGGCTTTAGACATGTTGGTCATTGATTTTAAAAATGATACTGTTTTCTGGCCCTATATCTACCTTATCACTTCACAACCCAACTCCTTTTAAGTATTTGTTGAATGACCAGGCAACAGCAGTCTTATCTATCTCCTATATTCTTCCATTATTTCCATTCCAAATATTCACTTTGTGAATATTTTCACCAATTTTCCTAATTGCCAAATCCAGTTGGTTTTATCACTTAAATTTCTTGACTTTGCTAAACCAGTATTGCTTCTTCCCCCTTTTAAACTTTATTTTTGGTACTGGGGATTTAACCTGGGGGTATTTCTCTACTAAGTTACATTCCCAGACCTTACAGGTATGAACTGCACCTGGATCTGTTTTTTTAGGATGTTAACTATCACTTTCTAGCTGGCTGGCCCTTGTTTGCTTTGTAGGTTCTTCTTTCCTGGACTGTTTCTTTGAATTAGATTCTTCTGGTTCAGTCCTTGGTTTTTCTCCATATATATACTCTTTCTGGGAGTAGGTGGTTGAATCCACTCCCAGGTTTTTGCTTTTTAAATTTTTTTAGTTGTCAATATAACTTTCATTTATATGCAGTGCTGAGAATCGAACCCAGTGCCTCACACATGCTAGGCAAGCACTCTGCCACTGAGCTACAACCCCAGCCACTCACAGGGTTTGAACTACTGCTTAGATGATCTGAAATCTAGGTTTCTAGACCAGATTTTTTATATTATCTAGACTCACAACAGATGCCATTACTTATTTTGTACGTCCCCTAGGAACCTTGAACTCTGATAATTTTCTAACATGTATTCCATTATTCAAATTACAATGGTCATTTTTAATTACTTTTCTCCTTACTCCCAACATTGAGTTAAAACTTTACATAGCTCATGAATTATCTCCAGAAACCCTTCCATTTTCTCCATTCTGGCATATGTGTCCCTTGTCTCCAAAGCACCATGGGCTTTTACTTATTACAGCACTTGCTATACTGCAATGACCCCATTTTCCTTTCTATCCATTAGACAGAATATCTTCATGAATTAGCGTAGTTACTTCATTCACTTGGTATCCCCAGTACCTAAGATAACAAGTACCAGGTATGAGTGTTTTAAATTGAAAATGCTAATACTTTTACTTTTTCTCAATAGTTGTTAGCCCTGAAGACCAGGCAATTCCAATAGGAAGACTGAAGGTTTCTCTTCAAGCAGCTGCTGCCCTCCATGGTATTTACAAGGAGATGACTGAAGATTTGTTTTCATGAAGGAACAAATGCTTTTCCATTCTAAAATCCAAGGGAACCATAGTAAAAATCTTATAACTTGCTATGCCATAAATTTGGTTTACTGTGTGTGGTATCTAGTATCTCTTAGTCTAATGATAAAAGTTTAGTGATGAGACTAGTGGGGTAAAGGCATTTCCTTTCCAATGCATAAGCACTTAACCAGGTGACAAACAGGTTGCTTTCAAGGACTGCAAAGGAATGGTCACAAAAGGTGAATTTATAAAAACAAAACAACAAAAAAACCCACAGTTTATTTATCTTTTAGTTCTTCCAAAATTGAAAATATCAAGTCCTACTGCTAAGGAGAAAAAAAACAAAAAACAAAACAAAACAAAACCAAAATCTGAAACCCCTCCCCCCCCTCTTCTCTTAGTCACAGAACACAGAAGGAAGTGCAGTGGGACAGGTGGGTGCAGAGAACCAGGAGGGGAGGA
>CM053401.1:69387994-69415969 GCA_028644305.1 Xerus rutilus | reverse complement strand
TACTGCTAAGGAGAAAAAAAACAAAAAACAAAACAAAACAAAACCAAAATCTGAAACCCCTCCCCCCCCTCTTCTCTTAGTCACAGAACACAGAAGGAAGTGCAGTGGGACAGGTGGGTGCAGAGAACCAGGAGGGGAGGATGGCAAGATAAACTCCCCCAATACTTAAAAAGCTGTTCTTCAACAGAAACTGTGATAAATACAGGACAATGCGGGACAAGTAAAAATAAGGAGCAGCAGTGTTGAGAGGCTGTGTTGTAGATAATGGCCTCCCTTCCTCTTCTCTTTTCTTGTCAGGGTATTCTAGACCCAAGGCATGACTTGCCCTTCCAGATCTAAATGTGGACTCCTTTGAGCCTCCCTCTAGGTTTCACTTGAAGCAGTATGTGAGACACCACCATTCTTCCTTAGATATATCAGAAAAGAGACTGGTAACTTTGCCTTCTATCCTTGTACCATTTATGACTATTAAGGAGAAAAACCAAGCCAGGAAGTGTCACTGCTTCTTATGTCTTCCAAGGCAGCAGAGATACCTCAGAACCTGAATGAGGCCAGAAACCAGGAAAACTGATGAAGCTACCAGCCCCAACTGCCTCACTAGCTCAAGCTGCACCACAATTGTTAGCAAATTCCAAGAACCTTTTCTTGAGTATTGCAAAGATGGAACTTAGACGTGAGGAAGGTCATGGCAGTGGGGTAGGATAGAAGGTTGAATCTGCTGGTCAAGAACCATGGTACAGGTAGTTAAGGAGCTCCTTGTACCACTGTCTTGGAAATACAGCTCTGAGACACCAAAGGTAAGATGTCAGAAGCCATCGATGTCCTGGTAGAAGGTGATAGGAAGAGAGGAATGAACGGTATTTATTAACAGCTGAAGCCTCCGCCCTTCTTCAAGAACACCTCTTCCCTTGCCATCTGAATTGGGGCCATTGGCACGTGTCCTGGTGGGCCTGAAATTCCCCGAGTAGATTGGTCCACACGAATGGCCCCCTAAACCCATACACACAAATGGCAAAACTTCAAAGAAAACAAAAGGAAAAATACAGTTTCTATGTCATGTAAAATTTTCAGGAGTTGGCTGGAGGAAGAACGGAGCTCAGGGCCAAAGTTCAGATGTTACTTCCTTTTTTTCTTGGGAGGTGCAGAGCTGTGTCTGGAACCACGGTTAGAACCACGGCCTGAGCTGTGTACAGACGCCTTCCTCTTCCGACTCATACTTCGACTCTGTTCCTCCTCCTCCTCATAACGACTTTCTCGGTCCGCTAAATAAAAGAAGGAATCATTGGTTAGCTTTAGTTACCTACTGGATAGCATGAAATAGTACAGAGAATGTACTTCAGTCAGACCTGAGTTTTAATCTTTAATCTGTCATTTATTAATATGTGACCTGGGGCCAAATGCTTACATTCTTCCTAATCTGGAGCCTTACGTGACTATGTGGTATCATGGCTATGAGCACACTAGAAGCTTTAGCAGATGACAAAAGTATCTGATTAGGTGGCGTCTTATCCCCTTGGAGAAGCTGGATACATTCTAGACCTTATTTAGTCAATGAAACTGTGGCTATGGCTCCAAGTTTTGTCATGTTCTTTTGTTCTTCTCATTAGGCTACTAATAAGAAATGCTCAAACTACAGAAATGTGCTAGAAATTTGTACATAAATGAATGAATGAATAAACAAACCAAACAAAAACAATTATTTTTTTTAACCTTTTCGGGCTTCTTCTTCCAGTTCATCCCAATCCTTCCCGCTCTCTTCTTCACTGCCCAATGATTCCTTTGAATAGTCTGCAATGACAATGATCACAGATTAGCCATACAGAAACAGAAACATAATAGAACGACAGAATTTTTCCCTTAAAAAAAAAAAACAAAAAACAATACAAGTTTCTAGCCTGGTGTGATGGCACACACTTGCAATCCCAGCGACTTGGGAGGCTGAGGCAGGAGGATTGCAAGTTCAAAACCCAGCCTTAGCAACTTAGCAAGACCGTGTTTTAAAATAATAAGAGCTGGAGATGTGGTTCAGTAGTTGGGCGCCTGTGTTCAATCCTAGGTACCAACCAAATAAAACAACAAACACAAAAAGTTTCTAGAAATCATATTAGATTAGGAAGCTATGACAAATATTTTTCATTAAAGACCAACCTGATTCTTCTGCTTCTGATGAATAATCTTCATCACTGTCCTCTTCTTCCTCTTCATAATCATCCTCTGAAGGATTAAAAGTCTCATCTTCAATTTCAGACTCTGAATCCCCTTCTTCGGCATCACTCCCCTGGTGAGTTAGAAAGAACATAATACTATTAACTCCCCTACCCCACTTTCACCTTATAATGAAATAATTCAACCCAATTAGTACACCAGCATTTTATATGAAAAAAACAAAAACAAAAACAAAAACCTGAGAGACCAAGAGATAAAATCACTTATCTAAAATTACTGGCAAAATGCAGTTATCAGAACCTTAACTAGTTCATCTATCTAGTTCTTCTTTCTCTTTCTTTTTTTGCTAGGGATTTAAACCAGGGCTTCAGGCATGCTGATTCATATTTCCCAAAGATTCATTTCATTTATCCTTACCTAGGGAAATTAATGACAGAAGCTTTGTAATAATGCACTATGCAAAGGTGCAAAGACCACTTTTTAGCAGGTAATTCGTATATAATACCCTAAGATTTCCCCCCAAATACTATGAAACTCATGACAAATGGTTTTTATAATTTCAAAGAAATCTTGTGAGTGGCCATCTACCACTTACTTGTAAAGCTAATCAGGAAAAACAGTAATACCAAGTTGTGTTCAAAGTTTCTCCCAGTTGCTCCCTCTATCCCATTCTCCTAACTGCCAAAATGACAGCAGGCAACAATGTCTGCCAGAAAAGAAACCCCACACTCACGCACCTCACCCTCAGGTTCCAGGAAAGACCAGCCACCTTGTTCAAAGAAGCCCTCAGGGTCATCAACGATGGTCTTCATAATTTTAGTCCAGTTGAGGGACTGTACTCCTTCTGTGTACTTTAGGTCACAGGAACTGAGAGAAATGACATTACAAAATCAGAATCAATTTTCTAAGAATTTCCAATGTGATCTGCTCCCCACCTTGCCCAATGTGATCTGACCATTAGTTTCCTTGAAGATAATCTTTTCCTAAACATACGAGAGCATATTCTTTGCATTGTGCTACCAGAGAATGCCAAAATAGACATTTCATCTCCCAGAGCACTAAACTTCACAACAAAGCAGCCCTCCAACTGAAATAAGTTTTGCTCTTAACCAAGTCTGAGCTTCCATTTTCTTCCTTAAACACCTTATTCTTCCCTTACTCTTCCCTTCTGTTCACCTAAGTTTGTCCTTTCCCTCATTTGTCCTATTCTTCTTTTTAATGGTACTGGGGATTGAACCCATGCCCTTTTAAAAATTTTTTATTTGAGACAGGCTCTCACCAAGTTACTGAGGCTGGCCTTGAACTTGAGATCCTCATGTCTCAGACTCCCAAGCTGCTTGGATTACAGGTGTGTGCCATCATGCCCACCTGGTCCCACTCTTATTTGCAAATGGTCTTAACTTATAACCAATTCTGTAATGTTTTTCAGATCTGATCATTCACACTACCAATTAAGAAACAGTGAGTTTTTACTGGCCCTAGCTTTTCCCTTCTCAACTTTTCACAACTTTCTATGTTTTACTTATTTGATGAAAGGTCTATTTGAAGATAGGAGCAAAACCAAACCAAAATAAAACAGGAAAAATATCATATAGTAGTGAGGTCTATTAACTTTACACTAAAAGGCTGTTCCAAACCCATGCCAATGGCATCTGAGAACAAGCCTCAAAAATCAAAGAGAATCCAAGAAACCTGTCTGTATCCTAGAATAAAATTTAAAACATTTCAAATAATATGACAAAACATGGCACCCAACAATGTGGAGACACAAAGTCTGGCAACTGATCACAAATATCAGGTACTCAAAGGGGCAACAGGAAAATCAATCAACATAAACATTCAGAATATAGAGATGATAGATGAAAGCAGCAGACAAGGACATTAAACAGGCTATTATAGGGCTGAGGATGGAGCTCAGTGGTAGAGTGCTAGCTTAGCATGAGGCCCTGGGTTTGATCCCCAGTACTGCCAAAAAAGAAACAAACAAAAACCAAAACAAAACAAAAAAACCTCACCCACTATTATAAATATTCTCTATATGTTCAAGATAGAAGAGCAAAACTTGAACATGAAGGGAGAAGAAAACAACAGAACCTATATTTATATCTAAAGCTCAAGAAACATCAAGCAGAATAAACAAAACTACATCAAAGCACCAAATGACCAATGGTGAAAGCCAATGGTAAGTGCAAAATTTTAAATCAGCCTGAGGAAAAAAATGACAATCTACAGGGAAAAAAGAGTAACAGCAGATGTCTCGTAAGAAACTCTGCAAGCCAGAAGACAACCAAGCAGTATTTTTTAAGTACTCTAAGACTGTCAACTTAGAATTCTGTATCCAGTGGAAAACATCTTTCTAAAATGGAAGTGAAATAAAGACTTCTCAAAGAAAGAAACTGAGAATCTGTCACTAGAAAACCTGTATCTACAATGCTAATATATACATATAAAATGTCCCCATTTATAAATTAAAACAACTGTTTTAAAGCTAAAATAATGTGGTAAATTGCAGACTGCATAATATATTAGAAGTAAAATGTATGACAAAAAGAAGAGATGGAAGCATAAGAACCTTATAATAGTAGGATGTGTAAGCTGTACAATATGACTGAAAGCAGACTAAAATAAGTTAAAGATGTACATGCAGGGCTGGGGTTGTGGCTCAGTGGTAAAATGCTTGCCTAGCATGTATGACATGGGTTCGATTCTCAGCACCATATTAAAAAAAAATGTATATGCAAACCTTATAGCAATCATTACAAAAATAAAAGGGAGTAGCTAGTAAGCCAAGTGTGAGGATAAAACAATCACAAAAATAATCAAAAAAGGCATGAATAGTGGAAAAGAGAAAAGAACGGAAATACAGATAGAAAACAAATGGCAATACAGTAGATTCAATCCCAAGCATATTAATAATACAATAAATGCAAATGATATATATATATTTTTTGGTACCAGGGATTGAACTCGGGCACTCAGACACTGAGCCATATCCTCGGCCCTATTTTGTATCTTATTTAGAGACAGGGTCTGACTGAGTTACTTAGCACCTTGCTTTTTGCTGAGGCTGGCTTTGAACTTGCAATACTCCTCCTGTCTCAGCCTCCCAAGTTACTGGGATTACAGGCCCCGCTGGAATTACAGGCACGCACCACTCCGCCCAGTGCAAATGATGTTTTTAACAATTCAATTAAGCCCAGTGCAGTGGTGCAAGCCTGTAATTCCAGCATTTAGGGAGGCTGAGACGGGAGAATCACGAGTTCAAAGCCAGCCTCGGCAATGATGAGGCGCTAAGCAACTCAGTGAGACCCTGTCTCTACATAAAACACAAAATAGGGCTGAGGAGGTCGCTCTGTGATTGAGTGCCCCTGAGTTCGATCTCTAGTACCAAAAAAACAAAAACACACAAAAAACAAAACAATCCAATTAAAAGGTGAACATTACCAGAACAGATTAAAAAAATAAAAATAAAAACAAAAAACAAACCAAACCAAGACCCAAATACATGCCATCTCCATGTAATCCACTTTAAATATAATATAAAACAAGGTGGGAGTTGAGGCATAGCTCAGTGATAAGAGTGTTTGCCTAGCATGCATGAGGCCCTGGGTCCAATGCCCAGCATAATATATACATTAAGGAGGAATGTCTAAAGTGAAAAAGAAAAAAAAAGAAGATATGTCATGCAAACACTAACCAAAATATAGTTAGAAACTATAGTAATATCACACTAAATAGATTTCAAAACAAGAAATAGTTTGAATATTCCTTATCTGAAATGCAGGGGACCAGTAGTGTTTCAGATTTTTTCAGATACTGGACTATTTGCATATAAATGAGGTATCCTGGGAATGGGACACAGTCCAAACACAAAATTCATTTGTTTTATATACAACATATAGCCTCAAAGTAATTCTACACATTTTTAGTGCACCTGCATTTTGACTTTGACAACTCTCATATTGATGGTTTTCCAGACAGTGGAATGATTTAGCAATTTCATAAATATACACTGAACCCTGTGACACCAAAAATCCTATTCTAAGGCCATTTACCCAAAGGAAATGAGATCATATATACTTAAATCTTTATGTAATATTAAAGCAGCTATTCATAATAGCCCCTAAACAGGAAATGGGTTAAATATGGAATATCCATACAGTGGAATGCTACTCCATAATAAAAAAGGAAAGCCAACTAATGCACTCAACTTGGATAAATTTTGAATGCTAAGTGAAGAATGCAACATACAAAAGATTACACAGTGTGTGATTCCATTTATGTCAAATTCTAAAAGAGGCAAAAAATGTAAGGTGATAGAAATCAGTGATGGGAATGAGGGAAAGGACTGACTGCAGAGAGGTATGGTATGACAGAAACATTCCATTCTAATTGTGATGGTAGATATATTTACTAAAACTCATACCATAAACTGCTGAATTTCTCAATAAAGCTTGCTAAAAGTTCACATGCATTTATATATAATACTTATGCTCCTCTATCAACTATCAGCATGTTTCTTAGGAAAAAGCCTTACAGAAACCATGTATTTTTATTTCTCTCAGTTTATTTCTAACTATGAATCTATTTCTTTTCTTTAAAGAGGAGAAAAAACTTGTTTTTGCTCATGGTTTCAGAGGTTTAGTTCATGCTCTGAAGAGAGGAAGAGCACAATGACAGAGGGAGCAGCACACAAAATTTACCCAGTTCATGAAAATCAGGAAGCAGAGAGGTTAACACATTTTTTTTTTTTTTAAATTTTTTTTTAGTTGTAGATGGACACAATGTCTTTATTTTATTGCTTTGTATGTGGTGCTGAGGATCGAACCTAGGGCCTCACGCATGCGAGGCAAGCGCTCTACCACTGAGCTACAATCCCAGCCCCGTTAACACATTTCTTAAAAAGGAAATTTGTATTTATAGACCCTTTCCACTTCCTAGATAATCGGGAGGTGGTACAGAGCAAACTATTTAATAGCTACCTAAAGCATCACTTAGGGAGTGACCATCTCTTAAATTATTGGAGTTCTGGTACTTCCATGAGAAACTGTTTTGAGTGTAAGTGTCCCTCTCAATGTACATATGTAATAAATTAATAAATTCAATCTCATTTTTCAGTTAAAAAGAGAACTAGTGGCCGGGTGTGGTGGCACACGCCTGTAATCCCAGCACTTTGGGAGGCTGAGACAGGAGAATCGCGAGTTCAAAGCCAACCTCAGCACTGGTGAGGTGCTAAGCAACTCAGTGAGACCCTGTCTCTCAATAAAGCACAAAATAGGGCTAGGAGTGTGGCTTAGTGGTCGAATACCCCTAAGTTCAATCCCTGGTACCAACAACCACAACAAAAAAAGAACTAGGGGCTGGGGTTGTGGCTCAGTGGTAGAGCACTTGCCTTGCATGTGTGAGGCACTGGGTTCAATTCTCAGCACCACATATAAATAAATAAAATAAAGATCCACTGACAACTAAAAAAATATATATATAAAAAAAAGAACTAGTAAAAAGTACGGAAATCTCTTTAGATGAGCAATTATTATACACGCACAAAGATCTTTTTATGCATGTATCAAATAGACAGGAAAAAACCCTTGGATTTTTATTTTCTTCATGTTAAGTATCCATAAAGTACTACTTACTGGGCATTCAAGAAAAAGTGAATGGCTTCTTTGGGAACAGTCACACTAAACAGATCCCAAGTCTCTGTAACTCAATCCAAAGGTAGTCTCACCTTAAATACATCAGTAGATTTAAAATTTTTTTTCCCCTAAAGAAGCACAGTCTTGACATTTTGTCCAGGCTGGCCCCAAACTCATGGGCTGAAGTAATCTTCCTGCCTCAGCCTCCAAAGTAGCTGGATCTATAGGTGAACACCACCAAACATGTTTATGTAAAACATATAACACTTAAATTCTGTAACATGGGGAAAATGTGAGATGACTGGCACATTTACTTACTTCAACCATTCCTTGATGGGGTCAAGGGAGGCTACGGGAATGGCATTGATCATTGTCACTTTCTTACTGTAGTCCTTGTAGACAATTACCATATCAAAGTTCTTCAGGTGAAACTGGACCCTCTCAAAATGGATCAGCTCCACTTCATCCAATGTCACCACAAAAGGTGGCTGTTAGATAAGAACCAGATCATTATATAAATACTTCCTCCAAAGCACTACTATTTTCACATACTTTCAGGAAGTAAATCATCACACAGGAAAACTAAGCTACTTTTTGGTGTTTTTGAAAGGGTAAAGTAGTATGAGATACTAAGAAGCCCTAGTAAAACCATCTGCAAGATAAAAACCTCAAGAAGAATAAATTCAAGAAAATTATGTGAAGAAACTATTTTAAAAAACTATTTAGGGCTGGGGTTGTGGCTCAGTGATACAGCACTTGCCTAGCATGTGTGAGGCACTGGGTTCAATTCTCTGCATTGCATATAAACAAGTAAAGTCCACTGATAACTAAGAAAGTATTTTTTAAAAAAACAAAACCAAAGAGACTTTAATTAGAATAAATTTAAAATTTTTTTTCCCCTAAAGAGGATTAAAACAAATACCCATCCTCCTGCTTTCTCTGTTTTCTTACTAAACAAAGTGAAGAGGGCTTAGAGGATAGCTCAGTGGTACGTAGAATATGTGTATGAAGCCTTGGGTTCAATGCCCATCACCACAAAAAAGGAAAGGACGGCTGGGGTCGTAGCACAATGGTAGAGCGCTTACTTAGCATGTGTGAGGCACTGGGTTTGATTCTTAGCACCACATATAAATAAATAAATAAAAACAAAGGTCAATTGACAACTTTAAAAAAAAAAAAAAGGAAAGGAAAGGAAAAGAAAATTAGATAACCAAAATAAAAGAAGGCAAGACATACCCATTCTGTAGCATTTACTAGTGCACTACTAGTGGGCTGAAGGAGGCAGGTACTCCTATAGGGAGCTCCATTAAATCTGAAAAGAAAGGAAACTCACCAAAGTGGGTTTAGCATATGTGAAACAATTGCTGCTACAACAAATTTCCCTCTCCCCATGCCAAACAAGGCTCCTACATACTGGAAACTCATCTCCAGAGGAAACCTCTTAGCCTTAGCCATTCATGCAAATCCTTAAAAAAAATTTAAGGGCAAGTGAATGTTTCAAAGATTATCAGTCATAGAAAAAAATGGATGTATTTTTTACATCCATTTATTATTAAAAAAAAAAGTAATTCATTTTCCTAAAAGACAGACTGGTAAAATTGCAGACCAAAAAAAAAAAAGTTACCCCAAGTCCCTAAAAGGCACTTCAAATTCCAGTTCTTCCTTTGTTAGAGCCTCTACTTTCTCAATGAAATTTTTAAAGGCTGTTTTCAGTTTGTGCCTCATTTCTCGCTCCATCTGTAGAAGAAAAAAATGTTAACTACAGCCAGCATGTTACTTGTTCATGGTACCTCTCCCTCAAAAGGAAGTGATTTTGTAGTTTTTAATTCTCATGACTATAACTGTAAAATATACCTAATTAAAAATTATCATTAACTATCAGGGTGAACCTACAGCTTAATTCTCAAATCATTGCACTATACCTACTATATGACCAGATAATTTGAGTTATTCTCAAGAGTTGTTTATAAAACACAACAAATCCTGTGCTCAGATTTGGACCTCATCCTGCTGCTACTCTATAAATTCAACACCAAATTTCACAGACCTGTTCAGCATAGAGATCATCTCGGTCATGCATATGCTGATGTTTCCCTAAGTCTGTGGTGATCTCTCCCACTTCCGTGTAGAACTGCACATCCGTGTGCCGCTTCTTCCCAAACATAATGGCATTCTGGTAGCATAAAGAAGAAAGGATAAGAAAGAAATCAGAAGACTTGGGCCACCTAACACACAGAAACAATATATAAGAAATGAAACACAATGAAATCAGCGGGACGTGGAGACAGGAGAATCATGAGTTCAAAGCCAGCCTCAGCAACTCAGTGAGACCCTGTCTCTACATAAAACACAAAATAGGGCTGGGGATATGGCTCAGTGGAATACTCCTGAGTTCAATCTCCGGTACCCCCCCCCCCCAAAAAAAAACCTTGAAGATGTAGCTCAGTGGTACAGTGGCCCTGAGTTCAATCTCCAGTACCACTAAACAAAAACTTCATCCTTGTCATAAATAATGGTTTTGGGGAATGTAAAAGTACACATTTTAAAAAGGACTCCTATTTACTACAGCAGACTTTGGAAAATATGTTGGTAACAAGTTTTGTGTAAAGCAAAAACTTTTATTTCAGAAACAGGAATTTGGAGAAGACCTCAAATATTTATTTTGGGTGCTTTACCACTGAGCAACATTCCCAACACCCTTTTAAAAAATTTCTTTTTTGAGACAGGACTGGCTAAGTTGCTTACGCTGGCATTGAACTTGCAATCCTCTTCCCTCAGCCTCCCAAGTTGTTTAGATTACAGGCGAGCACTACTGCACCTGGCTAGATGTTATGTTTTGGTGGTCACTATATGTCACACAAAAGGGACAAAAATATTTAGTGCCTTCTAGATGTTAGGCACTGTGAACTTTATAAACTTATTTTCTAAACCTCTTAATGATTTTGTTACATGACTTTTTAATCACTATTTTATACGAAAGAAGTGATAAAAAATTAAATATTTTGCCTAAGAGCTCATAATCATAGCTAGTTAAATAAAAGTGTATACCTTGAGGTGAAAGTGCAAGACAATAATCATTTCTCCATCACAGGGCTGGAACAAAGCATGTTTAATATTGTTATAGAGAATATCCACTTTATCTCCTCGAACAGATGTGAAGCGGAAACCTAGGAAAAAGAATAAGGAAGCTAAGTGTCAAAGAGGATAATTAGGTTAGATCATCAAAAGGCATTTTATGTCTTCTGGTCACAGGAGGGTCAGAGGAAGCACCAACAACTGTAGAGTTTTCCATGCCAACTGGCCATACAGCATTGTAAGTAGATTCCTCCCAATGTTTCCTCGTCATATTGTATTGTCTGACCTGTTATTCCTACAAATGTGCCCCTGAAGATAAAGCCCAGACACATAAAAGATTATTTGTACATACCGTTGACATGGGCCTCTAGTGAGCCTTGCATCCTCTTTTGGGCAATGTTTGGGCGAATATATAAATCTTTCAGTTTGGGATTACTCCGGTTTAGATTAATCACAAGTGAGTCTTGTTTCACAATGCCCTAAGTAGTAAGAAATTTAATGTGAACCTTTGTACCCTTACATGTCCCCTAAAATACATGTGTCCTTTTGAACAAAGGTGCTTAGTCTGTGTTCAGGCTCACCTCCTTTTCTTTCTCTTCTGCTTCTCGAGTCTTGTATCGTTTTTGTACTTCTTTTATAATTCGGAAAGCATTCTGAAGATTCAAGGCTGGTACTGTCTGTTCTCCAGGTGCCTTCATATTTGAAGCACGGTACGTACTGTACAATACGGGAAACAATTACAGAAGTTTATCTGTCAGGCCAGATAACCTATGCCCATTACTACCACTATATTTTATAAATGAATTAATACATGTGTACATGAACATGTGAGTGTTTATTTTGAAACAGGGTCCTGCTAAATTGCTCAGGCTGGCCTTGAACTTGTGATCCTCCTTCCTTAGCTTGTCAAGTAGCTAAAATTGTAGGTGTGTGCCACCACTTCTGGCTTAATGTCTTTTTTTTTTTTAAATATTTTTTTAGTTGTAGATGGACACCATATCTTTATTTATTTTTATGTGGTGCTGAGGATCGAACCCAGTGCCTCACGCATGCAAGGCAAGCGCTCTACCACTGAGCTACAATCCCAGCCCCGCTTAATGTCTTTTAAGAGAAAAACACACCACTTTATGTAAGAATGCTTGGAAAAGTTTTAAAACAAACCACCAGGATTGGAGCGATGGCTCAGTGGTAGAGCGCTTGCCCCGCATGCGTGAGGCACTGGGTTTGATCCTCAGCACCACATATAAATAAATAAAACAAAGATATCACGTCCATCTACGACTAAAAAAAAAATTAAAAAAAACAAAAACAAAAACCACCAACCAACCAAATAAAAACCTACCATTCCTTTCTTCTCTTTAAATGGAGAATATTATAAACAGCTAAATCCATCAGATTGGGGAAGATCATACTTATTTTTAAATCTGGCATATCACTTCCAAATTATCCTATTCCGCACCATGAAGAAATAGAATCCAACGTAACAAACATTTAAGGATTCTACTACAAAATATTGTAGTAAGTATAATATATTCTCATGAAAATTCTAAATTAGGGTCTATCCTCATAATGGCACAGGCAGGGGGCTGAGGTTATGGCGCAGTGGTAGCGTGTTTGCCTAGCACATGTGAGGCACTGGGTTCGATCCTCAGCACCACATAAAAAAATAAAATAAAGATATTCTGTTCACCTACAACTAAAAAATAAATGTTTAAAAAAAAATAGCGGGGCTGGGGCTGTAGCTCAGTGGTAGAGCGCTTGCCTAGCATGCATGAGGCACTGGGTTCGATCCTCAGCACCACATATATATAATAAATGAATAAAATAAAGATTCATCAACAGCTAAAAAAAATTTAAAAAAAAAAAAAAAAAAATAGCACAGTTAGCAAAGTAATCTGAAATACCACTAAAGGACTTCAACATTCACTATATAGGGGAGGATGCTGCAGAGAGAATGAGATGTTTCTGAGATTACCACTCCAGCCTGCAGGGATTTGGAAATGGTTGATTTCCTGGGGACTCACATTTCCTTGACAAAAGTGGCTTCAGGGTTTGGAAAGATGTTGCCTTCATTCCTACCCAGGGCGCTGCCTGGGCAATAGAAGTTGATTCGCAAGTAAGTATAATCTCCTTCCACAGACATACTTATATTCTGTTTGAAGAAAGAAAATGCATTAAAAACAATAACACGACCACCAAGTTTCTTAGATAGATTAATATTACAGAGACACTAAAATTGTTACATGTTACTTGCTGAGTGCTTTTAAGAGTTTAACTTGAAAATCTAAACCTAAGAAAATACTTAGTTTATTTATTTATTCTTTGGTATTGGGGACTGAACTCAGGGATACTCGACCACTGAGCCACATCCCCAACCCTATTTTGTTTTATTTAGAGACAAGGTCCCACTGAGTTGCTTAGCGCCCCGCCGTTGCTAAAGCTGGCTTTGAACTTGTGGTTCTCCTATGTCGACCTCCCAAAGTGCTGGGATTACAGGTGTGCACCACTGTGCCTGGCTCTAAGGTTATTTTTATAATGATTGTTTTCCAGAAGACTTACTGAATTTTCAAAGTATTCTGTACCATGCATATAACCACAGGCTAAACAATGCTCAAAAACAAATAAAAATAGATCAAGGAAAGTTAGACAAATTGTATTTCCAGATTAAGTTAGCTTTCTACAAAGTGAAAACTGAAAGAGAAGGAAAATGATAGCAGGAAATTAAGAGGAGAAGGGAAAGTCAGTAAACCATAGGTATAGAGTCTAAAGGAGCAGAGTGCAAGATATAATACAGACAGATTATTTATGGTGAGCAGAACTGTTATTTTAAGAAATAGTCTGAATGCAATTTGATGCAATAAGTATTAGTACCTTGATTGTGGCAATGTGAAACGGTGTTGCAATGCCAAATACTGGCATTATTACAGTCTCATACTTCTTATCAATATAAATCTTCATTTCCCGAATATGAGCTTCCTTAGGCATCAGAGATGGGTTCTTATAGGAAACATTAGATTTGCGAGCTCTGGAGTGAGATTAAAACAATAACTGAAAAAACCTGAGAAATTTCTGCAGGCACACCTAACTCTAAGACAATCTCACTGCTCAATGCAAACTCTTACTTCTGAATCTGCTGCTCTCCCTTCTGTTCAGTCAGTCGTCTCTTGGCTTCTTCATTGAGTTGAGCTGCTAATTCTTTTTGATGTGCCCTTCGCTTCTCTTCTGCAGTCATTTCATTCTAGTGAAGGGAGAACCCAAGTTATCAGAATATGTGTATCAACTGATAAGGTATGAGATCAGTGTTACCTAAAGCAATAAACTTACTCGTGTTCTTTCTGTAAGCAATGCTGCCCGAGAACCTCTTCCCAAAAGGTCCTCTGCCTCATCTTTCTCCTCCTCTTCCTCTTCCTCATCTTCATTCTGTGGGAAAAGGTTGTAATAAGAAAAAAAAAGTTTAATAGTTTTTCTTTTTTTTTTAGCCAAACATGTTTAACTTCCTCACTGTATTGAAAGTCCTACATTGCTCATTTATCTTCTTCCTACCTTTAGAAAAATCCCCACATTCTTTACTTTCTTCTTCACAGAAGTAAGAACAGTGGCTGGGCCATCCTAAAATAAAAAGGAGAATTTAGACTGCTAATTTAAATGAAGAACATTCACATTCTAACTTGGTATACAGGTGGGCAATACTTTTGAAACTTCTGGATTTTAACATCCTTGACAATGAATAAATACAGCTTTTATCCTCCCAATCTCTCATCAGAAGCTATAATTTGGAGCTGGGCATGGTGACACATGCCTGTATTCCAAGTGACTTGGGAGGCTGAAGCAGGAGGATTCCAAGTTGAAAGCCAGCCTCAGCAATTCAGCAAGGCCCTAAGCAAGTCAGCGACACTATCACAAAATAAACAATAAAAAAGGGCTGGGCGTGCGGCTTAGTGGCTAAGCACCCCTGGGTTCAATCTGTGGTACCAAAAACCAAAACCCAAACATAAACACAAATCAAAAAACAAAAAGACCCCTACATTTTGGGAAGTATCATTGGAGCAATGATTAAAAATACAGGTTTCATTCTAAGCTTGGCTCAGTTACTATCTCTGGGACACACAGCAGTTTGAACTTCTCAGTGCCTTCGGTTTATTTGTATAAGGGGATAAGAACATCTATTTCACAGAGTAACTAAATATTCAATGAATTAATATATAAAATTGCAGAACACTGAAATATTTATCATTAAAAATCAATTCTAGGGGCTGGGGCTGTAACTCAGTGGTAAAGCACTTGCCTTGCACATGTGAGGCACTGGGTTCGATCCTCAGCACCACATAAAAATAAAATAAAACCAAATAAAGATATTGAGTCCATCTATAACTAAAAAATATTAAAAAAAAAAAAATCAATTCTAAGTAAAAGAAGCCAGTCACAAAGACCACAAACTGTATTGACTGAATTTGTATAAAATGTCCAAAATAAGCAAATCTTCAGAGATAGAAAGTAATTAAGTTGTTGCCTAGGTCTGGAGGAACTGAATGGGAGAGGCAGAAATGAGGACTGGCTGCAAGTGGGTTCAGGGTTTCTTTCTGAGGTGATAAATTCCAAAATTAGATTGTGGTGATGACTGCACAGCTGCAAATACACTAAAAGCAAAAAAACACAAAATTGCATATTTAAAAAAAATATGTACATTTTGCTGGGTACAGGAGCACATGCCTGTAATCCCAGCAACTCAAGAGGCAAGGATAGAAAGATCACATGTGTGAAGTCAGCCTCAGAGACTTAGGAAGACCTTATCTCAAAATTAAATAATTAATAAAGGAAGGAGGGAAGAAACGAATAAACAAACACGTGGGCGGGCTGGTGGGATATAGCTCAGTGATAAAGTGCCCTGGGGTTCAAGTTCCAGTACCAAAAAGAAAAAGAAAGAAAGTAAACTGTAGCCTGATGAATTTGTCATTAAAAGAAAAAAAAATCCATTATTAGAATTAATTCCTGATATTATCATTTTTAAGTGGCTTGATTTAAATCATTCTCTGTTCCCATTCCTAGCTGTATTGTGTCAGGCTATTTCAGGGACCTCTCTTCTTAACTAGCATTTAACAAACAAGAAAATAACCAAAGGGTCCAAAATATGCTTCAAAAGTGAGTTTACCAGAAGCTTGAGAGGCAATACATACCTCATCCACAAGTACTGTGTCACCAATGAATAGGGCATAGGTTTTCTCTTCTGGTTTCTTCCCTTCCTTGTTAGTCAGGTCTGAGAATCCCAAATTGATGCTGAAAACCATCCCTAAAACAGCAAAACAGAGAGTATTAGTCTGTGGCTGTGAAAGGATGAACAGGAGTTAAGATTTATATAGAAATGGAGATGAAGGTAATAGGATTACTCAAAAAAGTACTTTCTTATTGCAAGCATATAAAACTTGCCTTTTTTTAGTTTGTACTGATTTTTACTATTGATTACTAAAGAGCCTTCACGGAATTCAATTCCCATACCAAATCTGAAAAGAAACAAAGAAAAATATATCAGCAATAGACTAAAAGATTTGTAACATGGATCAATTATAATATACTCATTTCAATTTTAAAAATAATGCAGGTAAATTTGAAGTGAAATATCTCTGCTGACCAGTCAGTTAAGGTAAAGCATTCCAAGATAGTTTTTAGACTTTAAACATACTATATAATTCCATGTTGAAAAATAATTTTTAAATTAAGTATCTTATGTAATATTTATCAAATATTGCTTTTTTAATTTTAGCTTGTTTACCCAGGCTTAAGCTTTAATTTACCATGAAATAGGAGTTTTCCTTTAGATAGTTTAGCAGAGACTCTTATGGGATACATTACCTACATAGTAAATTAAGAGATGTAATTTAAAAAAAAAATGTTTTAGCTGTGGATGGACACAATACCTTTTATTTATTTTTATATGGTGCTGAGGATTGAACCCAGTGCCTCACATGTGCTAGGCAAGCACTCTACCACTGAGCTACAACCACAGCCCCAAGAGAGATGTAATTTTTAGTGGAACATTGATAATTACAGATTCATGAGACTTGGTATCACCAGAGATGTTCACAAGGACACCATACAACCAAGACTAGACTAGTTCTCATCTAAAGATTGCCTAGAGGCTGAGGTTATGACACAGTGGTAGTGTGCTCGCCTAGTATGCGTGAGGCACTGGATTCGATCCTCAGTACCACATAAAAAAATGAAATAAAGATATTCTGTCCACCTACAACTAAAAAATAAATGTTTAAAGAAAATAAAAAAAGAAGATTGCCTAGAGTTGTTTCCCCAAATGTCCTTTGTTCTGTAACACATTATTAGTTTTTTTGAAGTGTTCCATGGTCAAATACATTTAAGAAACACTAAGTAAAAATTCAAAGTAAATAAGTAAAACATTAGGCATTTCAGAATATTCAATTTGTAAATGTGTGCTAATTTAATCCCAGAACACATACTGGCTGGAATACTACAATGGTCTAGAAAAACATGTACCCTGTACACATGGGAGAACTTAAATTTTCCTTATTTCTCTGATAACATCATTTGCTTGGCATACAGTTAAGTAGTAAGTCTATCAATACTGGTGAAATCAATCAGCTTGTCTAAGACTAGAGACTGACTACTGCTGGTCATGAAAACTAACTCAAAGTGATAATACACATTACAGCATACCCTAGATTTTTGGTGATTTTGTTCAGCAGCTCTGGCTTCTGCTTTTTAACCATGTCCATGACAGCATTATACACATCACATATCTTTACACCTAATAACAAGACAAAAGGAAGACATTAAAGTATCTTTCAGAGGGAAAAAACCCCAAACTTTATTAGGTCAAAATTTCTTCACCCATTAATTCCCCTGAAGCAATGTTTCTCAAAGTGTGAACTAAGGATTGCGAGTGCCAGGGATGACTATGACTAGAAATTTTTTTTTTGATACTTGGAATTGAACCCAGAGTGCTCAACCTCTGATCCACATTCCCAGTCCTTAGTTTTTTATTTTGAAACAGGATATTACTAAGTTGCATAGAACCTCACTAAGTTGCTGAGACTGGCCTCAAATTTGCAATCCTCCTGTCTCAGCCTTCTAAGCTCCTGGGATTACAGGTGTGAGCCACTGCTCCAGGCAGAAATTTACATCCTTACAAAGAGCACATTCAGTCATTCCTTATTAGACTGTTTGAGAATCAGTAATCCAAGGAACATCAGTTGACCCAGTGACGTATTTTGAGAGCTTCCAAAAATTACATTAAAAAGTTACTATACATTTTGAAGAACAGACTGTGGTAGTGGGACCATTTCTTTCATTGATAAATATGCAATTAGTGTTAGAAGAACTCCAGCCTTAATTTGTTAGGTTTATTTTATAAATGGACATATCAAGCCAGAGTATACCCAACACGGTGGCCTTGAAGGGATCGTTATTCTCATTAAACTATTTCTGACTGATTTAACAGGATTAAGACCAACTTAGAGATATCATGGAGGAATGGTAGGCTTACAAAATGGTTTAAAGTGGGTAAGCATGAAGCTTCATTTAGCCAACTGGGAGTGTAGAATCCAAGGCAAGAGAGGAGTCAAGTAATTTTGCTTTCTTCTGAGGTAAGCAGCTTGCTTAGCAGTATTGCTTTTTCTCTCCTTTGTATCTTTGGTATTCATTCAATGTAGGATTATACATTCTGTTGGCAGAGATAACTAGTTTTCAAATCCTTTTAAATTAAAGAAGAGTAAATAGGCCCAAGTGTTTTATGAAGATTTGGATAAAAGCCTAACAAATTAGATTTCTATCAGCATCAGTGTAAGCCACAATAATCACTCACATCTGAAGGAGAAGTAACCCAGGAGTTAAATGCTAGGATGATTTAAGGTCAAGGTCAGTAAAATCTTACTATTTTTAGTATGACAGCATCAGGGGTATAAAAGACATGAATGTCTTTTTTGGGGGGCTGTGTGTTATTGGGCAATGAACCCAAGGGCTTGTGCATGTGAGGCAAGCATTTTACCACTGAACTTTTAAAATTTTAAGATGGGATCTTGCTAAGTGGTCCAGGCTGGCTTTGAATTTGTAATTCTCCCACCTCAGCCTACAGAGTAGCTGGGATTACAGGCACACAATACTGCACAGGGTTACTAGTGACATTCTTGCTATGCCAGTTTAAATAATCTTTCCTGAGGCAACTCACCATGTCTTAATTCCTTTAGCAGTTCCTCTTGAAGTTGGAGCAAAAAATTGTAATTTTCTTGAACTTCCTGAGAAGGGTCCACCATCAAAGTGCGAACAAGGTTGGAACAATAAGACTTGAAGCGAATACCCATGGCACAAGTGATGGCTCCAAAATGCATATGATTTTTATCACTAGACCAAAGAAAAAAGCATTTAATCACCAAAAGTAGCCAAATCCTTAGTATTACTGGCACAAAACTTTTAAAAATCATTTCTTTCTTTCTTTCTCTTTTTGGTACCAGGGTTTGAACTCAGGGATACGCCACCACTAAGCCACATCCCCATTCCTATCTTGTGTTTATGTAGAGACAGGGTCTCACTGAATTGCTTAGTGCCTCACTGTTGCTGAGGCTGATTTTTAACTCACGATTCTCCCGCCTCAGCCTCCCAAAGTGCTGGGATTACAGGCATATGCCACCGCACCTGGCACATTACTTTTCTTTCTATACCTCAATGTTGTTGCTGAATATAGACTTTTGTTTGCTTGCTTTTAATAATCATACCTGTTAAAGGCAACAGAGTAAAAATTAGCAACGAAACTTTTAGTATAAAAATTAAATTCAGATGGGCTGGGGATATAGCTCAGTTGGTAGAGCATTTATCTTGCATGCACAAGACCATGGGTTCAATCCCCAGCATCACACACACACACACATAAAAATCAAGAAGAAGGTACTCTGTATTCTAAAGATGCAAAAGATAAACTGAATTGTATCTGTTATGGTTTAACACCAATATGGTTGTGAGAAGTCAATTCTCCATAAGCCCCTACGAATTGTGGGTTAGTTAGCCTCTTCAGACTCATCGGAGGAACACCTTCTTTTACAGGCATGCGCCACCATCTAATGTGGAGAAATCCATTCTTTTTTTTTTTTTTTTTAAATATTTATTTATTTTTTTAGTTGTAGGTAGACAGAATATCTTTGTTTTTATGTGGTGCTGAGGATCGAACCCAGTGCCTCACGCTTGTTAGGCGAGCACGCTACCACTGCACCACAATCCCAGCCCCAGAGAAATCCATTCTTTAAAGGTTCGTAAAATTAGGAGAGGAATTACTTTATGGTATCTCCAATACCACTTACAGTGCTTATGAATTATGTTCAATAACATATATAAAGTAGACTACTGATTATTCTACCTCCTGCTTTTCTCAATTTTTCAAAAGTCAGAGTAAAAGTAGGCTAAAAGTCAAAATGGTCTGACTGTTGTTACATTAGAAAGTTCTCATACTTACCTCACCACACTGAATTTGAGATTATAGTTGCCACCACTCTGAATGATAGGTGGGTAACACATTTCCACAGTGGAAGGGTCTGCCCCAGCTAGGTATTTTTTCTCTTCAATAGCCTTTTCCACAGACTCGGCCAGTTTGCTATGTCGAACTTTCTGTAGGAGTACCCAGAAATAAAGTAACTAGAGGGTGGCAAACAGTAATGTGGAGTGCTAGGATGCTATCATTTGAAGACATCACATATTCTGATATAATTTACACATCAGAGAATATATTGGTATACATACAAAACAAGTTTGGAGAACAATATGAGGAACTCACAGCTGTTCCGAGGATATGTACATAAAATAATGGGCAATCCCATTAAACCACAATGTAAGTTTAGTTATCTTGAAAGAGAGATGGCAAAATTATTAACAACTTAGTGTTAATAATTAACAACTTAGTGTTAAGGTCTTAAATTTCAAAGGCAGCTGACTATGCACCAAAAAACTTGCAGAGGGGGCTGGGATCGTAGCTCAGTGGTAGAGCTCTTGCCTCGCATGCGTGAGGCACTGGGTTCAATTCTTAGCACAACATAAAAATAAAGATATTTGTGTCTATAACTAAAAAAGCAACAACAATAACAAAGAAAAAAACCCAAAAAACTTTCAGAGTAGGAAAACAGTACCACTTCCTTAAAACACTAAAAAGATCCTCCTTTATTTACCTCATCTGCATCAACGATTTCCATGACTCTCTCCTTGAAGAATTTGTTGAAGACTTCAGAAGTGATGCTGGCTGCTTTCTTCATTAGATTGAGCTCCCCATCCTCCTTTACAGCAATGGTGTATGCCACAACTGCGCTGATATCAATCTACAGTCAAAGTGATAGTAAACATGCAAATACAGAATTGCTGAAGAAATGCATTTCTCCTATTTTGAATATTATCATTTATTCTACTTGGTTACTTAGCAATCTTTTTTTTTTTTTGGTGTGAGGGATTGAACCCAAGGTGTTTAACCACTAAGCCACATCCCCAGCCCTTTCTGAGACAGGGTCTCATCAAGCTGCTTAGGTCCTCACTACTTAATCAATTCTGAGGCTGGGGTTGGCCTCAAACTTGCAATCCTCCTGCCTCAGCTTCCTGAGATGTTGGGATTTGCAGGTGTGTGTCACCATGCTTGGCTACTCAGCAGTCTACAATTGTTTGCAGAATATTCAAATAGTCTGTCTTCTTGCATGGATTAAACTTTTTTTTTTTTTGGCACCAGGGATTGAATTTAGGGGTACTCAAACACCGAGCCACATCCTCAGCCCTATTTTGTATTTTATTTAGAGACAGGGTCTCACCGAGTTGCTCAGCATCTTGCTGTTGCTGAGACTGGCTCTGAACTTGCGAGTCTCCTATCTCAGCCTCCCAAAGTGTTGGGATTACAGGTGTGTGCCATCATGCCCGGCTTGGATTAAACTTTTTTTTTTTGGTACCGGAGATCAAACTCAGGGGCACTCGACCACTGAGCTACATCCCCAGCCCTATTTTGTGTTCTACGTAGAGACAGGGTCTCACTGAGTTGCTTAGTGTCTCGCCTTTGCTGAGGTTGGCTTTGAACTCATGATTCTGCTGTCTCAGCCTCCCTAAATGCTGGGATTACAGGCTTGCGCCACCATGCCCGCCTTGGATTAAACATTTAAAATAGCTCTTTGCCAGGTCATTGTGTGTGTTCTAAGAGGCATAAAGCTAATGTACCTCTAAAAATGTAATTTCGTCTCTCTATAGGTTTTTGTCAAGGCTGAAGAAGGAAGATAAGCAGGAAGGGAGGGTGAAAAAAAGAATACAAATCTATTTCTTGGTCAGAAGATTTCTCTCACTATCCAACACAGAAGTGGCTGGACAACCTCTTGAATACCCCATTTTCTGTCTGAAAAGTATAACTAACATATTGTTTAGTCAAAGGGGATGAAAAACAAATGCAAATGAATATACAGTTTTCCCAAAATAAATGTCCTGCACTATCTTGTATGGAAGTCCCATATACTTCTATCTTCTCAACTTTCAATTTGCTGCTTCCTAATATGAGTCTTACTTTGTCAAAGCCCTCTTTGTTCAGGCAGTCATTCCAGCTCTTCATGAACTCTCCAGGGAATTTGTCTTTGCTGAACACACCAATTTTCTTGCCATTTTTGCTTTCTTTAATGGCTTCAATCATTTTGTCAAAGCTGCTCTTATTACTTTCATTCTATCAGTGCCACAGGGAAAAAAAGGGCCTGTTAGTTTCGGAATTAGACATTTATGTTATAACTAGTAATAAGCAGAGAAATATTCTAAACCATAGAAGGAATAAAATCTCCCCTGATCTCCACTTACTTCTTTTTAATTTTTTAAAATTTTTATTTATTTATGTATGAATGTATGTATGTATGTATGTATGTATGTATGTTACTAGGGATTGAACTCAGGGGTACTCAACCACTGAGCCACATCCCTAGCCCTATTTTGTGTTTTATGTAGAGACAGAGTCTGAGTTGCTTAGCAGCTCGCTATTGCTGAGGCTGCCTTTGAACTCGCGATTCTCCTGTCTTAGCCTAAGTGCTGGGATTATAAGCATGAGCCACTGCACCCAGTTCCTGCTTCTTTTTAAGTATTTTTTTTAGTTGTCAATGGACTTTTATTTATTTATGTGATGCTGAGAATTGAACCCATAACATTAGCAGTGTCATGGCAGGGGCTCCATCTGCATTCTCACTGCCCAGCCCCTCCACCTACTTCTTAGGGGCAGATTATAACACACCAAAGGCTAACACAAAATTTCTTTGGATATTTTTATATACTTAAGTAAAAGTACCAAGTTAAGATCATGTTTGATAAAAACTGGAAATGAGGTTTATCTAAGTTACCTTAAGGATATTTAAGGTTTTCTGCTCTCTTAAGGTACTCAAATGTAAACAGTGTACTGGAGAATGATAAAATTAATGTTCACCTGAATTCTACAGCCCATTTGTTTTACTGCAGAACTTAGGGGTTATTGGACTCTTTTCTTCCTAACCAACAATGAAGATATGACAAAACTTCATAATTACCACAGCTAGGTACAACTTTTCCTTTGAATTCTTTTAGATTCCTACAAGGCATTTCTGTTCATCACTTCTAAAAACTCTTCCACATTTATGACACATTTTTTTTTTGGTACTGGGGATTGAACTCAGGCGTACTCAACCACTGAGCCACATCCCCAGCCCTGTTTTGTGTTTTTATGTAGAGACAGGGTCTCACTGAGTTGCTTAGCACCTCACCACTGCCGAGGCTGGCTTTGAACTCGCGATTCTCCTGTCCAAACTCCCTAAGTGCTGGGATTACAGGCTTGAGCCACCCCGCCCGGCTTATGACACATTGTTTATTAGTACTGACCTTTTCTCGAATTAGCAGTGTTATGGCAGGAGCTCCATTTGCATTCTCATTGCCCTTAGTGTTGGCAATCTGTTTCAAGAACTCCACTTTTTTCTTGCTGGCCATAAAGATGATTTTGTCATCACAGAAGACCATGATTGTATCAGTGAGTTCATAACCAAAGAGCCAAGTCTATTGGAGAAGACAACAGTAACAATAGTATTTACAGATGCTTGAAACATTCTATAATAAAAATCATCAAATCATTTATTTGGACACTTTTACTTTCTCTGGTGCTGGGGATTGAACCTAGGGCATCTTAAATGCTAAGCATATGTTCTACCACTCAGCTACATACCCAGACTCAGGAATTTAATTTCTAATGTGGCTAAAATATTAAACAGTGCAGTAGATGATTTGATGACATTAAGGGCTGAAAACTGCTATAAATCTCTCACCTGTAAGGCAGTTGATTTGGCATAAACAATTTCTTCATCAACACCCACTGATACAACAATGGCATCAACATTGGCATACTCATCTTCTCCTTTCTAAAGAAAAAAAAGGGAACTTTGTTACCATCTTTTCAAACCTTAGCAAAACAAGAGTATCGATTATCTACTCCAGATGTTTAATTTTCCTAATAGAAATTCCAAATTTTAGATACATGCCTGCTTAACAACTTCATAGCTCTTACTTAAATTCTATTTGTTAAACAGCTTGAGATAGAATTCACATACAACAACATTCACTCATTTAAAGTGTATAAAGTAATGTTTAATATTCAGTTACATAATCATCACTGTAATCTAACTTTAGAACATTTTCATCTTCCCCAAAAGTAATCCTGTGCCATTAGCAATCATTCTTCATCATCTTCTGCTTCCTCTCCAGACTTAGGCAACTACTAACCTAGTTTTATCTCCATGGATTTGTCTGTTCTGGACATTTCATGTAAATGGAATTGAAGAATATGTGCCTTTGCGTCTGGATTCTTTCACTTAATATGTTTTTAAAGTTCATCTGTGTTGTAGTACATATTAATAGTTCACTCCTTTTTTAGAACCTAATTTCATTATGTGGCTATATATGTAATCTATCCAATCACCAGCTGCTGGAAATTTGGGCTGTTTCCAATTTTGGGTTATTCTGAACATACTGCCACGAACCTCTGTGCACCGCATCCCCCGCCCCCAAGCACTGGGGACTGAACCCAGGGGTACTCTACTAACTCAGCTAGATTGATGAGGCTAGCCTTGAACTTCTGATCTTTTTGCCTTGTGTACAAGCTTCTGTGTAAATATATTTCTCTTGGGTCTATACTCAGGAGAGGAATTTCTGGGTCCTATGTCTAAATATTTTGAAGAACTACCAATTGTTTTCCAGTGACTGCTCCATTTTACTTCCTAATAGGAATGTATTAGGTTCTAATTTTTCCACAAGCCAACACTTTTTAATGTCTTTTTTATTATAGCTATCCAATGGGTACAAATTAGTACCATTTCAAGTAATGGTTGATAATTTGTACATGTTTGGACAAATGCCCATTCAGATCCTTTGTCCAATATCGGACATTATTTTCTAATATTATTTCTTATTTTGTAGGTTGTTTACTCATTTTCTTGAAGGAATAATCTGAAGCACAAAAGTTTCTAATTTTTTTTTTTTGGTACTGGGAGTTGAACTCAGGGGCACTCGACCACTGAGCCACACCCCCAGCCCTATTTTGTGTTTTATGTAGAGACAGGGTCTCACTGAGTTGCTTAGCGCCTCACCCTTGCTGAGGCTGGCTTTGAACTCATGATTCTCCTGTCTCAGCCTCCCCAAGTGCTGGATTACAGGCATGCGCCACTGTGCCCAGCTTAAGTTTCTAATTTTGAAGTTCAGTTCTTCTGTTTTGAGCCTTTAGTGTCTTATCTAATCCAAAAGCCATAAGGATTTCCTTATATTCCTGTAGGAGTTCTGTAGACTAGATTTAGTTCTTACATTTAGATGTGATTCATTCTGAATTTTTTTTTTGCAGTTATGGGGAATCAAACACAGGATCTCACACGTGCTAGGCAAGCACTATGACACTGAACTATATGATTCCAGCTCCTGAATTTATTTTTGTGTATGGTATAAGGAACAGTCCAACTTCACTTTTTTCCATGTAACTATTTAATTATTCCAATGTTGGTTGTTGGAAAAGATCCTTTCTTCACTGAATTATTACAATACCCCTGTCAAAAATCAAATGACCACAAGCATGGAGATTTATTTCCAGACTTTCAATTCTATTAAATTAAGCTACATGTCTATCTGTACACCAGTGCCACACACTGTTTTGATTACCACAGCTTTGTTGTAGGTTTTGAAATTGAGACATGTTAAGTCCTCCTACCATTTGCTACTCTTGAAAAGCTCTATAATACCAAAAGAGTGGTAATTCTGGCTTCCCCAATGAAGCAAAAACCAAACCAAAACCAAACCTATGTAAGACTCTTCCATATTTTAAAGCTTCTGGTTACTAATAAGAATAAAGTAAGGAGCTGGGCGTGGTGGCACAAGCCTGTAATCTATGCATTTTGGGAGGCTGAGACAGGAGAATCGAGAGTTCAAAGCCAGCCTCAGCAAGGGTGAGGCGCTAAGCCACTCAGTGAGACCCTGTCTCTACATAAAACACAAAATAGGGCTGGGGATGTGGCGTGGCTCAGTGGTCGAGTGCCCCTGAGTTCAACCCCCCAGTACCAAATAAATAAATAAAGTAGGTAAGGGTTCTGTTGTTGTTCTCTACAAATTAAATTATATGGTGCAAATTAACTATATATAGTCCCCTATTGATTTCCACTCAGAAATGTTCTTTTCCTTTAGACTGGGAACAACTTTCACCGTTAGTCCTTATGGTCAGCATGTTACTGTTTTTTTTCTAACTGGGGTAAGATAGTATCTGTTCTTTTCCTTTAGACTGGGAACAACTTTCACCATTAGTCCTTATGGCTAGCATGTTACTGTTTTTTTTCTAACTGGTGTAAGATAATATCTCACTATAGTTTTGATTGTCCCTGATGGCTAGGGAGAATTACCAAAAAAAAAAAAAAAAAAAGTGCTGAAAATAAAATCTAATTGAAATATACATATTAATATATACAATAGGAGGTAAAATTATTCTTTTCCTGTCATCTGTATCTTTTTCAGTTAACAAATTATGAGAGTACTTTTTTAGAATTCTAAAGATAAAACTGGATTTGTAATTACAGGGATAGTCACTTGACTATCTTTTTGGGTAGGACATTAATACCGATGGCTTGTTAAATTTACTGAAAATTTATTCCTACAACTACAAGCAACAGGTATCAAGTTGTTGATTTGTTTTTTGTTATTTAGGCAAATACTTACCCTTATAATTACAAATCAGAAAACTTCCAGCCCTTTTCATTTTGAGATAAGGTCTTGTGTGTGTGTATGTGTTGCTAGTGATTGAACCCAGGGTACTGTGCATGTGAGGCAAGCACTCTATAAACTGAGCTATATTCCCAGCCCCGAGATAAGGTCTTACTAAGTTGTTTAGGTTTTGCTAAGTTACTGAGGCTGGCCTTGAACTTGTGATCCTCCTGCATCAGCCTCTCCAGTGGCTGGGATTAGAGGCATGCACCACCATACCAGGCCCTTCATTGATCCTCCCTCCCAAATTCCTATTCAGTAATTTTAGATCTCTTGGGTTAAATCTTTGGTTTATCTTTATATTTTATTTTTCATTACTTTGTCTTCTATCAGGAACTGTTTAACTTTTCTCATCTTTTTTTTTTTTTTTTTTGGTACCAGGGATTGAACTCAGGGGTATTCGACCACTGAGCCCCATCCCCAGCCCTATTTTGTGTTTTATTTAGAGGCAGAGTCTCAATGAGTGTCTTAGCGCCTCATGATTGCCGAAGCTGGCTTTGAACTTGGCGATTCTCCTGTCTCAGCCTCCCAAAGAGTTGGGATTACAAGCGTGGGCCACCGCGCCTGGCTTATTTTCTCACCTTTTATTTACTTTTTTATTTCAGCTATTATTTTTAATTTCTAAGAGTTCTTATTCTCAGTTCTCATATCATAGATATACTATAGCTTTTAGTATTTTTTAATCACTGAGGAAATGGAGGGAAGGAAATGAACAAGGATTACAAGATTCTAGCACTGAAGGATGTGAGTTTGAGATTAAAAGAGCCTTGCAGTTCTCAAGCTAAAAACACAAAACAAAACAAACAAAAAAACACATGCCAAGCCGGGCGCGGTGGCTCAT
>CM053401.1:69355708-69387894 GCA_028644305.1 Xerus rutilus | reverse complement strand
AAAAAAAAAAAAAAAAAAAAAAAAAAAAAAACACATGCCAAGGCACACCGCTATGAAATTTAAAAACCAAGTGATAAGTGGCTGGGCATGTAGTTCAGTTGTAGTGCACTTGCCTAGCATGCAAGAGTCCCTGGGTACCGAAAACACAAAACAGTACCCAGTTCTAAAAACACAAAACAAAGAAATCCTCCCACAAATAAAGAAACCACCACTACCACCTGGAGATGATTTAAAAAGTTTCAAAGAACAGACTACTCCCTACACATACATAAATGAAGTATGAAATAGAACCACATCAGCCATCCCAAAATACTGAAAGCTTGGAAGACTAACAAACCATGGCTTCAAAGTCTGATATGACTTATGTTATTATTTGGTACAAGGGATTAAACCCAGGAGTGCTTAACCACTGAGCCATATCCCCAGCCCTTTTTATTTTTTATTTTGAGATATGGTCTCTGTAAGTTGCTCAGAGCTTCACTAAATTGCTCAGGCTGGCTTTAAAGTTGTGATTCTCCTGCCTCAACCTCCCCTGTCATTGGCATTGAGAGGTATACCACCACACCCACCAAAATTCTGAGATTATTTTAAACCCAGAATTTTATACTTACTGAACTATATATTAAACCAAAATGAGCATAGATGTTATACTTTTGATGTTGAATGTCCCTCCAAAAGCCCACGTATTGGAGGCTTGGACTCCAACCTGTGGCATTACTGTGAGCTGGTGGAAACATTAGGAGGTGGGGCATAGTGAAAGGAGGTCATGTCATTAGGAGCATAATCTTGAAGAGAATCATTGAAACCTAGCCTCTTCTGCACTCCTTTTGCTTCTTAGCTAACACAAGATGAGCAGCCTCTCTGCCAAGCACTCCTGCTATGATATACTGCCTCATCACAGGCCCAAAGGCAAAGGGGTCAACTGCCCACTGACTGGAAACTGCGAACCAAAAAAATAAGCTTTTTCTCTTTATGAGTTGTTTATCTCAAATATTTTATTGCTATGATTAAAAACTAACACAGCATCACAATACCTTTTATTTTTGAAGACACAAAAAGGTTTAAGAAATTTGTATTCTATACATCCTTTATTTTTTGCAGTACTGAAGATTAAATCCAAGGCCTTGTACATGCCAGGCAAGCACTCTAGCAGTGAGCCATATCCACAGCCCTATGTATCCTTTCTTTTCTTCTTTTAATTTTTTTTTTCTTGTAGATGGACACAACACCTTTATTTATTTATATGTGGTGCTGAGGATCGAACCCAGTGCCTCACGTGTTCTAGGTAAGGACTCTACCACTGGGCCACAATCCCTGCATCCTTTCTTAAAAAGCTCTTAGAGAAAATGCTTTAATAAAATAAAGATAAAACCCAACTGGGGTTCTAAGATATAGGGGATCCAACACTGCAAAGGCCTAAGGTTCAAAAGGCCTGGAGAACAACCTATACAGAGAAAGCAGGACAATGAAAGGACTTAAAAAAATTAAGGCTAGGGAGATTTTTTTTTTAAGAGGAGAAAAACTGAGGCAATCCAGAAAAAATTAATATGTGGAAAAGGGGCTTGCCTAGCAAACGCAAGGCCCTGGGTTTAATCTCTAACATGGGAAAGAAAAAAACCAAACCAAACCAAATCACCCTGTAGAGAAAAAGAAAGGTATTCATTACTCCTTTACTTCACCTAACAGTGAAAGTATTTACAGCTGAATAACAATGCAAGTATTGACAACTGATTTTACTAAAGCTGAGGGAGAAAACTTAAGGATGGATATATGATAAAGCAAGGATAATAAAATGCTAATTGTATCATCTAGGTGATAGATATACAAGTTTACTGTAAAATTCAGTTTTCTTGTTGGAAACTTTTTCATAACAATGTGTTACAAAAAAGTTTTAAAAGTATCAGGAGGTAAAGGACTTGGATGAGTGTAATAGCATAAAAAATTAAGTTAAACCCTAATTTACCCAAGAGTTAGTATCCACAATTCACAAATCAAGAAATAGCATTACACAGATATTATTTAGAAATATGAAAGAAACAGAAAAACTCAAAGTGGTTGCCTCTTGACTTGTTTTAAAGCTTTCTCAGAACTGTATTTTTAAAAAGAGCATGTGCATGTACTAAGTGAAAAACATTTTTTCAAGTGAGAGCTTAAGAAAATATTATAACACAGTTGGTAAGAATTCTACAATTGTAAAGATGAGATCTGAATATTAAAAGTCGAGGAAATACTGCAGCAGAGGAACAAGTATCTTCCTCCTTTGAACCAAGTGGACACTGCCATACAAAACACTACCCTAGCTATCTATTCAAATAATTTATCATCCAAACTGAGAAAACTGTGAGAAAAGTGTGCACCAATAACAATTACATACAGACAACAGATGAACAGTTCTGGGAAAGGCAGGACATATGGTCCCTGTAAGTAGAGCCTGTACAGAAATCTCTTTTTAAACCAACAGATACATGAAAACTTAGAAATCAGTCACTACCATTTGCTGAGTGATCACTATATGTCAGGCACTACAGTTAATAACAGTCACAAGAATAATATAAAATGTAAATAATTCGATTATATATGTTGAGTAAGCCGGAACAACAACAAAATAACCTATCTGGTTAACTAGATTAACCTATCTAACTTTCCATCTAACTCTCTTTTTCATTCAAAGATCACACCGTTATTTATTTATTTATTTATTTATTTATTTATTTATTTATTTATTTTATTTTATTTTATTTTTTTTTTTAGTTGTAGATGGACACAATGTCTTTTATTTTTTTATTGCTTTGTATGTGGTGCTGAGGATCGAACCCAGGGCCTCACGCATGCGAGGCAAGCGCTCTACCGCTGAGCCACAATCCCAGCCCTCACACCGTTACTTAAACGTTTCTCTATCTTGCTCCAAAGAAACGAGAACCCTAACAGCTGAGATGAAGCTGGGTGCAGCAGTGCACACCTATAGCCAGCTGCTCAGGAGGCTGAGTCAGGTGGACTGCTTGAGCCCAGGGGCTTTGAGGACAGCCTGAGCCTGGGCAACATAATTAGACCCCCCAGGCTGAAAACAAAATAAAAGTGAGATGGATGAAAGTAATCCACTGCTTTGCTGAAAGTAATATGAGAATTGTTTATATTTCAAAAAACCTTCCTGAGCCACAGAGCACAGCTGCTTAGTCTCATAGAATAGTCCAGAACAAGAAACCAAGTCACCATATAAGTCAAAGAGCCAGAAAGCAACAGTCAAGAGAAGTCTTGAGATGGGTGCTGAGGTGCATGCCTATAATTCCAGTGGCTTGAGACACTGAGGCAGGAGGATTGCTAGTACAAGGACAGCCTCAGCAACTTGGCAAGGCCCTAAGCAACTTAGCAAGAACCTGTCTCAAAATAAAAACGGATGGGGATGTGGCTCAGTGGCTAAGCACTCCTGGGTTTAATCCCCAGTACCAAAAAAAGTTTATTAGTTTTCTTCACAGGTGCAAACACACTTTGTGGGGTTATAGCCATTCACCACCCCAATTCTGACAGTTGGCAAAAAACTGCATGAATGAACGCATTGATTCAGTATTTCTTTTGCAAACAGCTGCTATTCTGACACTTTGTGGAATCCTTCAAGATAAAAGGCAGGGTAGTCAAGGCTCATTCACAGCAGGATGTCCCAGCCAGTAGGTTTCAATTAATTAATAGGTATATCTGAACATTAACACTCACCCCTTAGCAGCTGAAACCCTAGAATGACTAATCTCGTTTCCTCCACTGAGCAGTATAAATCATATTACATTAAAATAGTCATAATCATGAACAGGCTGAACATCCCTGATTAAGGACCCAGTAAGAAGAGGACAGAGAAGAGAGATTCACAGCCCACTTCCATGCTCCACCACAACCACCTGGGATTTTTTATGATGGTACTGGGGATTGAACTGAACCACTGGGCCATCTCCCCAGCCCTTTACAAAAATATTTTATTTAGAGACGGGGTCTCACTGAGTTGCTTAGAGCCTGGCTAAATTGCTGAGGGTGGCCTTGAACTTGCAATCCTCCTGAACCAATAGGACTCCTGGTGTGTGCCACCGTGCCCAGCCCCATCCCTTTTTGAGATAGGGTCTCACTAAGTTGCTCAGTTAGCCTCAAACTTGAGATCCTCCTGTCTTAGCTTCCCAATTAGCTGGGATTACAGGTGTATGCCACAATGCCTGTCTCCACTGGGATTTTTTAAAGCAGAATCAGAGAGGTGCTGCAAACTCTTTTTATTCCTAGCAGCTCTAACTTAAAAATTAAGAGGTAAGAATGAGCCAACTCAAACGTCCAAGAAGAATCATAAAATATTAGCAAATTCTAGTCATAATAGAGGTCTCCTGTTTGATTTTCTTTTGGGTGGAGTTGGGGATACAACCCAGGGTCTCTGCCATTACGCAAGCCCTCTCTACCACTGAACTATACTCCCAGTCCCCTGGTGTTTGATTTGACTGAAAGACATGATAGTCTCTAAAATAACATTACATTCAACCCTCCATGTATGAACTTCTCATCTGTGGCTTCAACCTACCATGGACTAAAAATATTTTGGGGTTGGGGAGAAGATGAGAGATGATACCTATTTTGGACATGCAAACTGTTTTTTCCTTAGCATTATTCCCCAAACAGTAAAATAACCATTTAAGTTGTAGGTATCATAATTAAAAGATGATTTAAAGTATAGAATGTGCATAGGTTATATGCAAATACTTCACCATTTTAGGTCAGAAACTTGAGCACCTGAAGATTTGGTATACTTAAGAAAGGCAGGGTCCTGGAACCAATCCCTCAAGACACTAATACCTAGGGATGACTGTATTTGAAACATAAGACTTAATGTTTCAGGAAATTTCTCCTTAGATAAAGTGTGATACTGCCTTTTTTTTTTTTTTTAAGGATGTAAGCTATGAAAACTGTAATTAAGAAATAATGCCTTTTGTTTGCATTAACTTTAAAATGAAATAACTTGATGAAATCTGCATCAGTAGGACTAGAAAAAACATCAGTTGTTTAATTTCAGGGTTTATGAATGAAAGAAAGGGCTTCTTATTATTACCAACACATAAAGATGTTTATCATTAGAAAATACTTGAAAAAGTTTTTGCTCACACACATCATGTTCAAATATAAATATGTGACAGTAAGAGAGGCTGTAAAGTCACTTGGCAGAAATTAAACAAAAAATTTCAAGCTAAGTGCCATAGCGCATGCCTGTAATCCCAGCACTTTGGGAAGCTGAGACAGGAGAATCGCGAGTTCAAAGCCAGGCTCAGCAACAGTGAGGCGCTAAGCAACTCAGTGAGACCCTGTCTCTACACAAAACAAAAAAATAGGGCTGGGGCTGGGGACGTGGCTCAGTGGTCGAGTACCCCTGAGTTCAATCTCTGGTACCAAAACCAACCAACCAACCAAAAACAACAACAACAACAAAACAAACCCAAAAGCTGTGATGGCACAAGCCTGCAACTTGGGAGGCTGAGGCAGGAGGATCACAGTTGGAGGCCAGCCTTAGCAACTTAGCAGGACCCTGTGTCTCAAAAATAAAAAGGGCTGAGGGTGTAGCTCAAAGGTAGAGCCCACCAAAGTTCAATCCCCAGTACCAGGGAGGGAAAACATTCAAAACAAAATTTATGTTCAGCATTCATCTAGCATGGAGTTATTTTTGCTTTTTATAAAATGCAACAGAATCCATTTTATCATAAATTATCTAATGCAGTCAGCCTCAAAAGATGAAGCACTGACAAGTATCTTTTTTATAAATGGCAGGGAAAAAAACCCAATTTTTACAGCTCTCCTTCAGCAGAGGATCAATTTGAAAGATAATTTTCAATGTTGAAATCATGGTTGTTAATTTTGTCAGAATATTTTCAGGTTTCCAAAAAGTCTTTACAGTTACATCTTCCCTTGGTAGCAGTGTTTGAGGCCAGACAGATTATACAGCTCAGGCTGCGCCACCTCATGCAATCAAACGTTTGTTCAGTTAATAAATTACTATCATTAAAAATAAGTTTTGACTATGTACGTTTTTAAAACAGCAATGCTGCCCAATCTTTAATAAAAGACTAAGAATTGCCACCGTTATTCTGAACACGTGCCCCAGATACCTACCAGCAAGGAAAACTAATAAGGTTTAAGCATCACATTGTTTTTTGTTTTGGTTTGGTTTTGTATTACTAATGCCTAAGGGTTTTCAGCGTTAGGTCTGGTGTTACCCACGGCAGGGCCTAAAACACCAAGCGGTTGCGTGTGAGCATTATTCTTTTCTTAACTCCAGCAAAAGGCCCGCAAACGATAAACGCAAAGGGCTCGATCCACATTCTCCTTGCCCTTCCATCCCTTCTTTAAGAGATGGTTGTAATTCTGGCGGGACCTGGCGTGGAATACTGTGGTTCTGGAGGGACAGAGAGTGCGTGGGTGTGTGTGAACACCGCAGGAGGGGCAGCAATGCGTGATCAGAGTGGGAGGGAAAGATGCTGCCTCTTCTAGGGCGGGAAGAAACGGCGAGAGGTGGCTGTTATGCATGACCTGGGCCGGCACGCGGGGAAGATGGTGATCGCAGGGCAATTGCGGGGGATTCCCTATTACCAGGTAGCACTGGTTGCCTCCTGCGGTGAAAGATTCGAGAGCAGCGAAAAGGGCGCGACACTAAACCCGGGAATTCCTGACCAAAAGAGAAAAAAGGGCGCCGAGTAGCAGGGTTATTATGGGATGGCTGAGGGGGGCTCCCTGGGGAAAATTACGGAATTTTCCTTACCCGCCAATTGCTGTACAGTCTCTTAACTCGCCGATAATAAGCGTCTTTGTCTAGAGTCACAGCCATCGCCCAGGACACCGCTTCTCCTCGGGTTCCGAGAATCACGCGAGGTCCCAGCTCCGCCACCCGCTTTCGGCCCCGGAATCCCGCACTCTCTGTGACCCGGAAGTATCAACCTCAAAAATGCCCTTTCCGCTTCCGGGTCCCAATAGCGTTTAAGTTTTTTTGTTTTTTGTTTTAATTCTCCTCCGTGGAGGTGGACAGCGAAAAAGATAACAGTGGTGAAAATCAACAAAATGTGCAGCGAAGAAAAGCGACGATTTTCGCGGGGTTTCCTGTCAACCTCGCCACCGCCACGATCGAATCGATTCGTCACGTGATGCTCTGCCGCCGCCCTTACTCTCCGCCCCGCTGCGGTTTCCAGGAGCTCCGAATTTTTGCCGAAGCTGTAGCTGCTGGGCAAAGCGAAGATGAGAGGCCAGAAGGGCAGGCCCTGCCCCACCGGAGTTGCCGCGCGCTGGTGTAAGCGCCCCACCCATCGGGAAAGAAGGGGAAGCGGAAAGAGCGGAAACTGGCGTGGGATAGGAGAGGGAAGACTAGTGTGTAACCGGCTGAGCTCCTCCTAGAAATGGTGGGGAAGCAAGTCTCTACTGCTCCAGGGCTGAATCCTTGGTGCCAGGTCCAGTGTGCTACAAGCGGACCTTGAGCTCAGTCCAGGGAAATGGGGCCCGCCCTCGCGATAAACTGGGACCTACGCTAAGGGGAGGGACTTAGTCGTCTAAAGTAAAATAAAATCCCTAGGGTTCAGTCTGAGGTGTGAGTTGGTAGGCAGCAGGTTGAATTTGCTTGGGGGCGCCAAAAACCTTTAGTTCCTATTCCAAACACCTTCCCTCGGCTGAGGTTGTGACAGCATCTTTTCTTCAGCCAGTCTCCTTGCTGCACTTCATGAAAAATGATAACCATTCTATGGCTTTCCTAAAAACCCCATGATTTCAGTTAATTAGAAACAAAATATACATGGTTAATGAAATTCGTCCTTGTGTCTTCTAAGAACTTTAAGTTTGCAACATTCTGCCTGTTTATCTCAGATCATTCCTTCGGCTTTAGCTAACCGGATAGTCTACATTTATACATACCCTTTAGATGAGTACCAGTAATGTCTGCTCTATCCAGTACAAACAGCATTGAACTTTAGGTGTTGAAAATTATCTACCATGCTTAAAATTAATACTTACAGTGGGTTTTAGCAAATACAGAACAAGTAAGAGTGGAAAAGGATTAACTTAAATTTATTAATGCCAAGGGGATGGAAGGTAACAGTTCCTGACCCTCCAGCTGTATCCACAGTTCGGCCAGGAACAGGCTCTGCCAGAGGCTAGGGCCAGCGCTACATAGTCTGTGGTTAATGGAGGTGTCTTAGGAAGGGGTGAGCGCACCAGCTGCTCTAGTCTCCTTTCCTTCCCCAGAAATGAGGAAGCGGTCACGTATTATTTAAGGAGTTCCCCTGCCCACCCAATCCTCTCAAAATTGGGAGCAATCAGGTACAAGTTTTCTTTTTCCTTTTCACCTCCTGGAGTCCTGGGTTTCCCCACATCTCCCCTGCCCCTCCCACTTTTCCAGAGTCCAAGGGCCAGAGTAAATGAAAGTACAGCAGCCACCCAAGCAATGGGGACCATGCCGGAACTTCAGTCATCAGCATCTTCGCTGGAGTCTGAGTTGGCTGGCATCATAGGATCATCAATGAGTGAAAAGTCCCTTTCTGAGCTATCATAGCCCTGAGATAAATCATCATCATCTTCATCCTCATCATCGTCGTCATCCTCAGGTTGCAGGGGTGGCAACCTCAAGGCAGTACCAGAGGTGGTAGTCGCTGGTGAAGAGGGATAGCCAGTGGCTCTCAAGCCTGGATGATGATGGTGGTGATGGTGGGGGTGGGGGTGGTGGTGGTGGTGATGAAGTATGGTGCTGGAGTCTACATGAGGGGATGATGTTGCACCACCCATCACAAATGGCATAAAAGGCAAAGATGCAGAAGTGGCACTGCTGTGACCCAGAGATGACACAGACTGTAGGCCACTACTGCTGTGTTGGAAGGTATTATGCAGAGATAGGGACCCAGTGCCTCCACCCTGCATCAGGGCCATCATCTTAGAAAGGTCTGGTCGTGTCCTACGGGCCCGCTTCTTGCTGCTCTCTGGTGCAATAGGCCCTGGCAAAACCCGGTTGAACACTGTTTCAGTGTGGTGACCCTGGGAGGAGGGAACAGAAGATAGTAAGAAGAGAGAAAGATGGGGCCGGGAACAGGAAAGGCAAAACAGGTACAGTCAGACTAGGCTTGACTGGTGGCAATGAGGATAAGGAAATGGCAGGCTTAGCTGGTTGGTGCAGTCTGATGCTGAAGATGGAGAATTCGATCATGTGAACCAGGAAGTTTTGCTTTTTCCCCATGACTACATTGTACCTACATTCTATCCAACCATTTCACAAATACTTACCTTTGCTAAGGGATCTGGGTAAGATAGTGAATGATTCTGTATATGCATTGAAAAAAATTCATTTAAATGTTTACTGAAAGCAGGGTGTTCATATGATCTTATCATGTGAAACGTAGCGTAACTATGCTGATATTTATAACATTCTCATCTATTTCCACATCAGAGCAGGGTCAGATTAAGACTACTGGATGTTAGGATCACCAAAAAGATTATGGGTGGCTCTTCACCAAATTAAAATAATTTTCCACATTATCAAAAAAAAAAACCTTTAGGAGCTGTAGCTCAGTGGTAGAGCACTTGCCTAGCATGTGTGAGGTACTGGGTTTGATTCTCAGAACCACATATAAATAATATAAAGGTCTGTCAACAACTAAAAAAAATTAAACAACAACAACAACAAAAACTTCAGGGCTGGAGTTGTAGCTCAATGGCAGAGCACTTGCCTAGCATGTGTGAGGCACTGGGTTTGATCCTTAGCACCACATAAAAATAAATAAAATAATGGCATGCTGTCCATCTACAACTATGATTTTTTTTTTTAAAAACCTACTATACATATCTGAATTTTAAATGGCTTCTTCTAGATGTTCTGACTATAAATTTTGATTATGTTCATCGAAACTGGAAGTTTTTGCTCTTAGTGCCTCTGTTTTGCAACTGGATTAAGCATAACACTTGAGGAACTGGTGTAAACTCTTGAAATTGGTAAATATGTCTCTAGGTTTCATTTGCAATCTAAGCCTAACATTTGACATGGGAACATATATTTTTGACTCCAAAAAAAAAAAAAAACCCCTTCAAAAATATAATAATGTCTAAAATCCTGCAGGTTCTAGTCAGAGTATAGTTTTAGATTCACTATTAATTCCACCTAAAGAATTTTTTGTCAGGTATAGTAGCACACACCTGTAATCCCATCAGCTTGGCAGGCTTAGGCAGGAAGATTTCAAGTTCAAAGCCAGCCTCAGTAACTTAGTGAGGCCTTAGGCGACTCAGCAAGACCCAATCTCAAAATACAAAAAAGGGCTGGGGATGTGGCTCTGGTTAAGTGCCCCTGGGTTCAATCCCCCATACCAAAAAAAAAAAAAATTTGTATTGGCCAAGGTGGCACACAGCTATAGTCCCAGTTACTGGGAGGCTGAGGCAACAAGATCACTCAAGCCCAGGAGTTTGGAGCCAGACTAGGCAACATAGCCAAACCCTATGTTGGTCTCAATGTCTCTTATCTCTCTCTCTCCCTCCTTTTTTTTTTTGGCAGTACTGGGGTTTGAACTCAGGTCACTCTACTACTTAGCTCTATTTATTCCCAGCCCTTTTTATTTTGAGACAGGATTTTGCTAAATTGCACAGGCTGGCTCACCTTAGCCTCCTGAGTTGCTAGGATTATAGGCATGTACCACCATGCCTGATGTGAAACCCTGGCTCTACAAAAGTGTAAGTCAGGGGCTGGGGTTGTGGCTCAGTGGTACAGTGCTTGCCTAGCATATGTGAGGCACTGGGTTCAATTCTCAGCACTGCATGTAAATACATGAATAAAATAAAGGTCCATCAACAACTAAAAAAAAAAAGTAAAATTCATATTATGATTTTTTATGACAATAAGAGACTAGGAAAAAAAGTATACGAGGCAAGAATATGTTATATTGGGGGAAAGGTGTGTGTGTTTATAAAGACTTATATAAAAGATACTGAGGCTGGCTGGGTGTGGAGGCACATGTTTGTAACCTTAGGAGCTTGGGAGACAGAGATAGAAGGACTGCAAATTCAAGGCAACCCTCAGCAACTTAGTGAGGCCCTAAGCAACTTAATGAGATCCTGTCTCAAAAAAAAAAAAAAAAAAAAAAAAAAAAGAAAGAAAGAAAGAAAAAAGAAGGGGAGTGGGAGTATAGCTCAGTGGTGAAGAGCCCCTGGGTTTAATCTCAAGTACCACCATTCCCCCAAAATAAGATGCTGACGCTGGCCTTAAACCTGTGTCTTCCTACCTTACCATCCCGCACTTCTGGGATTACTAGTGTGTCCTACATGCCCAGAATGCTACCAATCAAACCATTATTTATGTATGCTTAAAAAAATATAACTAAAGAAACTTTTGTAGTTATCTTTTGATAAAAAGAAGGAAAAATAAATACTTAATCCACCAAATGTTCTATAATGAAGATACAAGGATGAGTATATTTGGAAATATGGTATAACCTACTAACCAAAATTGATTTTCTATTACTGACATTATTGTTAGTAATTCTCAACTTCATATATTGGGAAACTCCATAACTATTTTCTTAAATAGGTCCCACAAATCACATCTAAAATATATAGAATTATAAAAAAATTTATAAGATTAGCTTGGGATGTAGTTCAGTGGTATAGAGCACTTGTCCAGCATGCGTGAAGCCATGGGTTCAATCCCTAGTGCTGCAAAAAGAAAAAAAGAAAAAAGAAAAGAAAGGAAAAAAAAGACCCACCCCAACTTTTGAGGGTGTAGATACTGAAAGGATCAAAGGATTTTCCAAAAATCTCTTAGTTTTTGAGAAGAGCAGGATAAACCCTGATGGTTCTAACATATCTTACTAATTCTTATATTTTCATATGTTTAAAATATTAAATGTTTAGAACTTTATGTTCAATTAGAGTTCAAGATACACAAGACTGCAAGAATACCAATAAATATATTTCAGATTTTTTACTGGTGAATCAAAGGTAATTTTACTCAGAAACATCCATTGAAGAAAAGATAAAACAATAAAAAAAACCCAAAAAAAACAGTCATAATTGTTAAAAGCCTTTGACAGCTAGTGAAAGTCCAAAGTGGTAGTGCTTCAGTCTTACCTTTTTTCCATTCCTAGAGTTAGCTGTCTGTACTGATTCCATACTCAAACAGTTCAATTCTGCCTTGTTATTTTTTTTACATCTCTGCCATTTCTGTTTTCTGCGCTCCTCCATATACTGTAATAGAAAAGTATCAGTTACCCTAGAAGAATGGAAATCATCTCTGGAGTAATTATAAGGTACTATGTCTTTGCAACAAATGTTTCTTGCATAAATAAAGGACTAGTCCTAGTGGAAAACTGCCATCAAGTGGATCTCTCTCCCAAAATTAGGTGGTTTATGTAATAGTTTAATAGTAAATAACAAGTGGCTAGCATTTAATTTAATAAGTGCTTTAACACTATTTTATTTTGATCCCCACAACCATTTTATGAGGAAGGTAGACTGGGCATTATTATTTTTGGTACTGGTGACTGAACCCAGGGATACTTTGCCAAAGAGCTATATCCCCAGTCCTTTGTATTTTGAGACAGGATGTAAATTGTAGAGGCTGGCCTTGAATTTGTGATCCTCCTGCCTCAGCCTCTCAAGTCACTGGGACTACAGGCCTGAGTCACTATGCCCGGCTAAAACTGTGTATTATTACCCTTATTTTGCAGACGCAGAAAAAATTATACGACACAACATGCTTTCTCTCTCATGAAGTTTAAACACCAAGAGAATGACTTAAAAATCTGGCTAGATGGAACTGTCACTCACCGCTAGAAATCGGGGATCAACAGCAAATTCTGGATGACCCTGTAACCACATCTCCAGTTCAGCCCGGCGAGGGGCATCCTCACCCACCAGCAAAGTACCATCCACCTTATTGATGACAGGGATCCGGGTCTCCAGGTCCACATCAAGGTGATTAGGTTCTTCCATGCACTCCACCTCCAGCTGCAAACCCAGAATCCACCCCCATGAGCACATACTCTTCTTTGGGGAAGGAGGGGTAACAGAGCCAATGGTAGTCATAATTCTAATAATCATTTATTTAGTCCCTTAATCCCAACTACTTTGACCAATTACTTGACATAAGAAGACCTTGTCTAATCATGAGGTTGAAGATTTTTTTTCTATCACTTACCTCTACTAGCTTCTTTCTGTTTCCTTTCTTCTTATGAAACAATGGATGTCCATCTCCCATTACTCCATTAGCCATTAATTTGTGCTTCTGGAATGTTAATTTCAATCCTTCCTCCTAGGAAGACAACCCACCCAACCAAAACATCATATGGCACATGTTTTTAAAGGTAAATATTAAGCTTTGGGAAACTTAGGCTAAGTATCATACTTTGGTTCACTGATGGTGAGAAGGAAGATCATCTGACTAAAGGGTAGAAATCAGATATATAACAAAACTCTTCCTTAGGAAGATTTTATTTCTTGACCTAGATTTCTGAGAAGTAGAGTTCATTATAATACCTAATAGTTTTACAACCCCCTACTTGGGTATGTCAGTATTAGCACAGCAGTTCATCACAGGGGCAAAAATCCTACTATCCTGTCACATGCTAATTTATAAAACTTTTCTTCTTTGAGTATTTAATGATTGGCTACTAAGGTTCAAAAGGAAAGGGAATCAGGAAAATAATTTTCATATATAAAACAAAGTAACACTGGCTTAATTTCAGCAGGAATGATTCTTTTCTTATTTTAATGAGAAGCTCACAATGCTCATGTAATTAAAAAGCTTCCCCCAAACTGGATTTTATTTTACTTGTTTAAAATCAAGCTTAGATCTACAGTTTAGTCTCCTAAAAGTCTAGTGCTGAATAAGTTTCCTTAAAAACCATTTCTTTTGGGATGGGGGTGTGGTTCAGTGGCAGAGCACTTGCCTAGCATGCAAAATGCCCTGGGTTCTATCCCCAGAACTGCAAAAACAAAACAGAACAAAACAAAACATTCTTTTAATCTAGTTGTCAGGAGATCCCTTCCCTTACTTCAATGATTTTCCCTGAATGTATCTTCAAGAGCTCTCGTATTTTTTTTCCTGCTTTCCTTTTTCAAGTTAGTTAACCAAATATGTTTAGTATCCTACTAGTGAAATTAGCTTCCTTCAATTCCCACTGCCTAAATGCTGAGCTTACATCTTTGATCTGAACTGTAAATTCCTTTTCATCCATGCCTCGACGAAGTTTGGTGAACTGAGCTGCTGCTGTGGTGACTGCAGATGCTTCTTCCTCTGCCATGGAAGCTGCACTGCTACTTCGTGGTGTGGGGACAGGAGAGTCACCATATTCTCCTGGAGTCAATGAGGGACTGTCTAGTAAGTGGTTGCCTGGCCCCAAAATTCCTCCTGTTATCATTTCTTGGGTCCTGCGGCTAGAAGGCCATTTCCCTGAGAGTATAGCCTGGCAGACGAGGTCAATTCTGTTTATCAAGACACGATCCTAAGTGGGAGAAAAAGAAATAAACACCATTTTAAGGGTCTGAGCACTATACAATCCTCTGACATACAACAATGCTGTCATTACTAGGATGGGTAAAAATCAGAAGGTAGAAATATTTAATTTTTAATTTTGAGAGACAGGGTCTAAAGAAATATCTGAGGGAAGTAATTATCAGATCCCTAAAGCAACTGGAAAGAGTTTCATGAAAAAACATGTAGCATTAAACAAAGTAAAAATAACAACAAAATAACTCAAAACCCAGAAACATCAGTTTCTTATATATAATTTTACATTTTATTTCTGACTCTAGCATGTCCAAGAATTAAGCTGTTACCTTGGGCCACTCAGAAGCTCTTTGCCTTTCCTGCAGTAGCAGAAGCTCAGGGGTCATTTGTTCTCCATCTTCATTTGGGAATCCATCTTGGGACATAGTGAGGGACAGGAGACTCTCTTCATCATAGAGTTTTGGGTGAGACCGGTCAGCAGCTAGAGATCACATAGAACACGTGAGCAAAGATGGTAGAATAATGTTAAATTGGAATGGTATTGTGTGGGCTTTGAATAAAGGCCCAAAGAGTAACAGATCTCTTTTGACATTTTATCAACTCAAAATGTAAATCTCTCTCAAGATGATGTATTTAGAAAAGAAAGAAAAGAGTGGAGGGGGAAATAGGGAAGAGTTCCAACAGCCTGTCATATGCACTCACTTAGCTTCTCTTCCTTCTCGTCCTCACTCTCATCAGTGCTGGAGCTGGAGCTCGATGAGGATGAGGAAGAAGAGGATGATGGTGACAGCTTGCTCAAGTCCAATTCAGAGTCTGAATCATCCTCATCCTCCAGTTTGACTGGTGGAACACTCCGGGACACCAGAGGGGAAGTGTCAGAGGGGGCTATTCGCATCTCATAGTCTTGTGGGGTTGGTCGGCTCCTGGCCACCACCTCATGCTCTAGTTTTAAAGTTAGACTCTCCAGGCTGGGGACCTGGGCAGCTGTCTCCTCTGGTGACTTTTCAACAGGAGCATCTGGGCGCAGAGGCAATGGTGAGGCAGTGCGCGAGGTATACTGTTGGTGTAGCAGTGGAGTAGAACAGCGTGATAGGGATGCAGCTGGAGCTCCTGCCTGATGGTTCTGCATATAATTCATACGGGCAGCCAGAAAAGAGAAGTCTGGGTCCTGCATGATGTTGCAGTCTGTTTGGCTCACCCCATGGCGGGCTGCCCCTCGCAGAAGCTCTCCATCATGACGAATAGGTTCCCACCATTTTGGCAATTCAGGTCCTGGAGGCTGACACAATGCAAGCCGATCTTCCAAAAGGGGGTGGCATAAAACTTGTTCCCGTAAGCGCCGAAGCAACTCAATTCGGTACAGAGTCCGAGAAGCCCTCTCCTCAGTGATGGGCTCAATGAACAGATTTGGGTCTGGTGGTTCTATAAGATAGGGGTAAAAAGAGAAGTGAACCAGAATTGTTCTGTAGCCATTCACTACCACTCACCCTATACTCTCCAATCTCACCATCTCCAGCTGCTGGGGGAAGGCGGCACACTTGACGGCACATGGCCACAAAGCCATGGAAATACTTGGTAAGGCTTTCATCTGTTTTTTTGTCCAGTCGAGCAAAAGTGCGGAAGCGATCCCAATGGAACTGCATGGCATCAGGGTCATATTCCACACCAAAAGTAGAAACTACTCGATAGAAATCAGTTTGTTCACGCCTTGTCCAGCTACAAAGGGAAGAGGAGTAAGGCAACAGTGACTGGGGGAACAAGGGAAAACTGGTTATTACTTACAACACAGAAACAAACAAAGAAGATGCAGAAGAGACAGTAAGAGAGGTACTATATAACATGTAGAAAATACCAAAGGGGGAAAATAATGCAGGCAATTAACTCAATGACAACGTCTACACAGGAGACCCTTCTGGGGTTATTATTTTCCGCATAAGTGAGATTCTCAAGAGCCAGAGGTGTAACAATTCAAGACAAAGATGATCCTTCTGTATTTTTTCAAAAAAAAAAAAATCTTCTGAAGACAAACTTACAGCTCAGCTCAAATTTTTAGCTATGGTTTACCGTTGTTGTTTCTCTCGCCGTGCAATTTCTTTTAGTTTAAAGGCTGCTTCACAACGCCTCCTTCGTCGGTCCCCACGTTCTGCAGCCTCAATTTTCATTTGTTCTCTCTTGTAGCTGCGCTGATATGCTGTTACTAGGCGCCGAAGCCTAGCTGTTAGGGCAGAGCCTGGAGGCCAAAAGAGATGTCCTGGTTGCTGAGTCACCTGGGCTGTAGTTAAAAAACAAACAAAAATAAACGGAACAATGAGTAGGGAGAATATAAAAGATATTAGAGATAATACTTGTACATCAATGCATTCAAAGGCAATGCTCTTAGAAATCCCTGAACAGGATAAAATTCAGTCAATAATTCCCCATCTAACCCCACCCAACTGTACCAGTTGACCTAGAGTTTACCTTCATCTCCATCAATCACTGAGATCTCCTCATCCATCATCATCAAGGGATCACCCTAGAAAAGAAGATGCACCCCACAGGATGGAGTGAGAGAGACAAAGGGGTAAAATTGGAACTCTGAAATCACTTTCTTACGGATGTCCTTCTGTGGCATCAAAGGATCAAAAACGTGTTTTCTTTTTGTGTGTTCCTTGGAATTGAACCCAAGACTTCATGTATACTAGGCAAATACTCTACAACTAAGCTAAATCCCCTCAAGAAAAATTCCTTTCTTTTTCTTTGGTACCAGGGATTTAACCTAAGGGTACTTAACCATTGAGCCATATCCCAGCCCTTATAATTTTTTTTAAAATTGTTGATTGACCTTTATTTATTCATTTATTTATACGCAGTGCTGAGGATCAAACCCAGTGCCTCCCACATGTGAGGCAAGCGCTCCACCACTGAGCCACAATCCCAGCCCAGCCCTTTTAACTTTTAATTTTGAGAGACAGGGTCTGAAGTTGCTCAGAGCCTTCCTAAAGTTGCTGAGGCTGGCTGTGAACTTGTGATCCACCTGCCTCAGCCTCTGGAGCCTCTGGGATTACAGGGGTGTGCCACCACGTACAATTCCCTCAGGAAAAATTTCTAATGAAAGGAGCCCTCACAAAAATTTAGAAGCAACCAACCAATAAAAGAACAAGAAAATAAAACTTGAAAGATCAATTCTTCTTTTTTTTTTTTAAATATTTTTTAGTTATACATGGACACAGTATCTTTATTTTATTTATTTTTATGTGGTTCTGAGGATCGAACCCAGTGCTTCACGCGTGCGAGGCAAGCGCTCTGCCACTGAGCCACAACCTCAGCCCGAAAGATCAATTCTTATCAATGGTATAAAGACAATGAGATTTAGGAATTTATGGGTCAAATAATATCCTTTAACATGCAGTTTGAGCCCACCTCCTCCACAAAGCTATCCCAGATCTTCCCCTACTGGCATTTTATAATGCTTTTCTATTTTCTATTATAAATTAGTCAAAAAACTTCAAGATTTAGAGAATGGGAGAAGGTAATTATTTAGCAGTAGAGAAAAGCTAGATTAAATGAAAATTACTTACCTCATCATCTTGGTCCTTTGGGGGACCCTGGAGTGGTTTATATTCAGGATCTTCACAATCCTTATCAAAGTCAACCCTAAAATTATTAAGAGCCAAGAAGAAAATGTTAATAAAGCAATACAAGGAACCTAAGATAAAAACTTGGCCAAACATAATCCACTATGGAACAGTCTTTAATTTGATGCTTGAAGAATGACAAGGCAGGTGCTAAGCTTTAGATCAATTAATGTACAGCATCCAACACATCATTTCTGAGAAAATGACAAAGTGCCATTCATAACTGCTTGAATTTGAAATATTTTTTTCTTTTCTTTTTGTGGTTAAAGACAGGTCATCACTATGTTGTCCAGATTGGTCTCAAACCTGTAGGCTCACGTGATCATCCTGTATCAGCCTCTGGAATAGCTGAGACTACAAGCATGCAACACCATGCCTGGCTTAAAATGAAATACTTTGATCAGAACACTCTGATAGCCCCTTTTCATTCTTCTCACTTTGCTCTGTAACTGTTCACTTATTATTTCATTTGAATAGTCCATGCTTTCGTTTGTTTTCACTACTTTGTTCTGTTGAGCAGAAAGGTGACATAATAGAGCTGGGTGTGGTGGCTCAAGCCTGTAATCCCAGCACTTAGGGAGGCTGAGACAGGAGAATCGCGAGTTCAAAGCCAGACTCAGCAATGGTGAGGCGCTAAGCAACTCAGTGAGACCCTGTCTCTACATAAAACACAAAATAGGGCTGGGGATGTGGCTCAGTGGTCGAGTGCCCCTGAGTTCAATCCCCAGTACCAAAAAAAAAAAAGAAAGAAAGAAAGAAAGAAAGAAAGGTAACATAGTAAATGATCCAATTTCCTTTGAGCGTCCTACACAATACAAACTGAAATTATATATTCATGTAAGAGAAATCTCTCGGTCATGCAGGAATGGATAGGCATTCATTAACTAGGCTAACAATTTCACATGTCCCTCAGGTCTCCATGGAGAAGTTTTTGTTAAAGTCATTGGCACCCAAACCAGGGCAATGCTGCCCTACCTGGTGGCTCAGTATTAGCATGGCAACTCATCACTGGGATATGTAGTAATGCAGAATAAAAACTTTTACATGTTAGGCACTACTGGGAAATGACATACCAAGGCTAAAATTGCCTGAGGCTCTACCACATAATCCACATGTCTGCCTGGCTGTTATCTTTCAAGAGAACCAGATTAAATGCCATTACTTTTATTTCTCAGCTACTGTAGCTGTGTAGAAAAGTATTATTAAACAAATTGAAGAGAACATTAAATACACCATTTGAGAGTAAGAGCCATTTGAGAGTAATAGTACTACCCCCCCTTAGTTGTATCTTCTTTTTTTTTTTTAATTGAAGATAGAGTACCTTTATCTTTTTTATTTGTTTATTTTTATGTGGTGCTAAGGATCGAACCCAGTGTCTCACACATACTAGGCAAGCACTCTGCCACTAAGCCCCAGCCCCAGCTCCATGTATATTATGTTAATGTGTAGACATACCAGTTTATAGAGTCCTATCTCCTGATCCTATTCTTTGTTAAGGATTTGTCACATATGAGTATAAGCATCATTAAGAATCTCAATGGGTTCAGACAAAGTTAGAATTATGTTGCCTTTTAGCACAAGCAACTAATAGCCTTCGTAGAGTGGATGCAAAGCTTTAAGAAAATTAAACAACAATGCTTATTTACCCTTCTACTATGTCAGAGAAATTATCCAACACTCGATGTTCTGCTGCAATGGCTTTGTCATCTGGTCGACCAGCCTTTTCCAGAAAGCATAAGGCTGGGTCTGCCCTCATAGTATTATATTTTTCATAGCCTAGAAAAAAATGGGTTATAAATTGAAGAAAATCAGAGATATATTTTGCCATTATGCTTACTTTGAATACTGGAAACATTAGAATACATGAACTACTTTGCTCATAATGCAGGATATAATTAATATTGACTTGGGTAGCTGTTGGGTCATAATTTTTTTATAGCAATTGAAAGTCATGAAGAGTTTTAACCTAATGACTGCGAAAAAGTCAAGAAATTTACATTATGGTGATAGGTGTACATAGCCATTTATTGGTAACCTTTCTAGCATTACTCTTATTGCATAGATGAAGAAACTAAAGTCAAATAATTAAGGTCACACATTCTCATATGAAGAAGAAACTTTTACCTGGAAGTAAGTAATTACTCAGTGAATATTTGATGAATACTAAATCAATGAATGAACACATTTTAGGACTTTTGGACTCTGTCTCCATAAGTAAATCTAAGACTACAAATGCTGTTTTTCTTGTTCCATTAAATTCCTCAAAAACATGTAGGTTAAATGCCATTACTAGTTCATAAAAGTAAACAGATATTTTATGCATTTGTTTTTCCTCTTTGGCATTGCTGGGGATAGAACCCAGGGCTTGTTAGGCAAGAGCTTGAAAAGTACTTTCTTTTAAGAAAGTGAACAGAAATTTTATTAAAAGGGAAAGTGAGAGGGCTGGAGATATTATAGGTCAGTTGGTGGATTGCTTGCCTCACATGCATAATGCCCTGGGTTCAATCCCCAGCACCACACACACACACACACAAAGTGTGAAAAAGACTCAGAATTTCCTGCATAGCATGCCTGGAAGGGGCAAGAGTACCTCTGAAAAGTACCTTTTTTAAAAAAGAAAAAAATATTCCAATACATGAAAGTGCTGGCAATTAGCACTCAGTACTTTTGATACCTAGGATTTGTTAATAGGCAAAACTACAAAGTAGTCTTTTTCATATTGCTCATACCTAAATACCACGACTACTGAACATTTAAACAAATGAGACATTTAGATAAATATAAAATTTTTGGCAAGCCGCAGGAAAGCCATCAAAATAACTGTTTATCATTAATAAGAGTGGGCATATATTACCTCCTGATTTGTGGAATATTAACTCAAAGACCCCACAACACATAGTGGGGTAACATGCTAGGTAAAAGTGATTAACAGATGGAAGACTCTGAATCTTGAGATTTAACTATCTATATGGTCTTCCTTCAACAACTATTCATAGGAATTAAGTGCTCTGCTCTGGATATTTAGGAACAAGCTTCTTTCTCAAATATAAATTTACTGAAGATAAATGAGAAGGCCAGGATGTAGCTCAGTGGCAAAGCACGTGCCTTGCCTATGTGAAGCTCTGGGTTTGATTCTCAGTTCCAAAATAATAGAAAAGAGGGAAAAAAGTTGAAAGTCAATGAGATAATCTGATTATTTATGAGCATTCTGCTAAATGTCCCATCTGTGGACATAAACCTTCAAAAGGAAACAAACAGGCTAAAAAAAGGTACCTACCATGCTTAAAGACTCCAATAAGTAGAGATTTGTCAGCTTCGCTGTCCCACCATGTTGTTGGAACCTCCAACTGATCCACTACTGGGAACCATATGTCAATCTCACTAAAGGTTTATAAAAGGGCACAGAGAGCAAAGCAATCAATGTTGGAAATTAAAGTGATAATCCTTGGAAAGATTACTACAGGCATATTCCTTTATCCATCAATTTATGCTCATGCATCTGCCCTATTTGCTTGCACTAGTGTTAAAGTATGGATTAAAAATCTAATATGTAAATTGCCAGATATCCCAAAGAAAGAAAGTAAACCATTATTCCTAGAATAAAGCAGTGCATAAAAAACAAACAAAACCACAGAAGCACTTTACCTGGCAATGGCACCCCCTAACACCTTCTCTGCCTGGTCTCCAATAACCTCCTGTCTTAGGTAGTATAACATTCGTACTCGCAAAAGTACCCTAGAAAGGTGGGAGGAAAAAGATGGCTTAGTAACAGTGCACAAAGTTTGAGGTGGGATGTGTCTTTACTAAATTCCATCCTTACTTGTTACATTGATGTTTCAAGTGCTTCTTATAACTCTCATCTTGGAACAGAGTATCAGGGTTATACTTCCGAATCCAATCAGCCTTATGTATATCAAAAGTACTCTGTGACTTTACTTTTTTCCCCTTGCGTCCACGGGGCACCGGGATAGAAAGACCTGGGAAAGGGGAGACATTGAAGACTTGGATTGAGAAAAACCCTTAGACTTGAAAAGGACTAGACAACCTACAAAAAGATGAAAAGTAAAGGGTTGATAATTACCTGAATGATTCTGCAATTCTTTTGTCTTGCCATTTTCAGCAGGGCTAATCAAGTCCCAAATGAAGCCTTTGATATTTTCATCCCCACGGTAGTGTAGAAGACAGTACACGAGGATGGCACGACATATCGTCTCCACATCTCGTTCAGTCATACGTCGTTTAAATCGTCCATGAGACAAAATATCTCGCCACCGTCCCCAACTGACAAAACAGAAAAGGAAACATTTAACATTTTGGGGGGAACTCTAATTCAGTGATATTCCTCTGACTCCTACTATCACATCTCTCAAAATGTGGAAGACAAAATCTTGAAAAGCACAGTAACAAAAACAGAATGAATTCCCTCCAAGACACAAAATTTTCACATGATCTCCTCTTTGGCCATACCCTCTAATTTGAGAGGCAACAGGGTATCAAATCAGGATATAAATGTTTTACTTCTCATGACAAGATGGGTTCTTACCCATATACCAGCAGGTGCTTTTCTACACGAAAGCAGTCAGTGCGTCCATAGGCATGATGACGGTCATGTCTGCGGGATCGTGGTCGCTCATCATCCTCACTTTCCAAATCAGAGAATTCCACCAGGTCATCATCTTTCAGAGTGCTGAAGTGGCGGGTCTGTTTCCGTACTCTAGGTGTGTCAATCACCAAGTTATTCTATGCAGAGAATAGAAGGAGAAATAACTCTCCATGTTATGCTCATTATCAAAGAATTAAGATGATTATGGATTGAACAGTTTTGGATATAACATGAGAATACTCAGATTTTTTTTGGGGGGTGGGGCACATGTTAAATAACCTACAGGGACTCAGGAAGCAGAATTAAGTGGTAGACACATAAGTATTTTTCCAAGTTATCCAAGGTAGAGAGTTTTCATAACAGCCCATGTATATAACAATATACGATTCATAAACTGATTAGCATTGAAGAAACAGAGCAATTACAAAGATTGAAAGTTGTGTCTTTGGCAACACTTCCTCCTTAAAGGAAGAATAAGCTCACCTTGCTATTGAGCACATCCATGTCTAAGTCAGCCTTTTTGGCCCATTTTTGCCAAAAGTTGGGATCATCCAGAGAAATATCTGTTCTATTTTCAGAAGCAACAAAGCTTGCCTAGTGAGGAACAAAGACAAAGTAAAGTTAAATATAATGTGTTTTTGAGCAATGGGCCATCAGCAACGGTGTTTTAAAAACACATTTAAATCCTGGGGATTCCTTCTTCTATCTCCGCTTTTCTACTATTTGATGAAGACAAAACATGCCTTGGCAAAGGTAGAACCTTTTCCTTCAGATTCAATGGTAATGGTTGTTGTTCGCCTTAACAAGATCTGGTCTATATCCTCTTCACAAAACTTGGAGCCCTCATCATCTTCCTCCATTATGGCTGCATATGCTCCTTTTCTTAAGAGATCTTCAATCTCTTTCTTGGAGAATTGTTGGATCTGCAAAATCCAATAGAAAGATGAAAAGCCTACCAATAGAACATTATCTAACCATGTCATAATATTTTATTATATTGTAATAAATAATACAACTATTTATCAAGTATAAAAAAACTTGTGAAAAAATGAAAATCAAGGCAGTCAATTCTTTTTTTTTTCTTTCTGAGCCTAAGTGATTTATGCGCAGTTAATTTTTATTTTTGCTCCTTTCTTTTAATCAGTGCAATACCTGAAACTGGTGGTACTAATTACCACTAATACCTGTTGAACATATGATTTTTTTATTAGTTTATTTAATTGCATTTCAATTCATAGCACATATATAGAGCTCAGTTTTTCCATGTCTCTGGTTGCAAACCAGATAAAGTTACACCAATTGTGTCTTCATACATGCACCAAGGGTAGTGATGACGATCTCAATCAACCATCTTTACTATACCCATTCCCCTTTCCCACTCCCCAAGGGCAGTCAATTCTTGCACTATGATTCACTACATACTTTTAAGACTATGACTTACTCCTGTAATGTTGCCATCCCGACCGCTCATAGACTGAAGTACAGCCTTATCCAATCCCAACTTGAGGCTAGCCTTATCAAACATCTCCCTTTCATAGGAATTACGAGTGATGAGACGGTACACCTTCACAGCTTTGCTTTGCCCAATTCGATGACACCGTGCCTGGGCCTGGTTTTTAAAAAAAATGGAACGAAAGCAAAACGGTAACACAAAATTGAAGGAAGGTGTAAAAGGCACATAATATCAATTCATAATTCGTTTAACATTTATAAAGCAGCATGAGATCAACCCAAAACCAAAAGTCAACTTCAAGATGAAATTGTTGCTCCTTCATATAAGCCAGGGGTCAGCAAAAACATCTGCTTCTATAAATAAAGTTTTACTCGACAAGAATCCTACCCATTTATTTTAACAGTGTCCATGGCTGCTTTCTTGATACAGAGGCAGAGGTGAGTAGTTGCAACCAACACCATACATTTACTATAGTTTCCTTTACAGGAAGTTTGCTTACCCCTGACCTAACTGCCACCTATAAGTAAACAAATCCATACTTTCTGAAAGGTCTAAAAGACATTGATCTTGTTGAAAACTTTCTTAGTTAGGCAGTTAGTCCGTAAGAGAATAACCTTTACCTGTAGGTCATTTTGGGGATTCCAATCTGAATCAAAGATGATGCAGGTGTCTGCAGCTGTAAGATTAATACCAAGTCCACCAGCCCGAGTGCACAGCAAGAAGACAAAGCGGTCTGAGTCAGGCTTGCTAAAGCGGTCAATAGCAGCCTGTCGGAGGTTGCCTCTAACTCGTCCATCAATACGTTCATATAAGTACCTTATGAGGGCCACAGGGGAAAAAAAATTAGGTGGCTAAACAGAAGAAACCAAATAATAAGCAAAAATCAACAGCACCCAATCTATATCTCTAGCTGGCCTAAAACCACGTAAATTGAGAGTGAGAGCCCTAAATATTTCTCTTACTATAACTGGTTAACTCTAAACCCAGGCCCTCTTACTCTTGGGAGCTTTAAGTCTTTTTCTTGGGGGGTGGGGGGCAGTGCTGGGGATGGAACCCAGGGCCTCATGAATATTAGATCAGCAGTCTACTACTGAGGTATAACCCCAGCCCTCTTTGCAGTTTTATGAAGACACAATAACCACAAAGGTGGGATGACTCTTTTCTCACCTCCTTTGGATTAGATAATCCTCTAGGATATCTAGGCAGCGTACCATCTGGGAGAAGATCAGAACTTTATGGCCACCAGCTTTAAGCTTTGGAAGTAACTTGTCAATAAGAACTAATTTGCCAGCTGAACGAACCATGGCCTGAAGGTGGAAGTCATGAGGTATAATATGGCAAGCTTCCCGAAATTCTGTTAGGATTTTTTCTTCTGCACCTGCCAAAAGAAAAAAAAAAAAAAATCAAACCCAATATTGTGACTCAGGAAAACACATTAAAGCTTATTTAATTTGATGGTTTATTTAGTTGTGATAAGAATGCAAAGTAAGAGTTGGGATTGTGGCTCAGTGGTAGAGTGCTTGCCAAGCATGTGTGAGGCACTAGATTAAATTCTCAGCGTTGCATATAAATAAATAAATTAAATAAAGGTTCATTGATAACTAAAGAAAACCTAAAAAAAAAAAAATCTAATCTGGCCAGGGACAGTGGCGCATGTCTGTAATCCCAGCAGCTTTGGAGGCTGAGGCAGGAGGATTGTGAATGCAAAGCCAGCCTCAGCAACTTATTGAGACCCTAAGCAACTCAGCAAGACCCTATCTCTAAATAAAATATATAAAAATGGCTGGGCAAGTGGCTCAGTGGTTAAGTGCCCTTGGGTTCAATCCCTGGTATCAAAGAACAAAACAAAAATAAAAACAAAAACAACAACAAAAAGTTACACTTAATTAAAAAAACTAATCTGACTTGAGATAAACATTTGTTACACACACAAGTTCAGCACCAATTCATCTTCCACTGTGTTATATAAGACATTTCAAATAAGGCAGGTCTTTTTTTTTTTTTAATGTATTTATTTTTTAGTTGTAGGCAGACTGAATATCTTTATTTTTATTTATATGTGGTGCTGAGGATCGAACCCAGTGCCTCACGCATGCTAGGCAAGCACGCTACCACTGAGCCACACCCCAGCCCCTAAGGCAGGTCTTGAGTAAAATGGATAAAATATATATAAAAATGTGAGCAAGAACTAAGAGAGAACATGCAAACCACTATTACCAAACAGGCACCCAAAAAACTCCCAGCAAAATGGATACTGGTAAGGACATTTATTCAGAGAACAGAACAACCTGTTCTTATGCATGAAATTCAAAACAGCAAATACTATTTAATTTTGCAGATTACTCAAGACCAAGATAATGGAAAGAATCAGAGAAAGATGGTCCACATAATAATCAATTTTAAAAATATTTTTAGTTGTAATAACTTTATTTTATTTATTTTTTTAATATGGTACTGAGTATCTGACCCAGTACCTCACATATGATAGGCAAGCACTCTACCACTGAGCCACAACCCCAGTTCCACAATCAATTTTTAAAAAGGAAAACCCTTACTGAATGCAGTGGCCCTTGCCTATAATCCCAGAGACTCAGGAGGCTGAGGCAAGAGCATTGCAAGTCTGAGGCCAACCTCAGTAACTTAGAGAAGCTCAGCAACTTTGTGAGACCCTGTCTCAAAATAAAAAGGACTGGGGACATAGCTCATGGCAAAGCACCCCTGGGCTCAATCCCTAGTACCAAACAAACAAAACAAAACAAAAACAACAACAACAAAACAAACTAAAAATCATACACACAAATAAATGATATAAGAACCTTTCCCTGCCACTCGCAGTACCAACCCCTATATTGGGTTGGATCAGTCAATGCAGCCAATTCATCCATTCTCCCTGAGGATTATCACTGAGAAGGGAAACAGCAATTCCCTCACCATTGATGAGATATGGATGGTTGCAGCACTTGCGCAACTCCATCATTGTATTGAGTAGATTAGGCATGTTGGTATGACCCGCCCCTTTGGAAAGAAAGGAGAAATTCTTCTCCAGAATAGCCCGATAGTATTTCTTCTGAATGTTAGTCAGCTCTACTTCAATAATAGTTTCCTGTTTAGGAGCCAAGTTTTTTTCAACATCCTCTTTGAGTCTTCTCAGCATCATTGGCTTGAGAATGGCCTGTAGCTTTTGAACCTGTGGTTCATTACAGAAAGAAAAATGAGTAACATGAGTACATTATCATGTGGAAACATAGACACATAAGTTTTCCACTATCTAAAGAAAGTCAATTTTGAACAAAACCACAAATGATGTGGGCAAGAATTCACAAAGGCATTTTTTAGGTCCTGAGTTCTTCATCAGACAGATTTCCTACCTGTTCCTCTGTTTTGAGATCCCCAAAGTCCTTGAGGAACTCTGATTCCGAGGGAAATTGTGAAGGTTCCAAGAAATGAAGCAAGCTGAATAGTTCCTCCACAGTATTTTGCAATGGTGTTCCTGTGAGCAGCACTTTGTGTTCCTAGAATTGGAGAAAACAGTGATAAAATTAAAAATAAGTAAATAAATAGATAGATAGGATAAAAGCCAACAGGGGACTTACAGTGTTTTCCACCTATGTAATCGTTGGCTCAATTTCTTTATCTATAAAACAAATGGCCCTGGACCAGATTACTGTGTTAATTTTTCTTTTACTTCTTCCATCTTTTGGTAACACAAAAGCATATAAGAAATTACGTGGCATTATTTAACATAAAACAACAACATAGAGGTTATAATAATAAGCAAACAGTAACTCAGACTATGTTTTCCCCAATTTCATATGCCTCAACATTCAACTCCCCTGTATATCCTAGATTGCCCCCCTGTAGGGAATGTACCTATGTTGGATTAAGTATGGCTAATAATCCTTTGTAGTTCTTCCTAATTATCCTTTGAATCTAGGCTTGCCTTGTGACTTGCTCTAACAAAGAAAATCCAGCAGAAGTGATACTTTCTGAGTTTCAGAGCCTGCATCAAAAGCCTTGCAGCTTTTGCTTTTGTCTTTTTGGAACACTGTCCTGAGATTACCTTGTAAAGAAGCCCCATCTGAGCCGGGCGTAGTGGTGAACACCTGTAATCCCAGCACTTTGGGAGGCTGAGACAGGAGAATCATGAGTTCAAAGCCAGCCTCAGCAACGGCGAGGTGTTAAGCAACTCAGTGAGACCCTGTCTCTACATAAAACACAAAATAGGGCTGGGGATGTGGCTCAGTGGTCGAGTACCCCTGAGTTCAATCCCCAGTACCAAAAATAAAAAATAAAATAAAAATAAAAAATAAAAGCAAGCCCCATCTGGCCACTAGATGATAAAAGGCCATGTGGAAGGCAATCCAGATGCCCCACTCAACAACCAGCATGAACTGCCTGTTGCATTAACAACTCCATGACTATCAGAAACAGCTTAGCTAAGCCCAGCCTAAGTGTCTGAGCTAGAGAATAATGGAAAATATAGATTGTCTTAAACTAGTTAGTGTCACCATATTTTGTTATGCAGGAATAGGTAACTAGTATAGTTTCCCAACACTCCTCCTGGTTATAAACCACCATTTCCAATTCTAAAATGTACAAATTTTATACAATCCCATAGACCATACCCACCATTCAATTTGAGATTCTCATTCTTTTTCATTCTCTGCCAATTTAGGATCATTGTCATCATTCCACAGGTAGAGTTAATTCCAGTTTGTACCCACAAGTCGGCATGGGGAACTCACCAGGTCCATGTGTTTGAGGCTATCAAGCAGCTTGCAATTACGGTTCTTCAGTCGATGGGCCTCATCAATGATGACACAACGCCATTCAATTTCTCGAAGCTCAGGACAGTCTGACAAAATCATCTCAAAAGTAGTGATCAAGGCATCAAACTTGTATGCACCTGGGATGAGGCGCCCCTAAGCATGAAGATAACGAAGTCAGAAAAGGTCTAAAACATACCTAAGGAGTTCATCTGAATGACTTTCTATTCTCAGGCAGGTTTAACAAAATACAAACTGTACTACCACCCACTTAAATCACCAGTTATATTTGATAAACAGTGTCAAATCACTGAATGTAAAATATACATATTTGGCTTCTTGGGAAAATAACAGACTCCAATGAATAAAGCTGGACATTTTTCTTTATTCAGTAAAGAATAAATACAAGAGTGACTAGTTCATGTATCTCTGCCTTAGATCTTTGTTGGTCAAAAATGACATTTATAAACATTAGGCAATCCTGAAACATATAGGACAAAAATAAAAGTGGAAACAGCTAATATAGTACTTGTTAATAATGGTTAATGTCTAGAATTTGATAGAATCATCACATTGTTCTAATAAAACTAAGAGTTACAAAATGTGATTTGAGAAAATCTGGCTTGGTAGAAATAAAAACCACAAAGATAACTAATAGTAGATAAACAATAAATTTGATATTGAGAAAATATATGACTCAAATTTTTGTTTTCAAATTTACATAGAAAAAGGACTGATTTTGATGAAAATTTCAGTAGACTAAAAAAAGGAAAGAAAGAAAACAAATGTTTAAGTTCATCATCATAGAGATCAAGGAATTTAAGTGCCTAAGTGAATTTTACTCTGAAAAATATTTTAAAGTCAGCAATGCTGGTAAAAAAATTCTTTTTTTGTATTGAGGATTGAACCTTGATGTACTTGTACCACTAAGCTACATCCTTTACCCTTTTAATTTTTTATTTTGAGACAAGGTTTTACAAAGTTGCTTATTAGGGGCCTCAGTAAGTTGCTGAGGCTGGCCTTAAACTTCTGATCCTCTTGCCTCAGCATCCCAAGCTGCTGGAATTACAGGCATGTGCTATCACCCTGGCTCATAAAAAAAAGTCAGAACTTTCACCCAGTCAAAATGCTTACTGGGTAGAAATGGTTAAGTCAAAACAATGTCCTGCATACTGCTGCACAAAAATGCCTTAAATCACAGAGAGCCTCAATGAAAAACTTAAATTCATACACAGCACACCCTAAAACACTAGCTACCTTGGCTGACTATAACTTGGCATTCCCAATATACACAACTCACCCGTGAATCTTTGCAGTACATTTCATATTGCTGAATCATCTGCCGGCTTGCCAGACTGCCATGGTATACAATAGTGTTCATCTCAGTCCACGTATTGAATTCTCGCTCCCAGTTAGTAATTGTTGATAATGGAGCAATAACCAAGAAAGGGCCATGGATGCCAACATTATATACCTCTTGCAAGAAGGCTATGGACTGAATAGTTTTGCCCAATCCCATTTCATCAGCCAGGATGCAGTTTTGCCTGTAGATTTATAGGGAGGAAAGCAGAAAGTCAAAATATCGTGTGTGTGTGTGTGTGTGTGTGTGTGTGTGTTTATGTAATTTTTTTTTTGGCAATGGGATTGAACCCATGGCAGTTCTATCACTGAGCTATACCCCTAGACATATAAGACAACACTTCAATAAGTTGCTGAGGCTAGCTTCAAACTTGTAATCCTCCTGCCCCAGCCTCGAGTCACTGGGTTTACAGGCATGCGCCAACATGCCCAGTTAAAAAAATACCATCTTAAAAAAAGAACATATTTAGGAAGCAAATGCTTCTTTGCTTTCCCTTTTTTTTTCGGGGGGGGGGGGGGCACTGTTTCAATAGAAAACGAAATTTTAAAAAATCTCTAGATTAAACCCGTATTTTACGAATCCACTCTTTTTTCTTTACCTGTTATACCAATTAAAGAGCAGCCAGTTGACCCCTTCCAACTGATATTCCCGTAACTGATTTCTGTTTTTATACTCATGTGATAGCTCCAATTTCTTCCAGGCATTTGCCTGTGGACGATTCTAAAACAGAAAATTTGAATAAATGGAATGAGACACTAACAAAATTAGGCAAGACATAATACATAATTCAAGTACTTTAAGTCAACTCAAAAACATTATTGCTTGGATTCAAACTTGACAAATATATTTAAAATCATGGGGTTTTGATGTTAGTTAGGAAAAAAAAAAAGACAAAAGGAAAGAAAAAAGAAAAAACTCACTGGGCACTTTTTTTTGGGTACTGGGGATTGAATCCCCGGCAACTCAACTACTGAGCCACACCCCGTCCTTTTTTTATATTTTATTAAAGACAGGGTCTTGCTAAATTGCTGAGACTGGCTTTGAACTTGCGATCTTCCTGTCTTAGCCCCCCGAGCTACTGGGATTATAGGTGTGCACCATGATGCATGGCTCACTGGTCACTTTTGCAGGATGCTAGGAAACTACTTCATTATTTTGGAAAATGGGAAATAAAGGAAAAGAATAAAGTATTTGTCTTTTTCATACAATCTCTATCTCAAGGTAACTAACATTAGATGAAACAAACTTTTTTAATAGAAAATTCTGGCTAATAAATGAAGAAATTAAAGAGAATTAAAATATCATTACTGCAAAATGCTTAAAGGGCAGATCTATGCAATGATCATAAATGGCTGATGACATCACAAAATGCAACCTGATGGAACAGAACCATCTATGAAGCAGATACAATGGCCTCCCTTCTCTATCTGAACAAGCCTCTAGAACAGTGATATCTAACAGAACTGCCTACAATGTTAAAAAAACATGGCTAGTGGCTGCCATATTGGATAACATAGCTCTAAATCTAACTATTCACGTGAAATATAAGGGACACTGATATTTGATATTTGATTCCCAGCACAGGGGGTGGGGGAGTCAGACTATTAGGGACAGAGAACACGTTAAAAGATACCAAGGGGAATAAAATCAGCAATCTTCAGACTATGAAAAGCCCTATAGAACAAATCACCTGGTTTCTTCAAGAATAGCTTGTGAAGGAGGGAGAAAGTTCTAGAGGATCTATAAGAGACTTGACACATATTAAATGACAGCAATATATGAATCTTTACTTTCTTTTTTTCCTCATGGGCTAGAGAATGCTAGGGTCTGATGCATGCTTGGCAATTGCTCTACCACTGAACTACATCCCCAGTCCAACATACACATCGTAATGATTAAAAATGAACTGAAGGAATC
>CM053401.1:69323493-69355608 GCA_028644305.1 Xerus rutilus | reverse complement strand
AACACAAAATAGGGCTGGGGATGTGGCTCAGTGGTCGAGTGTCCCTGAGTTCAATCCCCAGTACCCAAAAAAAAAAAAAAAAAAAAAACAACTTGACAAATGGGGGAATCAATGTGTAAGGAAATTCGTGACCCAAGGCTGGCAATATATTAGTAATTGTTAGTTAAGTGAAGGTAGGTACTATTTCCTCAACCTTTGTATGTTTGAAAATAATCCATAATAGAAAGCTCAAAAACCAAAAACTTCTGTAGGGGAAAATTAAATCCTTGTTGTATATAATACCTTTATAGATACATTTACCTTCTAATTGCAAATGTACTTACCACCCTTTTGAGTTCTGGGTGCCTTGACTGGATCCGCTTAAATTCTCGAATCTTGCCTTCATCAACGTCTTCTTTTAGCTCCCATGTACTATCCTCATAGGGCAGAGAGCACCATTTCACCAGGTAGTAAATCACAGGCTAGGAGAAAATAAACCAAAACCTTAATAAACCTGATTCTATATTTTCTGCTGTGGTTAAAGGATTAAGTATTTGACTATAAAATTAGATCAAAGTGTTGACACCTAAAAGGTGCTGAAAAATATTAGGCTAAACACATCAACCCTAGGGTTACTTGCTGATATACTATTCATGCCTTTGATCATTCTTCCAGGCAATTTATCAAAATTTAATCTAAAAGTAAAATTTCTAGGAGCATTTTCTAGAACACTAAGCACTAAAATATTATGCTTTTCAGCCAAACAAAATAGAGTAAAAAGGACTCTTATTATCCTATACTGTGTTGAAACTAAAAAGATAAGAGTTCGATTCCATACTATTTTCCTGGCACCAAATTTAATAAAGTAGAAGCTAAGCTACTTTTAGGATGAAAAACAGGATAAACCTACAGGAGGCATACAAGGGCTAACATCACTTGGCTTTGGAAGCCCTAAACCTCTGAGTACCAGTGCACTTCAAGATCACTTGATGGTGGTAAAGAGATTTACCTATGAACCCCAGGAAGCTAAGAGTTAACTACAAGAGGCATCACTGAAGGAAGGTAGTAACAGGAGTGAAGAGAAAGAAAATGTTGAAGCTCCAACTATGGCACTATTCTATTGGCATTCCACTGTTAGGAGCAAATAGCTCCTATTTTAACTATTTAAGATGATTACTGCTCTTAAAGTTCTTCCATTTTTTGGCCTATATAAAGCAAGAAGGGTCAGATTAGGCCTAGTATAATCAACAGGAATATCTAATTATCAATTCATAGAATACTCCATAAAAGAACCAGCGACAGCCAAGTGTGGCGGCACATGCCTGTAATCCCAGCAACTTGGGAGGCTGAAAGTAGAAGCCAGCCTGGGCAATTTAGCCAGACCCTCAGCAACTCAGCGAGATCCTGTATCAAAATAAAAAAGAAAAAGGGCTGGGGGTGTAGCAAAGTAGTAGAGTGCTCCTGGATTCAATCCCAATACAAGGGGAAAAAAAATGGCCAGCACAAGTGTGAAAATGCTTCCACATAGTCATAGATCAAAGAATCCCCTAGAATTAACCCACCTGCTCTTTTGCCTTTTTCTTGACTATAATGACTTGGGTCACTCTCTATGTAAAGCCATTTGCACAAGTCACGTATTTATAGCATTATAACTTATGTTCCTAAGTACCATAATACTTATTTATTTCCACTATTAGGTAACGTAAAATTGACGACAAATTAAACTCACTTTGGAAAGGGGGAAAATAGATACACAGAATGTTATTTTCCAACATTGGGAGCATAAATTATATTATCAGGGTATCAAAACATTTTCATCTGTCATGCCAGTTGCAACATATTTCAAGGGGGCCAGGCCAAAGGCTTTTGGAAGGGTAAGTATGCTGGTAGAGAGCGTAAGACTTTCAAAGCTGGGAAGGCTGGGATCCTGAAAATAATGAGAAGAATTTAAGAGTAGCTAACCTACTGACTAGCCCATTCTCTAATCACCTCCCAGAAATGAACACACAATAACTCCCACCCCAACCCAAAAGAAGAATATATTACTTGAAGCATACTTACTAGGATTTAAAGACACTAAAATATAACAGGCCCTAGACTTCTAAGATGATGCCTATCTGAGTGACCCTGAAATCTTAGAAAATAGGGTAAAACTTTCCAACTTTATGGGGGATGAATTTGACCCAGAGGTTTTTTTAGAAGAACGTATGGGTGCAAGTTACTTAACTCCTGAGTCAGCTCTGTTCACCATCCAGCACTATTATTATAACAAGGTTCTTTTTTTCTCTAGTGGTCCCTATCATAAGTGGTAAAACTTCTGCTTATAAAATATGACTCTGCAAAGCTAAACTGTGGCTTGAAGTGAAAAGCAACTGAAGAGTTCTAAGAAAATGGTAATTTGTAGCCTAAATACAGGTTTTTTAGTAAATTTAAAAGAAAGGACATTGAATTCATTGGTGGTTTATATCCATATAACTCTATTTGGAATGCCAAATAGGTGATTTGTGAATCTGTATCAGCAAGTTTTTATGCATATGTAAGATATGTTCCTCAATCTATGATAGTATTAGTGCAGTGATTTCCCAATCAAGCTATGCATGAAAACCTTTGAGAAGCAACTCAAAAATAAATAAATTAAAGTCTCACCCTTGACTCAATCTGAACTTGTAGGAGTGGAATCCTAAAATCTGTTTTAAAATAAAGACACAAATGCAGCTTATTTGTTTAAGTGACTAATAAAAATATTTAACTAATAGTTAAGTTCAGGAAACAATATGGTTTGGAGAAAGCTAGGAGCTATATTCCTAAATTTAGGAATTTGAAAAATATCCCTTGGGACCCCAACTCCAACTGAGTCTCCCAAGTCTTCCATATAAAATCTGAGAGAAAATAAGACCAAAGTGAATGACTCTTCAGCACTTGTATCTTTCAGATATTTGACTTTTTTTTTTTAATTTTTTTTTAGTTGTAGATGGACATAATGTCTTTATTTTATTGCTTTGTATGTGGTGCTGAGGATCGAACCCAGGGTCTCATGCATGTGAGGCAAGCGCTCTACCGCCGAGCTACAATCCCAGCCCCTCAGATATTTGACTTTGTGAGACACATTTTAGACACACTACTCCTTTATCTTCCCATTATCTTTTTAAGGATCCCACAGAAAACTTGAGAAGTATCTTTTCAATCTAAGGGATTTTTCATCCATATCCAAAAGATAAAGGACTGACAAGCACACCAGCAGACATCCATAACAGTCCTTTCGTATTCCTCCATGCCCCAACTTACCTCACCATTATCCTTGTCAATACTGTGAGACTCATCCAATATCCTATCCACTTCTACATAGTCTGGATTGAAGGGTTCTTCATCCTAGATGAGTTATGAAATGAAACTATAAGATCCAAGAAATCACTGTCCAATAAACCCACTTCATACAACATTAGCAGATAATCCTACTTCAAAAATTAATGCAATAGGAGTTCCTTCTTTTCACAATAACAAATCCTGCAAAGTATATCCTTACCTGGATCTGTACCTATCTTCTCACCTGTTACTAGAGAAAGTATTTCTTTTGCCTAACAGAGGCTACTTTCTCCATATATGCTCCGGACTTTATTCCTTCTTAGGAATTTTTCTCTGTCAAAACATTCCCATAAACTTAAAAATGTGCTCTACTATTTCATATCTTCAACTCTTTTTCTCCTCTGCTTCATACTCAAATGTTCCCAAGAGTTTCAAACACAGCCCATTTCCATTCCTTCATTTCCTTTGCTTGTCTGTCCATTCCACTCTTCCATTTGTATCATACAATTAAAAGTCAAAGCTATGAATTACCTCCACATTGTCAAATATAATGGACGTACTTCTTTACTTCTCTTACTCCAGTGCTTAATTAGTAGTAACCCTGGCTCTGGGAAATTAAAAGCTTATTACTCTTTCTTTAATATCAGAATAGAAACCAGAAATTTGAAACATAAACTTTCTCTAAATGATATAGATGCCTACATCTAAAGAGACCATCAATAGCTATAGATTGATATTAGAGGGAGAGTAGACCAGAGATTACTTTATCATCCCTTTTGAAAATACTTCCTATGTGTCAAGTAAATCAATCTCACAATATTGTACCCAAGGACTAATAAATAGACCATTTTAAACCTCAGAACACAAAGCATGGGTTAATTAAGAAAAATAAATGATCAAAATTAAAACTTTATACTGATATATACAAACCAACTATAAACTATTTGATGGATTAGCTAAGACTAACAACCCTAGTAATTTCTGCTTCTATAAAAGAAATGATAGGTAATACCTATTCCTAATTACCTCGTGGAAGAAGTGTCTCATCTGAGCCATTTTGGTTTTGAAGCGCTTTAGTTTTTGATGGATCCTCTTATCCTTTTCTAGTTGGGAGATAGTAGCCCATTCACAGTGTAGATAGGAGCTAAAGAAAATGGAAACAGCGAGTCATGGCTCAAGAAAGGGAAAATGGCAACCTAGTCTTTGAGATTTTAGGATTAACCAACACTAGACTTGACAATGTATGCTTAAACTGGGTTAGGTAACTTAAGCCAGTTCTTCTGAAACTTTAATTTGCAAACAAGCCATTGGGTCTAGGGTGTGCTTGAACATCCACACTTCCTAACAATCTCCACAATGATGCTAATTCTGTTGGTCCAGGGAACATACTTTGCAGAGCAAGTGTTAGGATTTAGGCAAAGGTAGAGAGAATTACAAAGGATTTAATCAAAAACCACTCCTTCCTCACCTTCCTACAAATAAACTGTAAATGTCATTTAAATTTCTGAATTTCTTTCTCAATATTCATTTCCCCATTAAAAATGGCAATTAAAAATTAAAGACTTTTACAAAAGAGACATGTTCCCACCCAGGAAAATCTACACAAGAGACCTTTCCAGGACCCTGTGGAGTTTGAACTGATAAAGTTTTTGTAAAGGTAACATACTAGTTCTTGTACTTGACAAAGAATTCTTCTGCTTCTGTATATTGTCCAGAGGGAAGCTGAGAAGAAAAAATAAATAAATTATAATCACTAATCCCATGTTTGTCAAAGAAAGAACCTTTAATTTTACCAGCATACGGCAAAACTGTACCCTAATGCTCCCTAAGTGAATTACTGACCCAGGGATTCAGGAACTATTCTGGTACTTCAAATAGAAGTTTGCTAGCTAGAAAAGGTGTTTACCCATTACAAAAGAATTAGTGACAGAAAAGACAAGACAGTTCCTGTCTTATAGTTAATTTTCCCCCATCATATCTCTCTCATAACCAGACTCTAGCAATATATTCTGTCCTCCAAAGATGCTCATTAAATAAAACCTGCAAGTGCAGCAACATGGGCTGACATTAAAGATAGAAATCTTACCTCCTTTTTTACAACTCGCATAGAAAGCACTTTGTCTACAATAGCTGCATCTTCTTCACTGGGATTCTCCTGCAATAAAAGAAGTAACAAGTCAATGACTGACTGAAAGAAGAGGACAAACCCCTCAAATAGCTTACATTTTCAGCTTACCACAAAGAACTGCATGGATGGCAAAGTCTCGCCATCTGGTTCTTGCACGGGTTCAGGGAGGATAGGTTCAGGTTTTATTGGACCAGTTACATCCACCTCTTCTTCTTCTTCATCATCTGTGATCTTTATGTCAAGGTCTTCTGTATATTTTTTTCGCTTCACTTGGCGGTTTGAGCGTCTCTTCTGTAGAGGAAAATAATAGTTAAAATAACTGCTTAGGACTACAAAAAGAAAACTTTCAAAAACATTTGCCTTCACTCATTTCCTTAGCTTTTACTCCAAAACTCCTATGAAAAACCAAACCAAAAGAAAACAACTTATTTGTCAAACTATGTATATAATTCTATATCAATTTGCTGAACTGCCACGATTACTTCTGACTGGGGTAATAAGTGAGTGGTGGTAGTGGGGTCTGAAGAGTGGTAATATTCTATTGCTTCATCTGTGTGGTCATTTTTTGGTGTTTCCTTTATGAAAATTATTGAGCTGTACAAATTACAGTTTGTGCTCTTGTTAAAAAAAAAAGCGTTAAGATTTAGGCAAAGGTAGAGAGGATTACAAAGGATTTGTAAAAAAAAAAAAATTGCTGAACTGCTTCATTAAAGGCCAGGAACCCAGATAGAAACCTATGCCCTAATTGTAAGAAGCTTTAGAAAATTCAAACAGGACTTTTTTTTGTACTGAGGATTGAACCCAGGGGCACTTAACCACTGAGCCACATCCTCAGCCCTTTTTAATTTTTTTATTATTTTTAAGCTTTTTTATTATTGTTATTTTTAGTGGTAGATGGACAAAATACCTTTATTTTATTTATTTATATGTGGTGCTAAGGATTGAACCCAGAGCCTCACACATACTAGGCAAGCACTCTACCACTGAGCTACAACCCCAGTACCCCTTTTTTATTTTGAGACAAGGTCTCACTAAATTGACAAAGCTGGTCTTGAATCTGCAATCCTCCCGCCTTAGCTTCCTGAATCACTGAGACTACAGGCATGCGCCACAGTGACCAGCATCAAACAGGACTTTTAAGATACAGCGTGCAATATACTTCCATAAGTGAACAACCTTTAAATGCAAAGGTACAAGAATACTGTGTTTTGGACTGGGATTGTGGCTCAGTGGTAGAGCACTTGCTGAGCATGTGTGAGGCACTGGGTTCGATTCTCAGCACCGCATATAAATAAAACAAAGGTCCACTGACAACTAAAAAATATTTAAAAAAAAGAATACTGTTTCTATTTTTTCTTTTTTGTGATATTTCTTAAGATTTATAGCATAAAATTTTTGCATTATTTGGCTGCTTTTTAAATTTTTTTTAGTTGTTGATGGACCTTTATTTTTCTTTTATTTATTTATATGTGGTGCTGACAATTGAACCCAGTGCCTCACACATGGTAGTAGAGTGCTCTACCACTAAGCTACAACCCCAGCCCTTGGCTGCTTACTTTTTAAATTAAGAATATTTCTGTGGCTAGGGATATAGCTTAGTTGGTAGAGTGCTTGCCTTGCATGCATAAGGCCCTGGGTTCAATCCCTAGTACCACAAGAAGAAGAAGAAGAAGATTTCTTAGAGAGATGTCTTCCTTATCAATTCATTTTTCTTCTACTTTTTTTTGGTCATCCTGCCTCAGCTTCCCAAGTTACTTTTATTCTTTATAGTGTCTGAATAAGACACTCTAAATACCTGTAGCTCATATTAATAAATTAGGGATGGGGAAGATACAATTATTATATTTCATTCATGATATAGCCCTGGAAAATCCAAAAGAATCAAATGATAGAACTACTGATATTGAAAAAAAACTTTCCTGGCATAAAATTAGCTTTAGAAAATCAATAGCCAGCGCCAGATGTGGTGGTGCACATCTGTAATCCTAGCTACTAGTGAGGCTCAGCCAGGAGGATTGCAAGTTCAAAGCTAGACCTAGCAACTTAGCAAGGTCTTGTTTCAAAATTAAAAAGAAAAAGAGCTGGGGATGTAGCTTGGTGGTAAATGCCCCTGGGTTCAATCCATAGGCCCCTGCTCCAAATCAATAGCATTTCTATATAAAGGTGATCAGAGAATATAAAATATACCATTTATGAAAACATAAAGATTGCCTAAGTGATTAAATTTAATAAAATATATACAAAATTTATGTGAAATAAGCTTGAAAACAGTACAGGAGGACATAAAAGATGAACTGAATAAATGGTAAAATACCTGCTTTTAACCAAGTCTTAAGATAAGCCAAGTCCAAAAAACCAAAGGCCAAATGTTCTCTCTGATGTGCAGAAGCTAACACACAATAAGGAGAGGAAAGGGAAGAACAAAAGTACTTTGGATTAGACAAAGGGGAATGACCAGAAAGGAGAGGGGATGGGAACAGGAAAGATAGTAGAATGAATCAGACATTGCTTTCCTATGTTCATATATGAATACATGACCAGTGTTAACTCCACCATCATGTACAGCCACAAGAATGGGAAGTTATACTCCATGTATGCATAATATGTCAAAACACATTCTACTATCATGTATAACTAAAAAGAATTAAAAAATTAAATAGGCTGGATGCACTGGAGCACATCTGTAATCCCAGCAGCTCAGCAGGATCACAAGTTCAAAGCCAGCTTCAGCAAAAGCACTAAACAACTCAGTGAGACCCTGTCTCTAAATAAAATACAAATAAGGCTGGGGATGTGGCTCAGTGGTCGAGTGCCCCTAAGCTCAATCTTCAGCACCTAAATAAATAAATAAATAAAATGAAGGAGTAAATTCTTCCTAACTTCATGAACTTGACAAAAAAAAAAAAAAAATTGAGAACATTTTAAGTTAGATAAACAGATTCTAAAATACAAACACATATAAACATCTAAGAATAACCAAGAATAAAGTATAGTGGACCTTACCAGAAATACAAGACAATATAAAACTGTACTAATTAACAAAGCTTGATATATATATTCTCAAGAAGAGATAAAAAGGTCAAAGAAATAGTGGCTAACCACAGACTAAAACACTTGCATGGCTTTAGACAAATCATAACAATGGTACTTCCAATTAGTGAAGAGGTAGATAACTCTATAATTGGGATTGGAAATGAATAGCTAGCCATGTAGAAAATGAAAAAAAGTTCTAAAAGGATCACAGAAAGTGTAAAAAAAGGATATGAAATTTCTAAGAAAATATTGAAGAACTTTTTATAATCCCAGATTAGGAAGGATCTTTGTAATGTGTTGATCAACTTGACAATATGAAGAAATTTAAGGTTACCTGCATGATACAATCAATCCATTATAAGCAAAATTAAGAGAAACAATCACCTGAGAAAAAGATACCATCTGAAACATTTACTAAACATAAAAGTTTTTAATAACAAAGAAAAAGCTTAATAACACAATAAAAAGGGCAACTAGCATGAAAAGATAATTTCTAGAAAAAAATGCAATTAATTTTTTAAACATTAAAAAATGCTTATACTTACTCAAAATACTAAACAGATTTTTCTTTTTTCACCTGATAGACTGGCAAATATTGGAATGTTTGACTATCAACATTTGAAACAGGGGCTACAGATATAGGTGGAGAGCTTGCTTTAGCATGTACGAGACCCTGGGTTCCATCCTCCCCAACAAGGAAACAAAAAATAAACCCACATTTGAAACAGGAACTCAAACACCATTAATGGGTATGCGAATAAGTTATGATCTCAATGAAGGAAAATTTGACAATACTCTTTGATAAAGCAATTTCATTTCAAAGATACTATTTTACAGATAAACTTGTGTGTGTGCAAAATCTCTGGAATACTGATTGTGGTAGAAATCTAAATGACCATAAAAAAAGCATTGGTTAAACAAATTACATTATAGGATAATAATGGGTTACTAGAGAAAAGGTTACTTAAAAGAATGGAATTGACAATACAAAATGGTGAAGATGTTTAACAACTGAAACTCATTACCGCTGCAAGTGTAAAATAACACTTTGGAAAACTGACATATTCTTACAAAGTTATGTTTACTCTTTGGTCTATTAATTTCATTCCTAGAAACCTAGTTATGTGAAATTAAAACCTAAGCCCACAAAATACTTAGACCAACTCTATTCATTCCAACTTTTTATTCATAAGAGACTCTAATTGGAAACAACCAAATGTCCAGCAACAGGAGAATGAATGTACAAATTATAGTAAATTCATAAATATTACTCAAGAAAAAAGAACTACTGATACAGTCAAGTCAACATGGATCAATCTCAAAAAACACTAAAATGAAAGAAGTGAGGCCTAAGAATATAGACTATGATTTCATTTACAAAAAAAGTTAAAGAACAGGTGAAATTAATTTGTGGTGACAGAAATCAGAATGGTATAAGACATAAAGAAAAAAAGGAGGCGGGGAGAAAGGACAGACAGACAAATAAACCTCAAGTAAAAAGCAGAAAATCAAAACAGGTTGCCTAGGGAAGGAGGGGACAGGCCGGCTGGAAGACAGTAAAAAAAGATATTCTGGAAATCTTTATCGTGATTTAGATGTTTACTTACATGTGTACATTTGTCAAAACTCACCAAATTATATAAATAAAGATCTGTGTATATTTCACTGTAGGTATGCTATGGTTTGAGTGTCCCAAAGAATTCACGTGTTGAGATTTAATTCCCATTGTGAAGTATAAAGGATGAGGAAACTTGCAAGATACGATAGTTCATGCCTGTAAATCCTGGTTACTCAAGAAGTTGAGGCAGGAGGAGTGCTAAATTCAGAGCCAATCTGGGTAACTTAGTGAGAAAATGTCTCAAAATTTAAAAAGAGCTGGGGATGGGGACATAGCTCAGTGGTAGAGCACTTGTCTAGCTTGTATGAGGCCCTTGGTTCTATCCTCAGCATTCCATAACAACAACAACAAAAAAAGCGGGGCAGGAGTAGTTAAGGACATGGCTCAATGGAATATCGTTTGGTTTGCTTAGCAAGTGTTCATTCCCATTGTCTAGGCCCTGCACTCAATCCCCTATATAGCCCACCCCCGCCCCCCGCAAAAAAAAAGAGAGAGAGAGAGAGAAATATGAGCCTTAATCCAACCATGGTTTTACAGCTGGAGTCATTAGGAGGGATTAAAACTCAACAAAGTCATGAGGATGGAGGCCCCATGACTGAATATTGGCAGGTGTTTTTTTTTGGTACCAGGGATTGAACTCAGGGGTACTTGACCACTGAGCCACATCCCCAGCCCTATTTTGTGTTTTATTTAGAGACAGGATCTCACTGAGTTGCTTAGTGCCTTGCCTCTGCTGAGGCTGGCTTTGAACTCGCGATTCTCCTGTCTCAGCCTCCCAAAGTGCTGGGATTACAGGCATGTGCCACCGTGCCTGGCTGAATATTGGCAGTTTTATAAAAGAGGGAGAGAGACTAGAGGTGCAGCTTAGGGACAGACTGCTTACCTAGCATTTGTGGGATGTCCTGGGTTCAATTCATATCACTGCCAAAAAAAAAAAAAAAAAAAAGAGAGAGAGAGAGAGAGAGAGAGAGAGAAAAAAGGGAAAGAAAGAGACCAAAGGAGAAAGACACATATGAGCTGGCTGCCCTTTGCTATATGATGCCCTGTATTTCCTAGAAACTGCCAGCAAAAAATGTCATCACCTCCACTTTGGCCCTCTAGAACCATGAACAAAAATAAATCTCATTTTGCTAAAACTTATTATGTAGCACTGGGCTATTAGCATAGAAAACTGACTAGTACAATGTACATTCTACTTCATTAAAAAAAGTCTGATAGGACACATAAACTACTGATAATTACCTCTAGAGAATAGGATTAGAATACTCTACTTTTTTTAAAATATTTTTTTAGTTGTCAATGGATCTTTATTTTATTTATTTATATGTGGTGCTGAGAATCGAACCCAGTGCCTCATACATGCTAGGCAAGTGCTCTACCACTGAGCCACAACCTCAGCCCAGATACTCTACTTTTTACCTTATATACTTCTACATTATTTTTTATTATATTTTATCATGTACTTTTAAATATATTTTTTTAAAACTTGAGACAATTTAAAAAGTTACTTGGATTTGCTTTAAAATAATCCAGAAGTGGGCTGGGATTGTAGCTCAGTGGTAGAGCGCTTGCCTCGCATGCATGAGGCCCTGGGTTCGATCCTCAGCACCACATACAAAGCAATAAAATAAAGATATTGTGTCCATCTACAACTAAAAAAATATTTAAAAAAAAAAATTTGCCTTCAGGTTGTTTGTATTTATCAAATGCATTAACTATTCTCAATATATGTTCTTACCATGAGCAAAACACTGTTCTATGTCATCATCACCCTACATAGTAGAGTAATGCATTTTACTAGTGAGGAAACCAAGGCACCAAAGAGGTTAAGTTAACTTGCTGAAAATGTCAATGCTAGCAAATAATAGACATAGGATGAGCATCAATAAATCTGGCTCCAGAGTCTATTCCCCTAACCATTATACTGTTTGTGGAATTTTTTTTTTGTATCATACATAAATTTTATACATTAAGTATACTGATCTTCTATTTTATTTATTTATTTACTCATATATTTATTTTCCCCAGAAAAACCCAAGTATCAGTTTGTTACTGTATTAAATGTCTATTAAGAAACAAATGAAAGCTGGGGGTAGAGCTCAATGGCAGAGGCCTACCTAGCATGTGTGAAACCTTGGGTTTAATCCCTAGATCCAAAACATAAGCAAAGGAGGCATTTACAAGTATTTACGAGAGGCACTCAAGGTTCATTTAGTCCAAACCTTCATTTACTGATGAATTCAAACAACTTAGGTTAGATAAATTAGCAAGGCTCACAGAACTACTCTGAAATACCATGGGGTTCCTTGAATCTTTTTTTTTTTTTTTTTTTTGGAGGGGGAGTGGTGGGTACTGGGGATCAATCCAGGGGTATTTTATTCCTGGGTCACATCCCCAGCCCTTTTTATTTTTAATTTTGACATAGGGTCTCACCAAGTTGGTTAGGGCCTCGCTAAGTTGCTGAGGCTCTTAAACCTGTGATCCTCCTGTCTCAGCCTGAGTTCCTAGGATTACAGGCTTGCACCATTGTACCCGGGTAGTCTCCTGAATCTTAATACCGGGTTCTTTCTACAGTCAGAAACTGAAGATAACATGGTACCATAAGACAACCAATCTGGAGGACTAAAAGACTAAAGTTATTCTGGTCTGGCTTCTTCCAATGTCTCTCATATTCAAAAGGCAGAAAAAAAAAAAAACCTTTGGGCTTCAGCACACCAAAGTTCAGTCAGAACCCAGAAGTATAGAAAAGGTAAGGCATAAGAGACAGCTGGACAGTACTAAGAGAAAGCAAAATACTGACATAGCCATCACCACAATCATGCAGCATAATTTCCTAGGATTTGCTCAGTTTTTAAAACACTGCAATTGGTAAAACAGAAACAAAAACAAAAAACACTGCAATTTGGAAAAATGAGTATTGTTCTTACAGTAATGTGCTTTTTGCCTAAAACCTCAAAGCTTTAGAAGACAATGACCAGGTCAATTCACCTATTAGGTCTACTTCTCTGGACCTAGTTTGTTAGCTAAAATTAAACATGATTGTTCTAAGGTTGAATACTCCTAATGCAAAATGCTTAGGACCAAAAGAAGTGTTTCAAATACTAGAGATTTTTTGGTGTTAGAATACTTACATATAAAAATGAGATATCTAGGGGACAGAACCCAAGATTAAACATGAAATTCATTTAGATTTCATATATACCTCCATACACTTAGCCTGAAAGTAATTTTATGCAATATTTTAATGAGGTAAGTGTGGAATTATTTTTTCTACTTGTGGTATCATGTTGGCATTCAAAAAGTTTTGAACTTGAGGTATTCTGGATTTCAGATTTTCCAATCAGGGATGCTTAATCTATACTAAGTTCTTTAGGGATCTTTTTACCTGAATGCTGCTTTCTTCATCTTCCCGGGGTGACTGTGCAGGCATGACTTCCACATCTGAATTATCAGATGAGGTATTACGTTTTCTCTTCTTACCCACTACAGGAGTGATGGTGCTAAAAAGGAAAAAACAATCTCATTTTCAGTGTGGGCAAGAAAAATTTAGGGTAAGAAGACAAAATCAATCCAAAGCATCACATACTAAGGCTCCAGACAGAATAAGTGTTTGGATCTTCCATCTATGGGACATACAGCTATTGAGTATGATGTTTGAAAAAAGAAAATATTGCCATTTGTAAATTGACTGACCTTTATATTAGATTTGACAAATTCTTGCTACCTGTTCACATATAATAGAAGGTAGCATAGGACAACAGAATGTATACTGGATTAAGAATTAGAAGGTCTTGCTGGGCATGGTGGTGCATGCCTGTAATGCCAGTGACTCGGGAGGCTGAGGCAAGAGGATTACAAGTTCAAAGTCAGCCCCAGGAACTTAGGCAGGCCTTTAGTAACTCAGTGAGATCCTGTCTCAAAATAAAAAATAAAAAATAAAAAAGGGGGGGCTGGGGAAGTGGCTCAGTGGCCCTGGGTTCAGTCCCTGATATTTCCCACCCCTCCAACAACAGCAACAACAAAAAAGGAGGCCTTGTTTTAGTTCTAGTTCTGTCATTAGTCTTGAACATTAGTCTTCCTTATTTTTAATAAATACTGGGCATAATACCTGTTCTGACAACTGTTAAGGATCAAATTAGATATAAAACTTGCTTTTAAAAAGCTGAAAAATTGAGTCAGCACTGTGGTGCACACCTGTAATCCCAGAGACTTGGGAGGCTGAGGAAGAAGGATTGCAAGTTTAAGACCAGCCTCTGCAACTTAATGAGGTGCTAAGCAACTTAGTGAGACTCTGCTTCAAAATGAAAAATAAAAAGGGATGGGGATGTGTCTTAGTGGTTAAGGGTTTCTGGGTTCAATTCCCAGTACCAAACAATAAATAAAATTTAAAAATAAAATAATAGGGCTGGCGTTGTAGCTCAGTGGTAGAGTGCTCGCCTTGCATATGCAAGGCACTGGGTTTGATTCTCAGTACCACATACAAAGAAATGAATAAAATAAAGATCCATCAACAACTAAAAAAAAATTTTTAATAAATAAATAATTAGAAATACACAAAAGCTATAAAATCAGATCAGTAATAGAGAGCTTGCCTAACAAACATGAGCCCGAGGGTTCAAATCCCAGTACCAAACCCCCCCCTCAAAACCTGAAAAATCCTGCACAGATAAAGCCTGAAGAATTCCAGGGAGCAGAAGTTAGTGAGAAAGGAGAATCTATAAGACATGTAGAGAAACAGAACATTCAATTGTGGTAAGAATTATTGCAACCAATGGCTGTCAACACTGCTTAAGGCTGACAAGTATTTGTTGAAATCTTCTCTAATCACAGATGAAATCCAAGAACAGGGCAGCTATATCTCCAGTAGTTATCTTTTTACTAGGGTAGATGGTAAAGGATCATGAGAAATCTCTTTCAACTATAGTGACATAACATCAAGAAGAATATGTAAATACATATGGTCACATCTTTTTTAAAGATAACCCCCCACATAATGACCACCTATTTTTCCTGTGCCCTTGTGTTTCCTTTTAAGATATGCTAATTTGCAAATTTCTGTTTTATATATAATGCTTAATATAAGCAGTAAGACAGATAAGAAAGGACTTACTATATTCTGATCACCCTGACGTAGGTAGCTGCTAAATACAAGTGCCTCTTAATACTATTTAAAAATGAGTATGCTGCCTCAAAAGTGCTATCAAAACAGCAGGGTTACTCACTTTAGCTTACTCTTGCCCTTAGTTTTGGAGGTACCAGATGCTTTGCTCTTCTTTGGCTTCTCCTCCTTCAATCTCTCTCCACTGCTCTTCTTCCTGCGTTTCTTCTCACCTTCCTCTTCTGGCCGAACACTGGGCAACTCATCCTCATTCAGAACTCTAGGTATGTTCTGCTCACCTCGGGCACGGGCCCTAGCAATGGCCTCTGCTACAATCCGATTTGCTTTCTCTTGCTTCTTTTGGTGCTCCAGTCTGCGGTTTTCCTCCATTCCTGTCTTTCCCCCAGCATGAGGAGCAGAGCTTGCTGGTGATGACAGAGCTGCCACTTCACTGGCACTTAGAACTTTAACTACAGAGAGGCCAGAGGAGGCCCCTTGGGAAGAGCCAGCCTGTAGGAATAAATACACTAAAATTTCAACATGTTTGTAGTTAAATGGTTTAAATAAAACCAGGTAGGCTACAAACTAGTTCTCTATTTCCGGAAAAATGAGGCTTAGACTAAGTCTTAGTGAACCTATACACATCTAAAAAATGTGTTTTTTGATAGTGAAGAGGTGAGAAAAGGCAAGAATTCTGCCAAATTAAACTTCATTATCCTTTGCTATACTCTCATAGTCATTATTTTAGAAAACTTACAACCCACACAAACAACATTGGTATTTTGCTTAAATGTAAAAAAAATTCAAATTTTACTCTTGGTCCGCCTTTATCACCCTTGAGTGTGAGAGGAGTGATAATTACTTGACTGTTTCTTTATCTTTCAAGCAAAAGGCAATTTTAAATAGTTTTTACTCCATGTTGTGTGTATCTGGGCATATAATGGGGACAGAACCTAGGGGTGCTATACCTGAGCTATATCCCTAACACTTTTTTTTTGGTGGTGCTGGGGATTGAACCCAGGGCTTTGTGCATGTGAGGCCAGCACTCTACCAATTGAGCTATCTCCTCAGCCCCCCAACACTTTGAGACAGGGTCTCACTAAGTTGTTAAGGCTGACCATGAAAGCTGCAATTTTCTTGCTTTAGTCTCCCAAGTGCTGGGATTACATATGCGTGCTATCATGGCCAGTTTATTTTACAATATTAGTATAAAACTGTAAATTAAACAGTTAAAAGACAAATACTCTAGATAAATGATCTTTTATCTCAAACCCCCAACTCTCTATTATTATTATTTTTTTTGGTATTGGGATTTAACTCGGGGGTACTTAACCACTGAGACATAGTCCCAATCCTTTTTATTTTGAGACAAGGTCTCACTAAATTGCTTAGGCATCACTAAATTTAAGGCTGGCCTCAAACTTGTGGTTCTCCCGCATCAGCCTCCCGAGTCACTGGGATTACAGGTTTGCACTCACTCTCTAATCTTTACATGATACAATTAAAACGTTTTCCCTGGGATGAAAGAAATAAAAATCTGTATCTCAGGTCAGAGTCATAAATCTAGAATATCTGATCAACAACTGCTGAGGGCACTGGCAAAAGCTAAGAGAATTGTTTGGTCTTTTCCTTGCTATGTAACTTTCTCACCTGTGGCTGCAGCACCATCTTGAGTGGTACTGAAAGTCTTTGTCCTGGGCTCTGTCCTGGTCCCATTATCTGAGCCTGCTGCACAGAGGAAAGAGTCAATGGTTGGGCTGAGGGTGGCTGCTGGGTCTGGGGCTGCGATGATGGAGGCTGTGGTACAATCTGGATTTTCTGTTGTGGTTGCTGCACCTGCAGCTGGATAGTGACGACTTTGGCAGGTTGCCCCTGGGCGTTCTTGGCTTGAGTCAGGGCTGCCAGCTGATTGCCCTGTAACACTATCTTCCCTGGTAAACTCCCCAGCACAACATGCCGATGTCCTTGGGGACCTCCAGACTGTGGCTGCTGGAGGACCAGAGTGATGCGTTTTGATTCACCCTAAAGTGAAGGAAGGAAATTGAGAGAGGCACAAAATTAAATGGTATACCCTAAAATGTTTTCACCATCCTAGATTCATAACTGAGGATCAGAAGACATTTGTTCCTCTTCCTATCCGTCCTAATAAAATCTTTTCTACAACACTTTTGCCCAGTGGGTATCAAGCCATTTTTAAAAAACTTCTGATGGGAGGCTGTCTTCTAAGGCAGTCGCTTCATTTTAGGAATCTGTTAAAACAAGTCCTTATATTGAACTGAAATCTGTTCCTTTAGGTGCTACTTATCTTAATACTGCCCACCCCACAATTCTTCAGCTTTTTATTCAGAGGCTACAGAGCATCTGCTTTCTTTCTTTTTTGGTACTAGGAATTGAGCCTAGGGGTGCTTAACCACTGAGTTACATCCCCAGCCCTTTTTATATTTTATTTTGAGACAGGGTCCTGCTAAGTTGCTTAAGACTTCCCTAAATTGCTGAGGCTAGCTTTGAACTCATGATCCTCCTGCCTCAGAATCCTGAGCCATTGGGATTCAGGCATGTGCCACCATACCTGGCTAGAGCATCTGCTTTCTTATAGTGGAAAGTATCCTTTTCACTGGATAAAATAGGAGGGAAACAATCTTAGTAATAACATAGGAGCAAGAATTTTGCAAATAAATGGTTTTTCTAAGATGTTTCTTTGTTCCTACAGCATCCTATATTTTTCATAGAACAATGTATCATAAATTATTGTGAATTCTTGCTTAATGTCCGTCTTTCCCAGCAGTAAGGGACTGTGGTCCTCAAAGAGACTGCAAGCTGGGGCTGGGATTGTAGCTCAGCGGTAGAGCGCTTGTCTCGCATGCGTGAGGCCCTGGGTTCGATCCTCAGCACCACATACAAACCAATAAAATAAAGACATTGTGTCCATCTATTTAAAAAAAAAAAAAAAAAAAAGAGACTGCAAGCTCTTTAAGGACAGGGACATCTATCTTATTAGTACCAGCTAGGCACAGTATAAACATATAATGTTAAAATATGTTAACATTAACCACTTCCACCTACAATAATAAGTATGTATGTGCCTGTCAGTGCTGATAAAAAGGAAAGGTGGAATTTAAACACTTTCCCAAAGATAGCTCTCATGTGTGCTCTCTCTGAGTTGCTGGGCCCTCTATGAAACCAAAATTCACCTCCCCCTTTCACTCAAGTCACCTGGGTAGGTGTAGAGGTCAGTGTAACTGCAGGCTTCAGTGGGGGCCCTGTGGCCCCAGGGTTTCCAGCAGGAGCTGAACCCTTAACTGGCTGGAGGACCAGCTGTTTTACTGGTCGGCTGGGCTGGACAATGCGCTGAACAGCAGCCTGGTTCCCAGGGACCTTGGCGGCCAACACTGTATTACCAGAGACAATGGAAACACCTGGTCGAAGGGGCGTGCCGGTTAGCACTTTGGTAAAAGTGACTTTTCCACCATTGGCTGTGCCAGCCACAAGTGGCTGAGCTGTGCTGGTGATACCTTGGGCCTGAATTTGTGCCACATGGGCACCAGTGACTGAGGAACTTGGTGGGGCCTTAAGGATAACAATCTTAGGGGCTGACTGAGGTGGTTGTCCTCCAGTACTACTGGAGGAGACAGCTGTGGCAGAGACACCCATGAAAGGATTCCCTTGGCTCAGGATCTCCTGGCTCTTGGAGACCTGCAAAAGTCCAGATGTTGGCGTCGATGTCTGTAAGACAGGTTGGGCTGGCTGCTCTTGGCTGGCAGGCTGAGTGGTATAATCATGCAAGGTTAAGGATTCTGGAGCTGAAGCTGTGGATTCTTTGGGAAGTTCTGTGGGGGCTGTTTCCTCTGGTGGGGAGACCAGGTCACTTGCTGATGAACTCCCCACATCACCACCTCCACCATCCTGGTTCATCTGATCCAAGGAGTCCAAAGAGCTTGGCAGTCCAAGGGCTTCTTCAATGGGGTCTTGGGTGACCTGGTTAAAGCTGTCATCAGTCAGAGAGTCCAGGCCAAATAAATTTGGGTCATCAAACAGATCCATGATGGGGTCTGCCATCTTGGGAAAGTAATGGAGGGTATTTCCTCACAGGCTAAGGAGGGAAGGGGAGGGGGGGTATTGGTTCTCCCCTCCCCTCCCCTATTAAGAAAAAAATGTACACAATGGAAGAGACTACTACTCTTCAAGTAAAGAGGCAAGAAACAAGTGCATGTCAGATTGTCCTGACCTTCATGGAGCAAGATGGCTAGGTCTTCTGAGGAAGATGATGGAACTCCTGTTGTGGGAATACAAATACAAATGAAAAATAAGCAAGGTCAGTGATCTCAAGAGAAAACTTCTCCTTAGGTACCATCCTTACTATCAAATAGCATTAAATAATAATGAGAAGGGATAAACATGAGGAAATAGGAGGACAGACATATAGCAGAAAGAATACCACATTTCTCCTTCAAAATGAAAACTAGTGAGACCCTGTCTCTACATAAAACACAAAATAGGGCTGGGGATGTGGCTCAGTGGTCGAGTGCCCCTGAGTTCAATCCCCAGTACCAAAAAAAAAAAAAAAAAAAAGTACTATTCAGCTGTCTCTGTCCACTTCCTTTTACAACTATCTTTCTTAGATAGAGATCAGGAAATTCAATAATCATTCACCTTGTATTTTCTGTTCTTAAATTGGCAGAACTTAAAAATATACCACCAGTACTTCCATGAAGATAGAGAATTCTGGATATAGTTTATTTTATAATTTTTCCTTGAATTTAGATACTCTACTTCAACTGGCAAAAATAGCCACCTTTTACCAAGCTTGTAGTACAATTTTCCCAGAAAATTTTTCAAATTTTTGCTAGTTAACATATCAATTAACATAAACATAGCATTTTGTCCTGATGTCGCCATAAGAAACCTTTCTCATATTATAAAAGACCAAAAACTGGGCTGGGGATATAGCTCAGTTGGTAGAGTGCTTGCCTCATATGCACAAGGCCATGAGTTTAATCTCCAGCACAAAAAAAAAAAAAAAAGGATAAAAGACCAAAAGTTCCTTTGCAAGAGATTCAACATTTTAATTCCAATTTACATTTCCATTTTTCTCTCACCATTTCCTACACATGTTCTACATTCTGGTCCAACTAGTCTATGTAGTTCCCTTAATGTGATTCAGACCTGCATAACTTTGCCTATTTTCCTGTAGTATTTGTGTGGAACACATCGTCCTTCACCTCTTCATCTTTACCCCAAACATTTCTCATAGCTGAAACATTATCCACCCTCAAAGCTCTTCTACTCCATAAAGTGAGCACGGAAACTGTGCCCCTTTAATAACTGAACAACATGTAATGATTTGATCCTTTCTCCTCCTTTAAATACCCATACTATTATTTGCACATTTTTAAAAAAAGTTTTATTTTGTTTTTCTGGGTTTATACCTTATTAAAAGCATTTATATTAACATTTTACTAAGATGATTTGAGTTTCTTGCCCACATCCTCTGAAGGCCCAAATAATCTCTTCATGCAAAATATAAAAACCTGTCTGCTTCCCAAGATGTTTGTCTGTCATATGCTGGAGCACTGCCATAAATAAATAAAAATTAATGACGATTATAAATATGCACAATATATTCCCTGTGTAGCCTCCACCATGACTTAGCTTGTAAGAAACTGAAATAATAATGAGATGAGGTAAATATTATTTGGAATAAACCATTCAGTCCTCACAGAAGCTAAATGGCACTTCTTAGTTCTAAGATGAGATAGTAAATCTCGCCTTCAAATTGTCCTATAAATGGCTGAAATCATGTTTATGAAATCTATATATAGGGTTTTGAATTCATGAAAATAATGGAAAAAAGAAAACTATTAAAGACAAGGAGTTTTTCCTTTCCTTTTCTTTTTTTTTGGGGAGGATGGGGTGAGGTGGCAGATAGAGGATAGTACTAGGAATTGAATCCAGGAACACTCTATCACTGAACTACATCCCCAGTCCTTTTATTTTACTTTAAGACAGGATCTTGCTAAGTTGCCTTGGCTGGTTTTGAACTCATAACTTCCTGTTTCAGTCTCCAAAGTTATGGGGATTACAGGTGTAAGCCACCACATCTGGCAAAAGACGAGGAACTGTATCACCATCTAACCAAAATACATGAAAAAGGAGTATCTGTTCTTTGTCTATGATGTCAATGTTTGACAATTGAGGAAAGCCTTACTTGACAAGACTATTTCTCCTAACTTTTGGAAGACAAATAAAAAATTTGTTAGAATATAGACTTCACTGAAGAAGACTTTTCCATGTAACTCCCAACCTGTACTTTTTCCTTTCTCCAGTCTATCTCAGTTATCCTCACAAAACAATGTAATGTGAATCAATATCCCAAAAGCTTTGACATAGAGAACAGACTCATTAGTAGCTGGCATGTCAGTTGTTGGCACACAATCAAAATTATAAAGTATAAGCCAGGTGCGGTGGCGCAAACCTGTAATGCCAGCACTTAGGGAGACTGAGACAGGAGAATTGCGAGTTCAAAGCCAGCCTCAGCAATGGCGAGGCACTAAGCAACTCAGTGAGACCCTGTCTCTACATAAAAAACACAAAATAGGGCTGGGAATGTGGTTCAGTGGTCAAGTGCCCCTGAGTTCAATCTCCAGTACCAAAAAAAAATTACAAAGCATAAAAGGTATCTACACTGATGTTAAACAAGATCTTCCTAGCTTCAGTAACTGTATACTTTTCACATTTCAAGATCCATATTACTAATCATTGCTGGCTGAACTATTCAGCAGTTATTTCAGCCTCTCAATACTAGCCCCCAAATAACTCAAATGGTGATGAGAAAAGTTATAAATGTTAATTTAATGAAAACCTATTCACCAATTTTATACATTTCCTTAAAACTAGCACTGACTTTTTTACTAATTATGTCTTACTCTGCCACTTATCTTTTATCTCTTACTAAAAATCATAGAAGTTACACTAAATTATCTACTGCTAGGTGTAATACAAAAACTACTGTCCAAGTTTCCACTAATGATAAGTTTATATTCATAATAGTTTATGACCTGTCCTTTCTTCTATGGATATTTTGTCCCTTTCACAAGTCTTTGCTATTTATTCATCCATGCTCTTTCTTTCCCTCATGATGGCTCAATCTCAGGCAGAGATCTCACTTTTTAATGGCAGAAACAAGAGTTTCTGAAATATTTCCTCATCCCCATGGAAGGGAGGAGCATAAGCTCTTAAAGGTCAATGTATTATCATTTACTTCTCCTTGCCCAATTTTTGGGCCAAACACCTAGGCCAATAATTTAAAAAAACAAAAACACTGTCAGTGATTTAATGTCATAATACGGAGTATCACTACTTCACAGTCCCAACTTACTTCCACTGACCTAATTAATCCATATGCATTTTTTATCTTAGTCTTCTATTTCTTTTCTAGTTCTCATTTTCAACTGTCATTGATTTTTACAACATTAAACATTTGAGCCCAAAAAACTTAACCTTCTTCACCCTTTCCTTCTTTTACTTCTGTGGGTCATCTTGGCTGTATCCATGACTGACCTATTCTACCAAGCTTATCTATGTCCTGAGCTCTCTTTCCATGGTTCAAATCCTGGTAATACGAATAAAAATGTTCAGCAGCTTTCAAGGTAAAATGACTGCCCAGATAACGAAGTCATACCAGACTTTTATCATATTAAGAATGAAGTCACTGGGCACACTGATACATGCCTGTAATCCTAGTGACTTGGAAGGCAAAGCTGGGGGATCCCAAGTTCAAGGCCAGTCTCAGCAATTTAGCAAGGTGTTAAGCAATGTAGCAACACTCTGTCTCAAAATGAAACCGAAAAAAAAAAAACCCACATTAAGAAAAGGGAGCAGGGCTGGGGATGTGGCTAAGTAACCCTGGATTCAACCTCCTTTTTTTTTTTTTCAAAAAAAAAAGGTCAGTCGGTCTTGTCCTACCATTGCCCAAAACAGAAACACCCATGTGCTCAAAAGGAGGTAAGAATTTAGTAGTTAAGTTACTTTTCATAATTCCAGATTAATGTCCAGACTTATGACAGAGAACTTATAGGATGAGAGTAGAGAAAAGGAATGAACAGGTAGGTCAGTTAAGGTTAAAACTGAAGTCTACAAATCTATAATCTCCAAATAAGCCAGTTACTGCTAGAAAAATATTATATGTATGTGTGTGTGTGTATGTATGTATGTGTGTATATATATATATATATATATATATATATATATATATAAAATAACCCTTCTCAGCTCCTTCTTCAAGAGGAACTCCTCTTTCCCCTCAAAGTAAATATAAACTGATATTCTTCTGTAGCTCTACCACATATAATACAGTTCTTGTTTTACTGCCCTTTTTGGGGGGAGGGGCAATACTGGGGATTGAACCTAGTGGTGGTCTGCCACTGAGCTACATCTCCACCCCTTTATGTTTTGAGACAAGGTCTCACTCAGTTGCCCAGGCTGGCTTTAAACTTTGATCCTCCTGCCTCAGCATCTCAAGTTGCCTGTGACCCTGGGATTATAGTGTGCCCCACCATGGCCAGCTTCTTGTCCTTGGTTTATATTTTGTTTCATCCTGGCCCACTTCTATAACAACTTGCCTGCTCCATCAAAAAGGGTTTTACTTTAATTCTATTCTAAATTTTTCCATACCTTTCAACATAGCAGTGATTCTCATCTATGGAATGGAGGACACATCCCTTTGGAAAAGCTTATAGGAACTGGGGGTTGAAGTGTGTGTGTGTGTGGGGGGTAAGATATAAATGTAGTTTTAAAACGTGTTCAATATTGTAGTTTTATATTTCTATCTTTACGCTTCATTGTGTAGGTTACTTATATTTGGTAAAATTGGACAATATCTTCCTAGCCTGTAAAATCTGTTAAAACTAAGATGAGGGTTAAGAGAGGTTGAAGCAGAGAAAGCAGCATGCCTGGCTTGGAAAGGTTATCAACATCTCTGGAATAAGTTTTTTATGGTCTCTTTAAAGGGAGTTTATCAGGGGCTGGGGTTATGGCGCAGTGGTAGTGTGCTTGCCTAGCACGTGTGAGGCACTGGGTTCGATCCTCAGCACCACATAAAAATAAAATAAAGATATTCTGTACACCTACAACTGAAAAAATAAATAAATATTTAAAAAATAAATAAATAAAATAAAGGGAGTTTATCATAGTTCACTGTTTATGATGGGTGAGAAACACTGCAACAGAGATTATTCCATTTTCTAATAGATAAAATTATATAAACTGAACCACATTCATTCTCCATTTACATATTTCTTTGTACTGCCCATCCTCTTAAACAATACCAAACAAATGCCATATTCAGCAATACTGACCTTTTTCTGTAATATTCACTTTTAGAAAGTACCATTCATGCCCACTTAACTTTTAGCTGCCCAAAGATTCAGAAAAGAATAAACTATTTTACTTCAAAGTGTAAATCTTGTTGTTGGAAACTGTATCCTTTTCAAGAGGATCAGCTGCAGATAGACATAAACACAGGTTATTGAATCACAAGATGGGTAGGAGCAGCTTAATTTAAATGAGAAATCCCTTGAAGGTAAAATAATCAGGAAAGCTAAAATAAAAATCACCAGTGTAATTTTAGAGGGGAAACATTTAAAAACTATACCATGGAGATATTTGTGAGACTCACAAAGTCTCAAATATTATTCAGAAATGGCAAATAAACATCCAAAGCAAATGTAATCACAAGTTAGGGTCAAGAAGGAATCAGGATGGAAGGACACATACCATAAAAAATGGACTATTAACTTGGAGCCACTCAGATTGCCTCAAAAAGACCAAGATTCTAGGCCATTTTCTCCATCTTCACCATCCTCACTACCAAATGTATGTCTACTGTTTTTGTTTTCCAATTACTAAAGGAGAGAGCACTAACACCTCAATCAGGGTATGGTCATTTGGGGCAAATAAGGCTGGTAAAGTAATCCCTTCTTTATAAATAAGGAAAGCAAAATTGGCAACTGTGAAAACTAAAATCATGTATTTTCAGGAGGTAAGGGAAAAACTACAGAAATTATGCACTTATATGGGGAAAGAGAAGGAACCAGGTAAGGAAGTAAGAGGTTGATGGAAAGAAAAACGCGACTGGGGGTGGGGGTGGGGGACCCGGGTACATTACCTGCTCATACTGCTAGGGTTCGTGCCACTAAGGCCCGCAGCATAGGCGGGAGATTTCAGGCAACTGGCGCCCCAAAAATGGAGATGAGGTACATGCACTTGAGGGAAAGAGCTGGGGGTGCCCTCCAGGGTAGGGATGGCCAAGACGAAAAAGATGCGGGGTGTGTGTGTGTGTGTGTATGTGTGTGGTGTGTGTATGGATGCCTTAGGTAGAAGCAACGTTAGGACGGAAGTACAGGCTGAAGGGCCCAACAATCCCTGAGGGAGAAAATGAGCTGTGCCTCACCCAGTGGGAGAGAGAGGTGGCTTTACCTGCAGCGGCCGTGGGGGGCCGGTTCGCCCCTCTCGCTGTCTCTCCAGCACCAGTTCCCCCTCCTCCTGCGCAACCTAACTTGATGCTCTTGCCCGCCCCGTCTTCTCATTGGATGAAACCCACTGCCACTCACCACAAGCGTAGAGACGCAAAACAGCGCAAAGGGTGGGACTAAAAGGAACTCCCCCTCCCCCTCCCCCGCAGGTTAGGTTGAGAGCGCACGGAGAGGCCTATCCGGTTTCTAGGGCCCAGGCGAAGCCTGCAGCTTGCTTTAAAAAAAAAAAAAAAAAAGGTTGGGGGGGGGGGCTGGCCTGAAGATGGGTCTCGTGGTGCAAGAAATCAGTCCTGGGGATCACATTCCCTATCACGTACCTACACTGTATTCTGCACACCCAAGAGTAAAACTCCAGAGCGAGGGTTCCGCACTAGGCCAGCTCCGCCTCCCTCTGGAACCCTGGCCTTCCAGCAGTCCTGTCAACACCTTTACTGTAGTGACTATACCTTATCCCACCTAAACACTGTAGGTGCCAAATCCTCCCTACACCGCATAAGTCATTACAGTGGCTGGAATAGGGAGCCTTTTACTCTTAAGATAAAGCACTTTCTACCACAACCCATAGAGCTGGCTTGCATTCTTTACACTTTAACCCTTAAGCAGCAGCACTGCTTTCTAGAAACTTGCCCTCTAACAAACACCCTGGCCTTCTACCTCCCCGCAAAACGTATCCACTCCTTAGCCTCAAATCCGGTCTCCCACCCTTATTTCTCTTGAAATAGCCTGTTTGACATACTGGTGAGCGTCCACTTTGCAATGCCATTTGATACAACTCTAATAACCGCCCCCCGCCCCCCGAAAATCCCAGTATGATGGTAAGCAAGGTTAAATCCTCCAAAGGAAATTGTTACTAAAAATAAAAAAGAAAAGTTGCTTCCCTCCTTACCACTAGTTCCTCTAAAAAGTAACTATTCTCAAAATTGAAATCCTAATTTCTATAATCTAGGGCAATTACAAACTAGGAAGATCAACTTGGCTTTAAATTTCTTATTTTTAAAGATTCTAGTTTAACCACTAGGTTTGCTAGAAATACCCAATTAATACTCTGTGGGTAGCAATGCTATTTCCCATTCATTCTGGCTCAAAACCTCAAAAGGAGCTGGGCGCAGTGGTGCAAGCCTGTAATCCCAGCACTTCGGGAGGCTGAGACAGGAGAATCGCGAGTTCAAAGCCGGCCTCAGCAATGGCGAGGCGCTAAGCAACTCAGTGAGACCCTGTCTCTACATCAAACACAAAATAGGGCTGGGGATGTGGCTCAGTGGTCGAGTGCCCCTGAGTTCAATATCCAGTACAAAAAAAAAAAACCTCAAAAGGTATCTCTAAAACTTCCTTCAATACCTACCATCCAATCATTTGCCAAGTCCCATTGACATACTTACAAAATATAACAGACAGATTTTGGAACTGGCAAAGACTTTGGCTGTCATAACAAGTTAACCAGCTTGTATAGATGAGAAAACAGCTGGGTACAGTGGTACACACCTGTAATCCCACTAACCCAGGAGACTAAAGCAAAAGGACTGCAAGTTGGAGAACTATCTCAGCAACTTAGGCCCTAAGCAACTTAGCATGATCATGTCTCAAAATAAATAAAAAGAACTGGGCACGGTGGCACATGCCTGTAATCCCAGCACTTTGGGAGGCTGAGACAGGAGAATTGCGAGTTCAAAGCCGGCAACGGTGAGGCACTAAGCAACTAGGGGAGACCCTGTCTCTAAATAAAATACAAAATAGGGCTGGACAGAGGAGAGGGCAGTTCAGTGGTAGAGTGTCCTTGTGGTCAATCTCCAGTACCACAAGGAAAAAAAAGAGGTGCAATGAGAGACACACAGGGTGTTTAAGGATTTCACTACAAACCTAAGTGGCAAAGTCAGGATTCATATATCTCCTACTTTTACCACCATCTCCCTTTTTTATGCAGTTGCTGTGTAAGAAAAAGAAGCTTCATAACTGATCTCTCTCCCTACTAATCCATTCTGCTACCAAATTAACTTCCTAAAACAAAATATGAACAAATCAATCTCATGCTAAATTCTCAAAGGTTTCCTGTTACTTAAGACATAAATTTTAAAACCACATATTGCCTTTCAAGTCTTATTTCCACTATCACTATCTATATACATTTACATGCTAGTCAAAAAAAGACAGCTTATTATTGCCATATTTTTTTTTTCATCTGGGTCTACCTAATACTGATGCCTTCAAATTATACACCATCCTTAATTCATTTCTTCACCAAAATTTTACTTATTTTCTACGATCTACATCAAATGCCTCTTCACTTACTAGCTCTACATTTACTGAGTATAATAACATTGATGTACTAAGTAATTTGCTAGTATTGGGACCCAAAGATAAATATCAGACACATTTCCTACCCTCAATTCACAGAGTATTTGCATATATGTGGGAAAAGAATGGTAGGGACTCTGATAACAGTGACAAATATAAACAATTATAATATGAGGTAATATAATACAAGGTGATAATGAAATCAGCAGGGTTATTACAAGGACACAGAGAAAGAAATTAAGAAGAAAAAGATACAAAAGAAGTAATTTCTTAAAAGATGAGGAAGAGGGCTGCGGTTGTAGCTAAGTGGTACAGCACCTGCCTCGCATGTGTGAGGCACTGGGTTCGATCCTCAGCTCCACATAAAAATAAAGATATTGTGTCCATCTATAACTTAAAAAAATATTTAAAAAAAAAAAAAGATGAGGAAGAGTTAACTAGGTAGGAAGGGAAGGTAGGCCATAAGAAAGGCATAATCAGATAGCAGAGACAGTAAAAGGAAAAGCAATAAGAGACTAGCAGTGAGAGACACGTCAAAGAAACTAAGTATTTCCTTCAGTAGTTCAGTTTTGCCAAAATGTAAATCACAAAGAAACTGGAGGGAAATGAGGATTAAGGGATAGGTAAGGGCCAAACAATGGAGGACACTGAATAAATTAAGGAATTTTCTTACAGGTAGGTTAAGAAGTCTCAGAAAAGTGTAATGACATGAACAGAACTACATTTTGGTAAGGTAACTTTAGGGATTGGGGAGTTAGAGGATACAGAATCAAGAGGCTGCTATGAGAGTCCATGAAAGAGTTGCACAGTGGATACTTGCTATTTTTTTCCCTGCTGGATGATCAAAAGGCCCCCTCCTGTATTGTGGGAATGGGGAGGAATCTTCAGTGGGAAGCTGGATCTAATCTATCTATAGAGCCAGGGATGAGGGGTTAGGTCCCTTCCTCCCCTTCCTGACAAAGAAATATGAACATGACCTAGGCTGGTTCAAATGGACACTCCCGCTAGTAAACTCTGACTTTGTAGCAATAATGCAGACTCAAGAACAAGCTGGATGTGGTGGCGAAAGCCTGTAATCCCAGTGACTTGGGAGGCTGAGGCAAGAGTATCACAAGTTCAAGGCCAGCCTCAGTAACTTAGCAAGGTCTTAAGCAACTTAGTGAGACCCTGTTTCAAAATAAAAAATAAAAAGGGGTGAGGAGATGGTTCAGTGGTTAAGTGTCCCTGGATTCAATTCTGAGTACCCCCCCCCCCAGCCAAAAAATGTCCCAAACAATAGGGTTCTACTGTAGCATCTTCAACAGACTGTTGAATGTTGTAATCTCGATCTCTGATCTCTGTGGTCAGGTCTCAATTTCTGACCTTTTCCTAAACTAGGTTCTCTAACATTCCCATTAGTTTTTTAAGCCATACAATCAACTTCTAATAAATTCTTTTTTTGCTTAAGTCAGTTCAAAAATGATCTCTGTTGTTTGCAACCAAGAATCCTGATAAGATGTGTAAGGCCTGAATTATAGCAATACTGTTCAAAAGAGAATGATGGAAAGGAAAGGACAGTGCCTAAATATACTTAAAAGAATAAAAGTCAATAGAACCTGGAGTTCAGAGGAATAGAAGAGGTCAGCCACATTGAATCTGAGTTTCTTACAGATATTCAATAGAAGGTTGGCTGTATAAATCTAAAAGTCTGGTTTGGTGATAGATTTAGCAATCTATCTAAATCTAAGTGGTAGGTATAAGCATTAAGATTATCCATGGAAGCCAGGCGTGATGGCTCAAGCCTGTAACCCGAGCACTTAGGGAGGCTGAGACAGGAGAATCAAGAGTTCAAAGCCAGCCTCAGCAATGGCGAGGCACTAAGCAACTCAGTGAGACCCTGTCTCTACATAAAACACAAAATAGGACTGGGGATGTGGCTCAGTGGTCGAGTGCCCCTGAGTTCAATCCCCAGTACCAAAAAAAAAAAAAAAAAAAGATTATCCATGGAATGTGAAGAACACATCACATATAAGATAAACTACCCAAATACTATTAAGAAACAAGAGAATGCTAGCATCTGAAGTACTAGAGAGCCCTTGTCCATTTCAAACAAAGTAGTTGCTATGTATCTCTGATTAAATATTGTCATATGGAAGCCGGGCACAGTGGCACACGCCTGTAATCCCATCAGTTTGGGAGGCTGAGACAGGAGAATCACGAGTTCAAAGCCAGCCTCAGCAATGGCAAGGCACTAAGCAATTCAGTGAGACCCTGTCTCTACATAAAACACAAAATAGTGCTGGAGATGTGGCTCAGTGGTCGAGTACTCCTGTGTTTAATCCTCAATACAAAAAAAAAAAAAAAAGGTATTGTCATATGGAAATACATGTTTTTCAAAAATGATAGAAACAAAGGGTTTTATGAAGCTGGGCACCATGGCATACACCTGTAATCCCAGCAGCTCGGAAGGCTAAGGCAGGAGGATTGCAAGTTCAAAGCCAGCCTCAGCAACTTAGTGAGGCCCTAAGCAACTCAATGAGATCCTGTCTTAAAGTATAAAAAATGGGCTGGGGATGTGGCTCAGTGGTTAAGCACTCCTGGGTTCAATACCTGGTACCAAAAAAAAAAAGTTATATGAAAAATCTTCTAGGTTTTAAATATAGACAATAATTTTTAAAATACTATAAACATTACTCAGGTTAAACAAAATGCTTAGCTGCGGCCCCAACTATTTGTGATGTTTGTTGGAGAAAAGCTAAGGAACAACCTAAGAGAAAGATCAGAGTAAGGTATGCCTACTTAAGCAGGTAGAGAAGGAAGAGCTAGGGAAGCAGGAGAGTTCAGTGTCACAGAAGCAAAGAGAGCAGAAATTTGTGGGGGAAGAGTGATACTGCAAACAAAGCAAAGATAACATAAACTTTAAAATGCCCACTGGAGGGGCTAGGACTGTAGCTCAGTGGTAGAGCGCTTGCCTAGCATGCGTGAGGCACTGGGTTCGAGCCTCAGCACCACATATAAATAATAAATGAATAAAAGATCCATCAACAACTAAAAAAAAATTCTTAAAAAAATGCCCACTGGATTTAATAATTGAAAGCCTTTCTGATGTCTACATTCTACTGTCAAGTTAGAAGTAAACTACAGCTACAAGTAAACAATAGCTACAAGCTATTATAGCATTTTGTTTAGTCCTCTTGTATTTTACTTTTATTTGTATATTAAGGTATAATGAGGGACCTGGGTTCGAATTTTCTATCCCACCAAGTAAATTAGTCTTTCTGAGTCTAGTTCATTTCTCCACATAAAGGAGATAAGAGTATCAAGTTACAGGGCTATTTATGAGGATTAAAGAAACACCTAACAGTACTTAACACATAACTATTCTGTCCTAGGAGGTACTGAACAAACGTGTCTGGATAGACAATTGAGAAAAAGAAATCTGCTTTTGCCAACATCTGTACCTGCCTAGGAGATACTAATCAGCCTTAAGAGGGCATCAGGATCCAGATTAATGGCTTCCAAAATATTTAATTTCAGCAAGCCAATACCTGTAAGCTTGAGCACGCACTCCAGCTTCTGTTCCCTCTATAGTAACTTTGCTGTTATTGTTATGGAACAGGTGACTGAAACCAGGGCCTCACGCATGCCAAGCAAGCACTCTACCACTAAGCTACAAGCTACATCCCCAGCCCTGCCACCCCCTACCCATTCTCGCTTTTTTTGTAGTACTGATGATTGAACCCAGAGGCACTCTACCTCTAAGGTACATCCCCAGCCCTTTTTCTTATTTTTATTTTGAGACAATCTCCCTAAATAGCCCAGGCTGGCCTAGAACTTACAATCTTCCTACCTCAGTTTCCCAAGCAGATCAGATTACAGGCTTGTGTCATCACACCCTGTCCAATGAGCCTAATTTAAGGCACACAGGAATAGCTACATTTTAGGTTTTCTAAAGTCCAAAGTTAATGTTCAGCGAACTGGCTTCATTCAGTATCCAACAGTGAGTGATGGCAGCCCCCATGGTGGCACATAGCTGTAATGCCAGCAACTCTAGAGGCTGAGGCAGGAGGATTGCAAATTAGAGGCCAGCCTCAGCAACTTGGTGAGACCCTGTGTCCAAACAAAAATAAATAAGTAAATTAAAAAAAAGGACTAG
>CM053401.1:69304813-69323393 GCA_028644305.1 Xerus rutilus | reverse complement strand
AAGCCTGTAATCCCAGCACTTAGGGAGGCTGAGACAGGAGAATCGCGAGTTCAAAGCCAGCCTCAGCAAGGGCGAGGCGCTAAGCAACTCAGTGAGACCCTGTCTCTACATAAAACACAAAATAGGGCTGGGGATGTGGCTCAGTGGTCGAGTGCCCCTGAGTTCAATCCCCGGTTCCAAAAAAAAAAAAAAAAAAAAAGGACTAGGGACTTACCTCAGTGGTAAAGTGCCCCTGGATTCAATCTCTAGTATCAACAACAACAAAAAGACAACCAACTTTGAGTGATGAAAAAACCTACATTAAGATGCCCAAGGAAGAGTCCATAAAGATTGCAGAAAAACCACCCCTACCTCAAACATTTTTTTCCCACCGCTTCAAGGGCACAACACTATTCAGGCTGTTTTCTACCTCTTTAAACACTTCTCCTTTGCTATTCTTCTTTACCAGTTCGTTAAATGATTTAATTTCATTTTGGTCCTTTTCCCTCCTTTTCTTTTTATGCTATACTTTCTTTTCAAGGATGTCTAATTCAAATACACAGCCTCAAATATTATTCAATATTTTCAAGTCATTGGAGGTAACCATTCTCCAGCAACTCCTATCTAGATGTGCGGTAGAGACAAAAACCTTCCTTACCACCTAAATCCAACATTTGAAAATCCTATCTTTAGCCGGGCGCGGTGGTGCAAGCCTGTAATCCCAGCACTTAGGGAGGCTGAGACAGGAGAATTGCAAGTTCAAAGCCAGCCTCAGCAACGGCAAGGCGCTAAGCAACTCAGTGAGACCCTGTCTCTACATAAAACACAAAATAGGGCTGGGGATGTGGCTCAGTGGGTCGAGTGCCCCTGAGTTCAATCCCTGGTGCCAAAAAAAAAAAAAAAAAAAAAAATCCTATCTGCTGGCTTAATTTACCATCTTCACGTCCCTAAACTATCGTATTGCCTTCTAACTGGTTCTTTTCTTTTCCATTGTTGTTTTCTTTTCTTTTTTTTTTTTTTTTTGGTACTGGGGATTGAACTCAGGGGCACTCGACCACTGAGCCATATCCCCAGCCCTATTTTGTGTTTTATGTAGAGACAGGGTCTCACTGAGTTGCTTAGCGCCTCGCCGTTGCTGAGGCTGGCTTTCAACTCGTGATTCTCTTGTCTCAGCCTCCCAAAGTGCTGGGATTACAAGCGTGAGCCACCACACCCAGCTTGTTGTTTTCTTTTTTGTTTTTTTTTTTTGCAGTGCTAGGAATTTGAACCCAGGGCCTCACACATGCTGGCTCTATCACTGAACTACAACCTTAGCTCAATTTGCTTTTCTTTTCTTTTTTCTTGGTGCCAGGGCTGAAGCCTGGGGCACTTAACTACGGAGTCACACTTCCAGCTCTTTTTTTATTTTGAGACAGAGTCTAACTAAGTTGCTTAGGGTCCTGCTAAATTGCTGAGGCTGGCCTTCAACTTGCAATCCTCCTGCCTCAGCCTTCTGAGTCGCTGGGATTACAGGCATGTGGCACCATGCGTGGCGCAAACTTCCTTAACAAGTCTGAAGTAACTAGCTTTATTTCTCAGATGAGGAACTGAATGAGGCACAGAGATAAGTAATTTGCCTAGTATCCTACAGTTAGTGAAAAGTGATGACCGATTGAAATTTAGACAGTGTAGCTTCAGAAATCAAATTCTTAACTATGGATACTATGTTCTAAGTTATACATTCCTATTATGAATTCCTCTTAATATTCAGTACTTCTCCTTTGTAGTATAGAATAACTGATTATATCATTAGTTGTTTGATGTCCTTCCCTCCTCCATTAGAATGCAAGTTCCTCAAGGGCAAGGACTGTGTGTGACATATGTTCAGGTGGTAATGGATATTCAATGTACTTTTGCTGAAGGAATGCAATGAACTTCTAGTGAAAGTTATGTGGGAGTTCATTACTACAGAAGGGTAATGCGGAGATTTCTGAGCAAAGGCAATGGTGTCACTCACTTACTGCAGTGACAAAAAAAGGGCAGTGACATACTTTCCCACCAGAAACATTTAGAAGAGACACCATAACATAAGCTATTCGCCATGTTTTAGTATTCACAGCAAAGGCAGCTTTCACATACAGCAAAAGGAGTTATACACAACACACATAAAAGACTTTTTTTTTAAATACTTTTTTTTTAGTTGTAAATGGACACAATATCTTTATTTTTATGTGGTGCTGGGGATCGAACCCAGTGCTTCACACGTGCAAGGCAAGCGCTCTACCACTGAGCCACAATCTCAGCCCCATAAAAAAAGTCTTTTATGACTTTTTTAGTGAGCTAGGGGTGTAGATCAGTGGTAGAGTACTTGCTTAGCATGCGTGAGACCATGGGTTTGATCCCCAGTAGCCTCCCCCAACAACTTTTCTATAGAGTAATGATCACTGTTGAAAATAATGAAATATTCATTATCCTCTTTAAGTTTAGGATCTTAATGCCTTAGTGGTAACCAATTTACAGCTATGGCAGGAAGTAAATGAATGACACTATATACTTATGACTCAAAAATAGGACATGGATCATTTTTTAAGTCAACATCATTATAGATCCCCTCCAGAAAAACCCTTGGTGTTTTAGCCTAAGTCTGAAGATAAAAAATAAGAGCCAAATCTTTAAAGATGACTGCTCTTGGGTCAATTTAAGACAATCTGGGCATGGTGGCACGTGACTGTAATCCTGGCAGTTGGGAAGGCTGAGGCAGAAGAATCACAAGTTCAAAGCCAGTCTCAGCAAGTTAGGGAGGCCCTGTCTCAAAATAAAAAAATAAAAAGGGGGATATGGCTCAGTGGTAAAGTGCCCCTGGGTTCAATTCCCAGTAACAACAACAAAAAAATAGAGATTCAAAAGTAAAAAAAAAAAGTATGTGCTCAAGGTTCTATAACTGCTAAAGGTACAGCTTTTTTTAAACATATATATTTTTTAGTTGTAGATGGACATAATATCTTTATTTACTTTTTATGTAGTGCTGAGGATAGAACCCAGTGACTCACACATGTGAGGCAAGTGCTCTACCACTGAGCTACAATCCCAGCCCAAGGTACAGCTTTAACAAAAGTTACTAAATGCCTAGCTGTCTCGTACTGTGGTCGAACACAGTTCTCCCACAGGAGTCAGCACTGAACTTTTAAATGCGGGGAGACTGGACAACAAACAAGGCTTTAAAGTCAGACAGACCAGAGTCCTATCCCTGGTTATCTACCTAAGTCTTATTTTTTTCTCTTCTATAAAATGAAGCTAACATCCCATTCATTTCAGAGTAATCCTAAAGATTAAAAGATAATATATAATGCTTGGCACATAGTAGGCAAACAAAGAAATGTATTATTCCTCATCCAATATTTTAAAACAGTACCAATAAAGGCTTATCTCAAAGCAAAATTATTACCTGTAGACTTAGCAGAGCTGATGTGCTAAGCAGAATCAGGTGGGATACTGAAATATATATGGAAGTTTCACAATTAGAATAGCAGGACTGCTGGGCATGATGAAAGGATCCTAGTACTACCATGCTGAGAAAGCAGTACAACCCTTTAACCTCCTAACCATGGAACAGACTTCAGCCAGCACTGATGTCTAAGGCAACTTCCCAGGTAATTCAGCTAATCATTTTCATGTTTGTAAAATACACCACTATTTCATAAGTAACTCCATTTACTTCACAAAACCTGCTTGTGAGGCTGGGAGTAATGGCACACTGCTTGCAATCCCAGCTACCTGGGAAGTTGAGGCAGGAGGATTGCTAGTTCAAGGCCAGCCTCAGCAACTTGGCAAGGCCCTAAACAATTTAATGAGACTCTATCTCAAAATTTTTTTAAAAAGGGAGGGGAGGTCTAGAGATGTAGCTCAGTGGTAAAGTGCCCCTGGGTTCAATACCCGTAAAGGAAGGAGCACTGTGGACCTGCTTGCAGTCTTAGATTTCTCCAACTGACAAGGCTATCCCTGGGTAGTTGTCAGGCCTACCTAGAGCCAGCTACCTTAGCTTTTGACTCCCATGACTTTTAAGAGAGTAATGAAAGGAAGTGACCAAACCTCATTGAAAAAAAAAGGCCTTAATGAGAGACACAAGTGAAGAGCAGCAAAGCACTGTATTTTATAAGAGAATTCATATGCAAATAAAGGAAGAGATGACTGATGTACCCCACCCCCCAGGAAAGGGTGAAATTTTAAAATAAATAAATAACTTGAGTTCTGAGGAGAAGCACTGAAGAATAAAACATTGAGTTCAGTTTTCATGCAATTTGATATTCCTGATTCAAAAGTCCTGAAAAATCTTCTATTTAGTTTACCTAGGCAAATGTATACCTGATAAAATCATGTTCCACACAAAAATATTTGTTGATCTGGGTTCTAAATAAGCAACCAAAGTATAGAAATCTCTTCTACAACCAAAAAGAACTTCTCATATCAATAATGAGATGATGTACTTCTGAACACTGATGTCCCAAAGGAATAAGCCCCAAAGATGTCTGTAGTGCATCCTCAAAAAATGTAGTAGAAATAAAGAAAGCAGAAAATTCCAAAGGTTTCTATAATGACCACAAAAAACTGGAGAAACCCTAAAGGCTTAACAACTCATTAATATCCTTCCTGTCAAATAAAACTAAGAATTCAGTTAAGGGGCTGTGGGTATAGCTTAGTGGTAGAGTATGTGCTAGGCATCTTGGAGGCCCTGGGCCCAATCCCCAGAGAGAGAGAGAGACACACACACACACACACACACACACACACACACACACTCACTTTCACACACAAAAAGAAGGAAAGAAAAAAGAAGAAAAAACAATTCAGCTACTGTATACCCTTTCTCAGAAAGTTACTGACAGTCTTAGAAGTTATAGACTCTCAAAACAAAAAGGTGTTATTATGGAATTACTAATTACTAAAATACTGGGACTTATCAAAAAAAGGATTAGCATTATCACATTTAAGGTGCCAACATACAGGGAGAAAAGCAGCACAGTTCTGAAAATTACTACCTAGCAATTTCAATAGTATGACATTTAATTATCTTTTTTTAATCAAATAAAATCTGAAAATAACATAAAATGAAACGACATACAGTAAATTTCTCTGGTGATATGTAGAGGAAATAAAATCAGGGATATTTCAGTCTTTCAACAACACAGTTGACCTTTTATTAGAAATTATGCACAACAATAAATAATTGTTCTGGGAACTCTTTTCAAATTAATGAGTATGGTACACTAGTAATCTGAATTTGAAGAAGTCAGAACTTTGTCTAGGCTCCCTACACACTTCCACTGTTCAGAATATATTCCTAGACCTACTCCTACTGAAGACAAATGTAAAGCAATTATCTATGCCAGGCTAATTTCTGTATATGCCTACTGGATTTTTTTATTATTATAACAACAGCTACTAGATAGAAATTGTTTCGTTTTAAAAAGTTTCCTGATGGCTGGAGTTGTGGCTCAGTGGTAGAGTGCTTGCCTAGCACATGTGAGGCACTAGGTTTGATCCTCAGCACCACATTAAAATAAATAAAATAAAGGTATGATGTTCACCTACAACTTTTAAAAAAAGTTTCCTGCTGCAATCTGAAGGCAAGATATATTTTGAAGTTGACCATTTTGCTTCATAATGTGACATTCAACAAACCAAGAACCCTAGTAAAGGACAGAAAATAATGGATAATAAAAAGGCAAACAAACAAAAACAAATGTTACTTATACAACAGCTTAATGAGAAACTTCAGAGATTAACATACTTTGTAGCTTAAATTTTAAATGTCAGTAACTACGTAGCTTAAATTTTAAACATCACTTAGCCACTGGGGTGGCTGAGACAGGAAGATCCCAAGCTCCAGGACAGCCTGTGTAACCTGGCAAGAACCTCAGCAACTTAGAAAAACTTTGTGCCCCTGGGTTCAATCCCCAGTACAAAAAATACATACACACATAAATAAAAATAAAATGAACTAATGATATAGCTCAGTTGTAAAGTGTCCCTGTGTTCAATTCTCAGTACCAGAACAGAGGGAAAAAAAATTTAATAACTTCAGTAACTACAAAAAGGTGGATTTGCTTCACCATACAAATACAAAGAAAAATTTAAAGGCAATATAAAATAGAATTAGAAAACACACACACAAAAGAGCTAAATTATGATTTCATTAACACACACATAAAACAAAACTGAGAGAGGTTAAAAGGGAAAAACGTCATCCAGGACAATGTCTAGAATTCAGTAAACAGTTAAATAAACTTTTAGGTAATAGAAAACTGTTCATACTACTACTTTGTTGCATATAAACAGAACTCTTAGGGAGTAGGTACCAAAAGAACTACATCCTGAAAATTGGGTCTCTACATTCCTTACAAGGTCTCAGCTACAGAGAAGCAAAATGGGACAATGTCAGTGAATTACAACAAAAAACAAAGTGAACAGATTCATAACAAGATGATGGAGATCATCAACTTTTGAAGCAAAAGAAGAAAAAATCTATTAAAGAGGAAATATAAAAAATTTAAATTGAATAACAGGAAACATGATAATCTATCAATGAATCAAAAGCTCTAAGTAAAATAGTAAATACCAGGGTGGTCACATAAGTGCAAGGACAAGTCACACAAAGACCTGTGGATAAGGGGCTTGCTTAAATTCAAGTACAAAAGGACAGTGACGTTTAGGGTTAAGAGTGGAACCTCCAGAGAAATGTCTGTCTTCTGTTTCTCTCAGGCTCAATGTAACTTCAGAAGATAGCTTAACTCTTCCCAGGCTGTAGACAAACAATATTACTAAAGCATTTAGCATTCATCTGAATGTTACAGTCCTTTCATAGACGAGAACATTCAATCTCATTATTTCAGTAAGCAAGCATAATTTTGGCACCCACAAATTAATATTAAGTGGTAGTACTGCCTTACAAAAATCACCCTTTTCACAGAGGTATTCAATGGTTTATTTTAAACACTGCCCTCACCATCCTGTTACCTATCAGAAATATCATCCTTCATATAAAATATCAATTTTTCCTATTATAATCAAACTTCTGGAATAGTGGTCCTACAATTACAAGATTCCTCTACCTCATCATTCAGGGGTGACAGAGCAAAGGTGTTCCTGGGAAATACCAGGTCTATGTTTTCTGGTGATTCACACCACCTCAATGGACACATTTTCTATCCACATCTAAATGAATTTTGTTGAGCTGGGGATGTAGCTTGGTGGTAGAGCACTTGCCTGGAACACACTAGGCCCTGGATTTTAATCCTAGCACCCTCACCCGCTAAAAAATAATTTGTCAATTTGAGAACTGACAAAATCAACAGGTCAGATTTATAAGACAGATCAAGCAAAGGGAAGATATTACCTGTGCAAATACTTATACAATGATCCATCAGATCACTTATCCCAATCCATCACTCCTTTTTTTTTTTTTTTTGTACCAGGGATTGAACTCAGGGGTACTCAACCACTGAGCCACATCCTCAGCCCTATTTTGTGTTTTATGTAGAGACAGGGTCTCACTGAGTTGCTTAGCACCTCGCTGTTGCTGAGGCTGGCTTTGAACTCGCGATTCTCCTGTCTCAGCCTCCCTAAGTGCTGGGATTACAGGCTTGAGCCACCGTGCCCGGCTCATCACTCCTTTTTTTTTTGTACCAGAAATTGAATGTAGGGGTACTCAACCACTGAGTCACATCCCCAGCCCTGTTTTGTCTTTTATTTAGAGACAGGGCTCACTGAGATGCTTAGCGCCTTGCCACTGCTGAGGCTGGCTTTGAACTCGCAATTCTCCTGTCTCAGCCTCCCAAAGTGTTACAATTACAGACATGAGCCACCGCGCCCAGCTTCCATCACTCCTGGCTACTTCCATTTCAAACCTTCCAAGCCTGCCTAATTTTGAGGAGTTAGGGGTGCTGGGATTGATCACAGGGATTCACACACGCTAAACACATGCTCTACCACTAGCTACACTCCAGTTCCCGGTACAGCCTGTCTCTTCAAGGCACATGCCTACTCTTTTTGGCCAATGTCCTTTGCCTTGCCTTGCAGACCCATTGGCATGCTATTCTTGCAACAGAAGGTATTCTTTTTCTTTTTTAATTTTTTTTTTTTTAGTTGTAGATGGACACAATGTCTTTATTTTATTGCTTTGTATGTGGTGCTGAGGATTGAACCCAGGGCCTCACGCATGTGAGGCAAGCGCTCTACCACTGAGCTACAATCCCAGCCCCCAGAAGGTATTCTTAAATAGAAAATGTTGTTTTTCTTCTCATAACTTTTTTTGAGTGTTGAAATAATTCCAAAATAGTTTCCCACTTCTGGCACCATGAAGTTGACTATAATTTGTTCTGAAACGTACTGGGTGACTATACAAAAGAAATACCTAAGCAGAAGACATTAGACATTATCCAAATCAAAACTTACGTTTAGTACCAGTTGGGACCCTCAGCTGAGGATAATGCAGTCAGGGAATCCTTGATTGAGTTGACAAACTCACAGAAACAGAGATACATGATCTGTGATGCTGATGTGGTAGCGGGATGCAACAGACACTGATAAGGCAGTTCCCATGGCTTGTTTCTGAGACTTTCCAGAGCCTATTCTTCCAAAGAGAATGCCATAGAGTTCTAAATTTTTTTACTTCTACCTCACTTTGCACATTCACCAAAGAGTGACTGGTCCACTACATACCTCTTCTGTGAAGACCTTAATTACTTCAAGACTGCCCCTTAAAAGGCGGCGGCTGCTTTTGTACAGCTGCTGCAATGGCAGGGAAATTCCCTGCGACACTAGAGACAGGTAAATAAAGAGATTGCATTCACTATGAGGTAGGGGGAGGGGTCCTCTGCCAATGAAGAGTTTATATAATGCAACAGAAATCCAGTGAGCTCTACAGATCTATCAAAGGAGATAGAAGGTTTGAGCTCTCTTTTCCCACCATCTCTACACATTCTCCAACAACCTGCTCTTCATTCCCAGAAGACATACGGAAATTACACCTAAGAGTGAATAACAATTTGCATGTGCTGTTTTCCTATCCACTTTTACTATTAAATAAAAGAGAGAAAAAGAAAGGAAGGAAGGAAGGAAGGAGTGTAGGTAGGTAGGTAGGGAAAAGCCTTAACCTCTCACTTGAGTCCAAAGTATGAAGTAAGCAAACGGAGCCGGGGAGTTTTTCCTACTCTGAAGGGGGAAGAAGAACAAGGCGCTGCCTCAAATGTACACCACGCCCAGTAATGCAATGACAAGCTCTAAAAACTCCACGGTGGCCCAAGCAGGCCCCTCGCGGCGTGGCCCCGCTCGGACCCCGCGGCCCGGCAGCCACCCTCTCCCCCGGCCTCTCACAAAGGAGAATGGTTCAGTCCAGACCATCACCCAGCACCTGATCCCTCACAACTGGGGGACGGGCAGGAGGCGCGAGAGAGGGGAGGGAGGATGGCTTACTGAAGCCATTCTGAGAGCCAGAGCTTCTGGACAGACTCTGGGGCCAGCACTATGGAGCAGGCGTGAGCGGGAAGCCTACCTGAACAAGTCCTGGTGCTTCCTTCCCAGTCAGCGTTTCAACTCACCGTCTCGGAGAACAAGGCGCCTTCCGGCGGAGCATGGCCAGCCCTCGCCTCAATCTAGCTTGCTAGTAGTCCATTCTCCCTGGGGTCCGCCCACCTTCGCTCCCACCCACCAATGGCGGGGCCGAAGCCCGGCCTCTTCCAGCGCGGTAGTGTGAACGCCATCCAGGAAGTCTCTTGAGGTGGGAGGTCCTAAAAGGCGGAGAAGGGTACGTAGGCAACCACAGATATGCCTGATTGAAAATAAAATCAGGCGGCAGCTAGCCTCTGACGGCTCAGTTTGCAGGTGAACGGGCCTCTCGGCATCTTTTTGACCCTCTCCGTTGGGGGCGCTCTAAACTTAACACATTTAGTTACCTGTTTCAGGGAAGCCATCTTGGATCGGGCCGGCGCCAGGCGGGCGGGGAGGGGAGTGCGCGCCTGAAGAATTTTCAGCTTTCTGTCCGACTATTATCTGTCCAGCCCAACATATTCTCCTACAGATAGGCTGTCCCCCAGTCATGAAGAGGAACTCTGGAATAATACTGAATATGATTAAAAGCAACCACCACACCCTCTCACATAACTGCAGGATTGATGAGTTTTACCAAATCAGAAAAACCAAAATCAATTCTTGAAATTAGAGTCACTATTACCACTTTTTAGGGCAATCCTTTATGATCACATCATTCTTCAAGATATCAGCACACCACCAACAGATAACTTCCAATTTTATACTTCACTTGATTCTTTTTTGGTACTGGAGATTTAACCTTTTTATTTTCAAGACAGGGTCTCACTAAATTGCTGAGGCTGGCCTTGAATTTTAGATCCTCCAGCCTCAGCCTCCGGAGTTGCTGTTATACAGAAGTGTCCCCCCCCCTTCCCCAATGCCGGCTTAACTTATAAGTTCTCTATCCATTGTTCTGACTTTGAAAGCAGAGTACTCAGAAAAAAAAAATTCAAGGAATAGTTTTTTGGTTTTTTCTCTTTTCTTTTTTGCTACCAGGTATTTAACCCAGGGATACTTGACCACTGAGCCATATCCCCAGCCCTATTTTGTGTTTTATGTAGAGACAGGGTCTCACTGAGTTGCTTAGCGCCTCGCCTTTGCTGAGATGGCATTGAACTCGCGATTCTCCTGTCTCAGCCTCCCAAAGTGCAGGGATTACAGATGTGTGCCACTACACCAGTCAACATTTTCATTTTTTTTAAAAAAAAGGCTTATAATTAATCAATAGCTCCAAACTCTTCATGAATACATTAGTGCAAACCATTAACTTATGAGAATTATATGTAAGGAGCAAGGGCCCTTAGGAAGCAGCCTTAGAAACATTACCACTTTAGGTGAAATTGCACTCATAAGATCTGTATTTCCCAACCTAATTCTCTTGCTATTTATACTTTGCTACAGAAGTTTTGAAGGGAATCCTTCCAGATCATTAGAGGAATTTCTCAAGTAGTAACATAATTGCATGTTCATACTTATTAAGAAGTCATCTGAAGCTGGGCACAGTGGTGCACGCCTGTAGTACCAGCACTTTGGGAGGCTTGAGACAGGAGAATCGCGAGTTCAAAGCCAGCCTCAGCAATGGCGAGGCACTAAGCAACTTGGTGAGACCCTGTCTCTAAATAGGGCTGGACATGTGGCTCAGTGGTTGAGTACCCCCCAAGTTCAACCCCTGGTACCAAAAAAAAAAAAAGTCATCATCTGAGGGCAGTCACTGAGGCATAGGCCTCTAATCCTAGCAACTACATATGGAGGCTGAAGCAGCAAGACTCCAAGTTTCAGGCCAGCCCAAGCAACTTAGCAAAACCCTGACTCAAAATAAATAGAAGGGTTGCTGATGGAGCTCAGTAGTAGAGTACCCTTGGATTCAATCCCCAGCACCAAAAAAAAAAAAACCCCTCCCCTGTCTACTGCTACCATTTTGTCATATTTGAGCAGTTGAGGTATTAGGATTTATCAAAACAGTGTGTTTACCTGTAAATGCATATACAGCTATGATCTTAATTACCAATTGTTTCCAGAATGAGAGCTTGTTATCCTTCTGGTTACTATCTGGTATAGAAGAGACCTGCCATCAAAGGATGGTATTATAGAAAGAAGAAAAAAAGGAGTTCCTGATTCAATAATTTCTGATATCTATATTGATCTTTTACTATAGATTGTTTTCCATGATCCTGGAAAACACCCAGATTATCTAATAAAATTCTGCACATGGAGGTGGAATATCCATTTTCTACAATTCTTCATGACCGATTCAGAACATGAACACATCACAAATGTGTAGATATTTTACCGTTTCCTTACATTTGGTGAAATACACAAATACAGAAGCTTATAAATTTGGTTTGAATGACAACTGGATGTAGGAGTTAGCACTTATGCTCCCAATTATCCAAATGGTATCAATGACTGAAAGCAGTAAGCCTTAGGCAGAATGCTGTCTTTGACCAAGACTCTAATGCTTCCCAACTGCTAAAGAATATTTTGGCACGGTAAAGAAAAACTTCTGTACAGAAACTACAATGTTAATTTAGTTCTGTCCCTGGGGTGAGGGAGCAGGTAGGCAAACTCCAAATTCAACAACCTCAATACTTTTTGGCAAGTACTCTACCACTGAACTACATCCATAGCCCTCTCTATTCCTTTTTGAATAAGTAAAAACTGAAAGAACAAAACAAGCTGGGCATGGTGGCACCTATAACCCTAGCTACTGGAGAATCTGAGGCCAGCCTGTGTTTCTTAGTGAGACTCGCTCAAAAATATAAAAGGGTGAGTGCTATAGCTCAGTAGAGAGCCACCTGATTCAATCCTGATTAATGGAGGGTGAGAGGGAGCAATACCCAGAAATTTCTTCCAACTTTCTCTGGTACAACATTGATTACTACTACTACTACAACTACTATGAGGAGAACCCAGTATAAAACAAATTTCAAATCTCAAGGAGGCTTCTTCTGTATTTTGATACCATATTCTAGAAGGAAGTAGACACTCTTCTTTAAGTAGATATGCCTGAGATATAATCAGGAATGACACATGGAATATGAGCAGCTTGGATACATGCATATATTTAATAATGAAACAATTCATTAACAACAAAAATTATAAAAATTCATGAGACCTCAGTGCTGTGGAAGAAAGTGAGATATCAAGGAAAATAAGCAACTGACTCAGAAGGTAATATGATGAGTGAAGCAAAGGTAAATATGGCTAAGACAGTATTATATGATCTGAAAAGGAGAAGGGCCGGAGAAACAACCAGTTATCTGATTGCTTGGGACCAAGCAGCCTTACTGTATGCTGCACAGAATGGAGGCTATGAGCCAGTGACAAGTAGGAGAGGAAAAGAATAATATATAACCCAGGGTAAACAGATGAAAGAGAGCAGGAATTACAGAAGGATGACTCTAAGGCCTTTTGTTTCCTCTAAAGTCTAAAATAAGTCTTAAGTTTTTAAGTGTGTCAGTCAAATTCTATAATCACATCATGAATAGCACTAGGCACCTGTGAAGAAATGGTGAGGGAAGTGGTTTATAAAAATGAAGGGGTGACATGGATCCTGCTCTCCAGAGCTTACAACCTATATGAGGAGACAAATTCTACACATAAAACTACTATAAAATATATTTACAAAGTAACATACATACAAATAAATATACATATGAATAGCCAACATAGGAAACCTAAGGGGTACTATGCCAATAATTGCTTAGAAGTCCCTAGGAGTCACTGAAGGCTTCCTAAAGGAAAAAATGTTGGACTTTTAAGTATAGTGTTAGCAGAGAGTAGTGCATGTGCAAAGGTACAGAAGTAGGAATAAATATACCATGTTCAGTAAGCAAATAAGCTTGATTAGAGTCCAAATATATCTCGTTAAGAAGTGACTGTGATGAAACAGTAGAGATCAATTCGGTGAAGGGCACTGCAATGTTAGATCTGGGCCCTAAACAAAATACGAAATGAATGTTGTTTTTTAGGTAAAGATAAGTGGCCACAGGTACAGGACCAACTCCACTTCTCTCAAGTTTGGTAAGTAACAGAGAGAAACCAGCAATGGGATAGTAGAGAAGCACTCAGCTTCCTTGAACAAGTAGAAAGAATTGCCTTCTGCAAAAACTATCCAAAGTGGAAAGTAGACCCCAAAAAACAAAGAAGTTAAAAAAATCAATGAAATTCCTATGCAGCAGATCTACTATCCTAAGGCCAGCTAGATCCTGTTCATTTCAAGTGTACAAGCAGAATATACTTGGCCCTTGCTACTAATTCTTGGTGGGGAGCATATTATATATGCTTATTAAGTTGTTTATTTTTGAACTACCATGACAATCAACTTTGATCCTAACGTTTTAGAAATTAAAACAAAGATGAAAAGAGCCCCGATCTGTGGGAATGCTCACGTCCCTGAAGAAGGACAGGTCAGTAAGGGCCCAAATTCTCTCCTGTTCTTTAAGTGGAAAAGCAAAATATCACACCTTGAAAAGAGGCTGTTCTCAGCCAAAGCAAGTAAGACTTCTTTCTTTAAGCCTATTGATCTGAAGCTGTTCCAGGAAAGGAAAAAAAAAAAAAAAAGTTCAGGTCAGATGTTCAGCAGCAGCCAGAGTCCGACCCTATGTCACGACAGTTCTGCTGGGAGGCGCTGGGTCCCAGTGATGTTGAAATTGACTGCTGGGGCCCAATCTTGATGCCATTTGCCTGTAAAAGAAAAAAAGGCACAAGTTCCCACCTTGGTGCTAAAGTGAATGGGAAAAAGGGGGGGGAGAAAGAAGAAATCATTAATTATATCTAAAACCAGGTATGACCTTGGCAAGTAACAATGTGCCATAGCCAAATTTTTGTGGCACAATAATCTCTGACAGTTAATGATGAGATGACTAGCTGGGGCATAAGAATCTTAGTTGCCTAAAAGTGATTTTTATTCCCATTTTTCAGGTGCACTGTTACACAGTTGTGTGCAGAATTAAGATATAATCAGCTAGGAAAGAGCAGAGGAGGCAAAATTACAGAAGTAATATATAATTTTGTTTTGTGTCAGAATTTGCTTTCTAAAAATGACCCTCCTAAGCCAGGCACAGTGGCACATGCCTGTAATCCCACTGAACTGGGAGGCTGAAGCAGGAGAATTTCAAGTTGAAGGTATGCCTTAGTAACTTAATAAGACCCTCACCAACTTAAAACCTTGTCTCAAACTTTGTTTTTTAATAGGTGTAGTTATAGATGGACAGCATGTCTTTATTTGTTTATTTTATGTGGTGCTAAGGATCGAACCCAGTGCCTCATACGTGCTAGGCAAGCGCTCTGCCACTGAGCTACAGCCCCAGCCTCCCATCTCAAACTTCAAAATAATAATAATAAAAAGGTCTGGGGAGAAAAAATAGAACAAACAAAACAGAAATAAAAGGTCTGGGGAGCCAGGCATGGTGGCACACCCTGTAATCCCAGCACTTTGGGAGGCTGAGACAGGAGAATCGCGAGTTCAAAGCCAGCCTCAGCAACGGCAAGGCACTAAACAACTCAGTGAGACCCTGTCTCTACATAAAACACAAAAAAATAGGGCTGGGGATGTGGCTCAATGGTCGAGTACCCCTGAGCTCAATCCCTGGTACCAAAGAAAGAAAGGTCTGGGGATGTACCTCAGTGGTAAAGTGAGCTTGGGTCAAATCCCTCCCTGGGGGGGCCTCTTGAGCAATTAAGTATTAAACCTAACTAAAAAGAACAAAAAAATTGTTTTAAAGTATTAAATCTCTCTTAAGCCCTAAAATATTAAAAACAGAGATTGAGAAGAAAAACTCTCATACAGTCTAAGTCTTTCAGATTACCACCTAACAATCTCTTTAAGCATTCTAGGTCTGACTTGAGGAAAACAAAATGATGACGTTTCCACCATGTGCCTACATTAGGAAAAAAAGCTTAAAATGGCAGTTACAATTCATGTATCAGACAGGGAATGTTTACATTATAGGGGGGCTTCCACTCCTTTTCAGAATAGAACAAAATTAACTTAACACCACACCCACACCCTTTCTCACCTCATTGTGGACATCAAATAAACCCTGCTGGATCTTCCTATATATTTCTTTGGCTGTGTTAATGAAGGCCTGAAGGAGACATAAATCATTTATCAGTCTTAAGTTTAGGTAGAAAAATGAGGGAAAGAGAATACAAGTATTATTCTTATTTGTATTTCTAAGGTGAAGCAGGAACCATTAGAAGGGAGTAAAAATAGAGTCATCCTCAAATATCCCTGTTAAGAGCCAATCAAAGTAGTTTAAAAAAGAAAAAGGAGACATTATGTATTCTGGTACTCATCAAAGATGTTCCTAGGATTCTGAGCTTGGTACCCTCTTCAGATAAATATGGTCTCTTTTCAATTAGTTACTGAAAATATAGTCAACTCTAGGCCCTGGAATGACTACAATGGAACCAATTAGACAACTCCCAGCCCAACTAAAGTGAGAGTGGTATCTAATCCACATCCACCAATTAATGTTACTCAAAGCAGAAGTACAACCTTAGGAATCAGGGTAAAAGAAAATGGGACAGTTCCCTTTAAATGAGACATTTAGTCATTGTGACTACAAGATGCCCTTTCTTTGCCCTTATAGAAGAGAATTCTGAATAAAAGGACAAAGATGGTGATGCAATCTCTGGAGAGCTTTCACTTTTTCCGAAATAGTACCTCTTCAACATTGCAGGCTGTTTTGGCTGAAGTTTCCATGAATATAAGTCCATGCTCTCGTGCAAAGGCCTCTCCTTCCTCTCTCTTCACATCCCTGCGGGACTCTAGGTCACTGCAAGAGATTAATTAGAGAGGAAACTAAAAAAAGATCCAAGTGAAAGAAGAAATTCTAGATCTAAAAGAATCCCATAATGGTTTCAACTGCTAGTTAATCCAAAAAATCCATAAAGTATGTAGATCCTACATTATATTCTCTTGTATAGGGTCACTAATTTCTGTAGCCACTTAGAAAACATGCTTCAGCTGAGAGCAGTGGCACTCACCTGTAACCCCAGCTACTTGGTAGGATCATAGACATGAGGCCAGTCTTGGCAACTTAATGAGACCCTGTCTCAAAATACAAAATAAAAAGGGCTGGGGAGATAGCTCAGTGGTAAAGTGCCCCTGGGTTCAATCCCCCGTATGGGGGGTGGGGGCACGGAGAAGCAGCAGCAGCAGAAAACAAAATATTCTTCAGATTCAAGAGCATCACTGCATAATGCCTTACTCTTTTACAAAGAAAAGGCTTACAAAGGCAAGCCTGACCAAATGTTCTCTCTGAGAAATGGATGCTGATCCATAATGCGGGAGGGGGCATGGGAAGAATGGAGAAACCTTGGTCAAAGGGGAGGGAAGGGAGGGGATGGGACATGGGAGCAGGAAAGATGATGTAATGAGATGAACAATAATGCCCTAGGTACATGAATGACTGCACATATGGTGTAACTCTATATTGTGTACATCCAGAGAAATGAAAAGTTGTGTTTCATTTGTGTACAATGAATCAAAATGCATTCTATTGTCATATATACCTAATTAGAATAAATAAATTTTTTAAAAGGCAAGCCTGATAAATCACTCAAAACTCTACTATATGCTTCTTTTTCAAATGAGATCCAGAAGAAAAAATAGAAATGATGAAAGGGAAACTCTAGTTGATAGAAAGCAGGAAAGTCAGGATTACTCATTCTGTAGTGCTAAGTGCCTTCGTTTTACTAGAATCAATCCTGAAGAGAGCGAGCAAGGAATGAGAACACAGCTGCATTAACTCTCACTAGTCTCATTTCTAGTGTGTACCAAAGCGGCTTGGCCCCAAGAAATTAAAGTGATGTGATTAAAATTAGGTGAGGAAGGAAGAAAAAGAGCAAGGGCTAAGAAAGGAAATGAAGTGGTGTGGAAAGACTGAAAGAATTAAAGGCTGACAAAAAATAATGTTAGACTGTTTGATTATTATTTTTCAAGTTGGAAATTTTCATTTGGAAGGTTTCCAATTTTTCAACCATGAAAACTATCAAGTCATAAGTCCATTAAAGAACAGCAAATCTACAAAGTTTCTATTTATTATACATGTGCTGTGTGAATACCAAGGAGGAATTATTTAAATGCCAATACTCCCAAATTTGCACTCCTACCCAGATGCTCCTCTAAGCTCCAGATTCATTTGTCCACTGTGTATTTTTTGTTTCCACAATGATGTAAAAGAGGCATCTCAAACTTAACACATCAAAATCAAACTTCCAACCTGTGACTACCCCAGGCTTTCACATCTCAGTAAATGGCACAGAAAACCAAGGTGTTGATATGACCCCTTTTCCTCCCTAACTCCAAATATTCAATTTATCCCCAAGTAAGTTCTTCTAGAATATACCTTCAAATCATCCTCTCTCCAGGTCACTATCCTTCTCTAAGCCACTATTCTCTTTGACCTGGATGACTTCAACTGGTATATTTCAACTTTTGTTTCCCTCCAGAGTGATCTTAAAAAATCTGATGAAGCTGCCAGGTGCAATGGTGCATGCCTGTAATTCCAACATGGGAGGCTGAGGCAGGAGTTTGATGAGAAGCTGGGGATGTAGCTTAGTGGAAAAGTGCCTCTGGGGACCATCCACAATACCACCAAAAACAAACAAACAAACAAATCTAATCCAGCCAGCAATTTTTGTCTGCTTAAAACTCTTTAATGCATGGCTACAAGTGTAGCTCAGTAATAAAGGCATGCATGATGCATGAAACCCTCAATAAGATCTCACCACTACAGAACATATCTGAAATGATTCCACTGTGTTTAGAATAAAATCCAAACTTGTGGGCTGGGGTTGTGGCTTGGTGGTGGAGCGCTTGCCTAGCATGCGTGGGGCACTGGGTTCGATTCTCAGCACCACATATAAATAAATTTAAAAAAAGGTCCATCAAAAACAACAAAATTTTTAAAAAATAAATAAAAAATACCTTTAAAAAAAAATCCAAACTTGTTACTTAGGCCTATGAGGTACTCTGAGATTTGGTTCCTTCCTACTTTTCCAACATCATCTTGCACCATTCCCTTTG
>CM053401.1:69285582-69304713 GCA_028644305.1 Xerus rutilus | reverse complement strand
TTTGGTACTGGGGATTGAACTCAGGGGCACTTGACCACTGAGCCACATCCCCAGCACAATTTCATGTTTTATGTAGAGACAGGGTCTCACTGAGTTGTTTAGTGCCTCGCCGTTGCTGAGGCTGGCTTTGAACTCGCGATTCTCCTGTCTCAGCCTCCCTAAGTGCTGGGATTACAGGCTTGAGCCACCGTGCCCGGCTGCACCATTCCCTTTGATTACATCCAATAATACTGGGTTTCTTTCAATACCACAAACTTGTCTAGTTTCTTCTTCCCAGTTCAAGACTTTCATACACAGGCTACCCCTATGTGATACCTATTTTTAACCTTTGCTCAGCACACTCTTGCCTGTCCTATTTCCAGGTAAATATCACTCCTAATCAAAAATAGGTACCCTATTACTCTCCTGCATAGCAGCCTTTTTCCTTCACTCCATTTGTAATCACTTGTATAAACTGTTGTTTTTTTTCTTTTTGGTACTGGAGATTGAACTCAGGGGCACTCGACCACTGAGCCAAATCCCCAGCCCTATTTTGTGTTTTATGTAGAGACAGGGTCTCACTGAATTGCTTAGCGCCTCGCCATTGCTGAGGCTGGCTTTGAGCTCGCGATCCTCCTGTCTCAGCCTCCCTAAGTGCTGGGATTACAGGCGTGCGTCACTGCGCCCGGCTTGTTTCATATTTAAAATGATACAAATCATTTGATAGCTCCACTAGACTATAATATTCATGAGAGCAGGGACATGACTTTTTTTCACTTGGCAAACTCAAACTCTGGCACAATGTCAAACATGTAGGTTTTCAAGAAATCAGAACTAATAAATGAATGTAATTATCTTTTTTTAAAATTTATTTATTTATTTTTTTAGTTGTAGGTGGACAGAATATCTTATTTTTTTATGTGGTGCTGAGGATCGAACCCAGTGCCTCACGCGTGCTAGGTGAGCATGCTACCCACTGCACCACTATCCCAGCCCCTGAATGTAATTATCTTGTGCCTGCAATTATCAAATGCAAACCACTACAAACTCAAAAAGATACCATGAAATACTTTATATATTTATATGTGTGTGTGTATTTTTCTCTTTTTAGTGAGATTGGGGATTGAACCTAGGAACACTGCCACTGAGCTACATCTAAAGCTCTATTTTCATTTTGAGACAAGGTCTTAGTTGCTGAGGCTGGCCTTCATCTTGTAATCCTCCTGCCTTTTTATTTTTATTTTTTTTTTTAAATATTTATTTATTTTTTTAGTTGTAGGTGGACAGAATATCTTTATTTTATTTTTATGTGGTGCTGAGGATCGAACCCAGTGCCTCACGCATGCTAAGCGAGCACGCTACCACTGCGCCATAACCCCAGCCCCCTGCCTTTTTATTTTTGAGGAAAACACATTAATATTCAATGTTAGAACACCACATAAATTACAAAATTAAGATAGTGTCAACATCAGATCATATCAGATTCCATCCAATATCTTTGTGAAACTGAGTTTTTGGCAGTTGCTGTGATAAAAAGGAAGTAATGCCACAAAATCAATAGGAAATGAAAGTGGCAGTGTCCAATTTGATTCCAAGGTTTGAGATGCTCTTCTGTGGCTGACAAGAGATACAGGTCATTGATAAGTAACCAACTATTTAAGAAACAAAAATATTTTTAATTTATATTTTTCATAAAAAATATTTATATTTATGTTGTTTAGATCTAACTACCTACTTTTTGTTTGTTTTAGATTTAATTATTTAATAAGAAAACTATTAGGTATTTCTTTTGGCCTTTCAATGGCAATTTTTTTTTTTTTTACTTAAAATAATAAGTGTTGGCAAAGATGTGGAGAAATTGGAATCCCTGTGTATTGCTGGTAAAATGTAAAATGGTACAGTCACTATGAAAAAACAGCATAGTGGTTCTTCAAAAAATTAAACAGAATTATCATATTATGCAGCAAATCTACTTTTGGGTGCATATCCCAAAGGACTGAAGTCAGGGACTAGGGCCTGCGCCACCTGGCTGCTGGCCAGACTACATGTCCCCTCAGCCTGCCCGCCTGCCTCGACACCAGATACAGGCGAGTCGAGTCTCCAAGATGGCCGTTTGGGGAAGGAAGCGTCTGGGCCTGGGCAGCAGCTGCAGCTCCCAAGAGAGGGTAAGCTTGTCAGCCACGGACTGCTATATCGTGCACAAGATCTACAATGGGGAGAATGCCCAAGACCAGTTTGAATATGAGCTGGAGCAGGCCCTGGAAGTACAGAAGAAGTGCACTGTGATTCAGCCCACCCGCATCGGCGATGAGACTCCGCGCTGTATCACTGTGGGCAATTGCCTGCACAAGACGACCATGCTGGTGGGCACTGCCCTTAGATTATTCCCAATACATCTCCCTGCCCGCTGGCATGCTGAGCCTGGCCTGCTGTACCCTCTACGATCTCTTGGCAGTTTGACCCTTGCTGCAAGTACCAAGTGGAGTATGATGCCTATAAACTGTCCCGCCTGCCTCTGCACACACTCACCTCCTCCACCCCAGTGGTGCTGGTCCGGAAGGACGACCTGCACAGAAAGAGACTGCACAACACGATAGCACTGGCTGCTTGGTGTACTGTGTAAAGATTTACAAACTCTACGCTGTATGACTTCAGTAGAGCAGAGAGAGGAGCAGAGCCACACAGCCCACAAGAGAGGAGAGGATTCAGATTGCAACAGTAACACTTTTTGCTCTGCAAGGCAGCCTGGGAAGGTGTTTGGTTTAATACTTGTTATTTTTTTAAAAGAACATAGATAATGGGTGTACCAAGGGTTTTTTCAGCTCATTACACTAAGATGTGGATTTACATAACCCAGGAGGGGTTCTGAGGCTGTGGAAGTCTGATTGGGCAGTGGAATATAGATGGATGGAAGCCAGCGCTACTGAGGGGGTGTGAACGTGGTTTGGGGGGGTCTTGGAGTATATTGTTTAACTGCATTCAGAGCCAACCAGAAGCTATTAACATTATTAAAATTATAAGAATTTTTTTTTAAAAAGCAGGGACTAGTACAGATCTCTATACCCATGCTGACAGCATTATTCACAATAGTCAAAAGGTGACAGCAATCCAAGTGTCCACAGATAGATGGATAAACAAAATGTGGCATATGCATACAATTAAATATTACATAATCTTAAAAAGGAAGGAAATTCTGATATGTACTACAATATGGATAAACCTTGAAGACGGTATTCTAAGTAAAATAAGCCAGGCACAAAAGCATAAATATTTCATGATTCCACTTACAAGCGAAACCTACATTAGTTAAATTCATAAAGAAAGAAAGCAGAATAGTGGTTGCCACAGACTGAGGAAGAGTAAGTGGAGATAGAGGCCTTAGTACTGAATGGTTAAAGAATTTGAGGAAGATGAAAAAAGTTCTGGAGATGGATGGTTGCAGAACACTAATTATACACAATGCTATAGAACTGTACATTTAAAAATGGTTAAATGGACATGCCTGTAATCCCAGCTACTCTGGAGGTGGAGGCAGGAGGATCATAAGTTCAAGGCCAGCTTTTACCAACTTAGCAAGACCCTATCTCAAAATAAAAAGGGCTGGTGTGTAGCTCAGTGGTAGAATGCCCCTGTGTTCAATCCCCAGTACTGGAGGGAAACAAAAAAAAAAAAACAGTGGTCAATTTTAAGTTCTGTATATTTTACCACATTCATTCATTCATTCATTTTTTGCTGAGACATTAAGAGTGCCATAAACTGAGAAAGTCTGGGGACCAAGAAATTCAATGCCCACAATGCCCACAGAGTATCTAGATGACTCCTGGTAGCTATTATTCATAAAGATAAAATTTTACCTTTTATTCCCAATCAGCATGATAACCATGTTGGAGCTAGAGTGCTGGCGGGCATCCTCTAACCAAGAGGTCAGGTGGTTGAAGGTTTCACGCCTACAACAGAAAAAGTTCAGGGAAAAAAAAATTCAGAAAGTGAGTCAGAAGCCCATTTCAAAAGGCCAAAGCAGGGCGAGGGATGTAGCTCAGTAGTAGAGTGAGTTCTCTGCATGTGCAAGGCCCTGGATTTGATCTCCAGCACTGCAAAATCAAACAAATAAATTCCAAGCACAAAGCAACTTCAAATATATAGGAAGAGGGAGAAAGTTATATTGTATATAGAAAAATTTTAAAGAGGTCATCCTTAGCAGAACAAGTTGATAGAAAAGCTTTAAAGAACTTAAGAGTTTCCCTCCCACACACCAAAACCAGCTCACCTTGTAATGTCATACACCAGCAGTGCTCCAGCTGCTCCCCTGTAGTAGGAACGGGTGATAGAACGGAAGGATTCTTGCCCAGCCTTTCCCATCAACATGGCAACAACAAAAAAAATCCCAATAAAACTAGGTTATTTCCAGAGAACAGAGTTAATCACATACTAGCCAAAAACAAAGGACTTAAGTAAGAATGCATTTCCATTAGATTAAGAGAATTAGGAAAAGGAAATATGCCTGCCCAGGGAGAAGCCATGTAGGGAGTCAATATTCTTCAATGAGAACGCAATTGCTATTTTGGATGGCTGGATTACTCTTGCTAAGAGATTGTCCACCAAGCTGATTGATATTTAACATCCCTAGCCCTAGTCACTAACTGCCAGTAGCAACCCAGAATCAGCATGACATCAAAGTCCTTTGCATACATTGCTCAATATCCCCCAGAAGGGAACAACTGGAAATGGGATTGGAAACTCAGGGTATGTTTTAGTTTTAATCCCAAATATGATGAACATACTTTAATCTTTCTGTAAAGAAAAAAATTATCTTAGAATGCCAACACCTGTCAAATGGAAGTTTCTTTCCAATGGAATGGATCAATGTAGAAAATTAGATGTAAAACAATTAAATTGAGCATATGCTAAATGACTTTTAGCGATTCATGGATAACAGAAGGACTACCCACCTAGATGTCCCTTGCTGAAAATCCTGATATGGAAAATAGGAATAAGGAACAGGAAAAGATGCCCAGAAGCTAGGATAGAGTTTGCCTTTAAAAAAATTCAGCTGGTTCACATTTCTAATTGGGCCAAAATATTGTTTTATTTATAACCAATTAGTTAATTCCCCCACATGCTGATTTTTTTTTTTTTTTGGTACCAGGGACTGAACTCAGGGGTACTCCACCACTGAGCCACATCCTGAGCCCAATTTTGTGTCTTATTTAGAGACAGGGTCTCATTGAGTTGCTTAGCACCTCGCCATTGCTGAGGCTGGCTTTGAACTCTCAATTCCCCTGTCTCAGCCTCCCAAAGCGCTGGGATTACAGGCATGTGCCACCGCACCCGGCTACCATGCTGCATATTTTTGCTTTCTTTTCACGACAGTTCTTTCTTTTTTAAGGGAAGCAAACATGTGTCTGTCTCTTTCTCTCTCTTTTTTTTGGTACTGGAGATTGAACCCAGGGAGCTTTACTCCTGAGCCCCCTCCCCTGTCTATTTTATTTTTATTTTTAGACAAGGTCATGCTAAGTTGCACAGAGTCTAAGTTGCTGAGGCTGGCCTCAAAAAACTTTTGTGATCTTCCCACCTCAGCCTCCAGAGTCACTGGATTATAGGCATGCACCATTGTACCCAGCATAGAAGTGTCTGTCAAATAATACTATGTATACCCTGTGCACGGAATCTATCCTGTTAGGAAAGGTTTTATTTTTTTGTTTTTTTGAGGAGGTTTTGGTGCAGTATTGGGGATTGTACCATCAGCATTCTACCCCTGAACTATATCCCCAGCACTTTTATCTTTCCAATTTGAGACAGAGGCTCATTAAGTTACAGAGACTGGCCTTGAATTTGCGATCCTTCTTCCTCAGCCTCCTGAGCAGCTGAGATTACAGCAAAGCACCACCCTACCCAGCTAGATTTCACATTTTTGAGATTACTGATCTTCATATCCTTACACAAAGGTTGGGAAGTAAGACTACTGTTCATGTTTTACAGACAGGAAAACTATGATGAAGACAAATAAATGACCTTCTCATTGTATACTATCAACAGTGACAATACTAACACTATAATATTTTAAACTATTTTTGGTATATGCTATGTGTCAGGAACTGTAAGGTACAATTACATATATTATCTTACTTAATTATTTTAACAGTCCTGAGGCAGATATTATTCCTCCTTTGATAATGGGAAAAATGAAATTCAAAGAAGTAAATTCAACAACTAGCCAAAAATCATAAAGCAGTGCTGGTGCTATAATTTAAACTTAAGATTTTAGTACTTTCTAGCCCCAAAGTTTTTTCTCTTAGCCACTGTATTATATAATCTAAATCAGGGTTTCAATGAGGGAAAAAAACCAGGTGCATTAACTCTAGAGCTACTTTTCCAAACATATAAAAATCTCTCTATAGAAAAATTATACAAATACTTAGTGAATTTTATAATTGATAGAACATCAGAATCCAAAAAACAAAAAATAAATTCTAAAGTTCTCCTTTGGTAATACAATACTTTTAAGATTTAAACAATACGTTTGCCTCCAAGAGCTCATATAAAGTTTTATATTTATTCCCTAATAATTTCATGTCTTACATTATTTAGGTCCTGTTTTGCTTTAATCTCTTACTTTTTCGCCTCTTCTGCTATCACCAAAAGTTCTCTTCCACTTCCCCCAAGGCCTACTAGGAACTAAAAGGCAAAGTGAGGGAAGCCCTCATGATGGTTCAATCACATGGTAGCATTTCACTTCACAGCTGAAAATACTTCCAGTGGGTCATCAAAAAACCTTTTAAAATCTAATCACTCTACTTACTTCTTTATCTCTGTCCAGTTCATGAACCAGTTTGTGAGCCAGAAAGCTAGAATAAGTGATTCCACTTAAGCTGTTCTACATCAGTTTCAGATATCTTTGTCCATCCCAGTAGGAAATCTGAAGTAGCAAATAACTAAGAGGGAGTTTTGATAAAGAGAATGCATAGCTTTCTATTTCTCCCAGGTGGGAGCATCCTATTACACTTTTTTTTTTTTTTTGCAAGGGGCAGGGACAGTACTAGGGATGGAACCCTGGGGCACTCTACCACTGAGCCACATACCCAACCCTTTTGATTCAGTATCTCACTAAGTTGCCAAGGCTGGCATCAACCTTGTGATTCTCCAGCCTCAGCCTCCCAAACTGCTGGGATTATGGACATGTGCCATTATTGCCAGTTCCTACTATATTTTTAAGGCATATAGGTTGTTTTTTTTTTTTTGTGGTACCGGGGATTGAACTCAGGGGCACTCGACCACTGAGCCACTTCCCCAGCCCAGCCCTATTTTGTATTCAGGGTCTCACTGAGTTGCTTAGCACCTTGCTGTTGCTGAGGCTGGCTTTGAACTTGTGATTCTCCTGTCTCAGCCTCCCAAAGTGCTGGGATTACAGGCTTGCACCACCGCGCCCTGCTTAAGACATATAGTTTGAAGTATCAACTTTTAGAAAAGTTGGATACACTATATTCCTAAGAATCAAAATGCATTCCAAAATAAAATACAAATTAATTTGGGATAATTTATACAAATTAATTGGGGATTAATCAATATAGTTTATATTAGCTATAATACAATGCTTCTTCATTAGCCTGTATTTAAGAATCACACACACACACATAAAATTTAAAAAAACAAAACTAGTACGCTTCTCGAAATTTTTATTAATACCAGAACAGTGATAACAAAAAACTGCAGATAATCTGATATATTTAAAATATGCATCATGGTAGCACACACCTATAAGCCCAGCAATTTGAGAGGCTGACACGGGAGGATCTCAAGTTTGAGGCCAGCCTTGGCAACTTAGTGAGATCCTGCCTGAAAATGAAAATTTTTGTTTAAAAAAATATATATATACACATCATGGAGCTGAAGGTAAAGCTCAGTGGTAGAAAGAGGACTAGGACATAAGGCCCTGGGTTCAATCTGCAATGCCAAAAAATACAACAAAATAAAATACCCATTGTGATAGTCTCTCTCTTTTTTTTTTTTATACTAGGGATTGAACCCAGGGGCGCTTTTACCACTAAGCTACCTACATACTCAGTCCTTTTTATTTCTTATTTTGAGACAGGGTCTCACTAAATTGCTGAGGCTGGCCTCAAATTTGTGATCCTCCTGCCTGAGCCTCCAGAGTTGCTGGGATTACAGATGAACCCAGCTACATAAACATTTTCATATAGGATAGCTTTAAAGTAAGTGAGGAGCTGGGCATGGTGGTGCACGCCTGCAATCCCAGCACTTTGGGAGGCTGAGACAGGAGGATCGCGAGTTCAAAGCCAGCCTCAGCAAAGGTAAGGCGCTAAGCAACTCAGTGAGACCCTGTCTCTACATAAAACATAAAACAGGGTTGGGGATGTAGCTCAATGGTTGAGTGCCCTTGAGTTCAATCCCTGGTACCAAAATAAATTAAATAAATAAATAAAGTAAGTGAGGGATGGATCAGGAAAGTGGGAAGCCAAGATGTGTAAACAATGGGCAGAAGATCAGGGGTGACAAGGAAGAAATGATCCACAAAGTGGCAGACAAGACAGACACTACATCATAAATATGAATCTCTTAATTTTTTCAAAACAAATAGCCACAGTATAATGTAACTCAGAACAAATTTTTTTTTTGGTACCGTGGATTAAACTCAGGGGTACTCGACCACTGAGCCATATCCCCAGCCCTATTTTGTGTTTTATGTACAGACAGGGTGTCACTGAGTTACTTAGCACCTCACTGTTGCTAAGGCTGGCCTTGAACTCGTGATTCTCCTGTCTCAGTCTCCCAAAGTGCTGGGATTACAGGCATGTGCCACCACGCCCGGCTTACTCAGAACAATTTTTTTTTAAATATTTTTTTAGTTGTTGATGGATCTTTATTTTATTTATTATTTATATGTGGTGCTGAGGATCAAACCCAGTGCCTCACACATGCTAGGCAAGCGCTCTACCACTGAGCTACAGCCCCAGCCCCAGAACAATTTTTAAAAGGAAACAGAAATGAACTAGGCCCATTTAAATGGCCAGTAGTTCTTAAGAATCCTGTCTACACAGTAGTGGCTCTCAACATTCTTACTTCATGATTCAATCATATCTCATATGAGCACTTAAGGAAAAAAGAAGTTAGCAGCTAACACATGGCCATGACCATACCACTAACTCATGCCTAGTGGGTTTTTCTCTTGACATTAAAACATCCATTTTTAGAAGTGGTAGAGGTTTAAGTTAAAGAGGTAGAAGTTAACTTATATCAGACTTAATTCCCATAGGCTTCATTCTTTGCCTTTTCCTCAAAATTTATGTTGTGCTCTCTGTGGGGGTCCAAATCTCCTTTTTCAGGAAAAACAAAAATCAGGGTTGCATTGCCTAATTAGGGTAGTGACAAAGAACCACTGGACCTCAACAATGAAAAAATTACATAGAGTTAACCTTGACAGCAGATACAGAGCAATATTTCTTAGGCTTTAATGGTGGGAAAAAAGGGTTGAAAACAAAAACTGGCCATTTAAATGAAGCAAGTTCAGAAGTTACAGAAATATCAGGCTGGAGTTAATCACCGTTAAAGATGTAAAGTGATTCATGTTCCTATAGTTAGGGCAACTCAACAAAGTGAGATGAAAAATCTGATCAGATCTGAGCATGGTGGTACACACCTGTAATCCCAGAGACTCAGGAGTCTGAGGCCAGTCTGGGCAACGTAGAAAGAAAGACCCTGTCTCAAAATAAAGAATATAAAGGACTGGCAAGGTAGCTTAGCGGTAAAAGGCCCCTGGGTTAAATGCCCAGTCCTGGGGTGGGGTTGGGAGGTATTTATAACTGTAAAAGATGAAAAGGAAAGCTTTCCCTTCTCACTGATTTCTCTCTTCCCCTATTTCATCACCACCAATAGACCCACCCTCATTACCCTTTTCCCCTGTATCACCTTTTATTGTTATATTTGGATCTTGGTCGGGGGTTAAATTTTTTTGTCCTCTCTTACCGTATCCCAGATTTGTAGTTTGATTTGTTTTCCATCAATGTTGACCATGCGGGCCCCAAACTCCACACCTTCAGAAAAGACCAAGAGAAAGAATGTGATTCTTGTGAATAAAGGACATGTTGAGTGGAAGGTTAGAGCTTCTCCTCAATGTATTATAACTTATCCTTCGTACTCAGTGCCACTAAGCCCAATACTGCTGCTTATTTGCTCCAATTCATTGTCTGGTAATTTCTTTCTGTTTACAATTAAAAAATTATATTCTAGGTGATAAGACCTGAGAATGTAACCAAAAAGCAGATAGAGGAATAAAACTAAGAAATCAAATCAAAAAGGTGAAAGGGGGGGAATAGAATCACATGGAGCCAGGCATGGTAGCCCACGCCTGTAATTCCAATGGCTGGGGAGGCTGAGACAGTAGGATTGAGAGTTCAAAGCCAGCCTCAGCAACAGTGAGGTTCTAAGCAACTCAGTGAGACCTTGTCTCTAAATAAAACACAAAATAGGGCTGGGGATGTGACTTACTGGTTGAGTACCCCTGAGTTCAATCCCTGGTATCAGAAAATAAAAACAACAAACTTGTTAACGGGGTGCATCTCTCCATTAGCCCTCAAGTATTTAAGAACTTGGTACCTAATTTTGTTTTTCTAACTTGCCTTTTTATTTTTTATTTTTAGGTACTGGGGATTGAACTCAGGGGCACTCAACCATTGAGCCACATCCCCAGCCCTATTCTGTGTTTTATGTAGAGATAGGGTCTCACTGAGTTGCTTAGTGCCTCGCCATTGCTGAGGCTGGTGTTGAACTTGCGATTCTCCTGTCTCAGCCTCCCTAAGCGCTGGGATTACAGGCTTGAGCCACCGTGCCTGGAAAAAAAAATGATACCAGAGGTTGAACCAAGGGGCACTTAACCAGAGTCACTTCCCCTTTTATTTTGAGACAGGGACTCATTAAGTTGCTTAGGGCCCTGCTAAATTGCTGAGACTGACCTTGAACTTAACAATTCTTCTGCTTAGCCTCCTTGAGGCTAGAATTACAGGCATGTGCCGCCACACCTGTCTCTAATTGTATTTCTTGCTACTCTCCATTTGAACTGCAAGTTCCAGCCATATTAAATTACTTTGTTTTCCAAAAGGGGCCTGCCTGATCTTTGCCAACCTCGTCTTTGCAAATGTTATTCCCTCTTACTCTAGTCATTTCCCCCTCATCTCTACAACTCGTTTGCCTAGCTAACTCCTGCTCATTGGTCATTTTCAGCCTTTCCTGACAGAAGTGGAAGCCTCTCCTTCCATTTGCAATAGAAATTTGGTAGTAACTGCCCCAGCTCTACCTCCTTCACTGGAAGACTACAAATAATTGACAGGAAGGCACAATGTTACCTTAAGCACTGTGTCCTTCATCCCTATCACAGTGTCAGTATTCACTTAATATTCATTTAACAAAATATTTTCTGGTTGATGCTATCCTCTAAACCCTTTTTTAACCTCAACAATCATTTTCCTCTGAATAAATCTATAAAGACCAGTGGTAGCTTTAGGTTTCCATACTGGTAGGACTTGGAAGTAGAAACATATTAAGAATGAGGATCTTGACATTTTGTTTAATTTTCATTTGCATGGCCAGAAGGCTCGTTTTACATGTATTATTTATTTTGGCTGGCTTTACCGAGATTACCTCCGGGTCATGCCTCATCACAAATGTGTGGGAGATGTTAATATTTTCCATGACCACCAGTATGTCTTCAGAACTCTCAAAAATTTTTTAAAAGAAAGCTATCAGTTTCAGTTGCTTTTTCATTCTAAGGCTGGGATGGTTCTTCACTCTGCTTTTCCTCTCCAACATATAAAGAAGGTCTGTATACTGGTGTTTTTGAAAAATACAAGGTTGGTATTAATTTATTGCGTTTGAGTTTCTGATAAGGCAATTATGTTTTCACGGGATTTTCCAAAAACATACAAACTGCATTTGAAGGAAAAAATCCTACAGCAACTAGTCCTTAAATCACATTCATCTTTAAAATTACCTTTCAATTATTTACTCCCCATTTATCAGAGTTTAATTAGTTACTCTTCATCTGACATAATTTCAGACTAGTTTAAAGTAGTGGGGAAAACTTTTTACTTTGAACATTTAAGACTGCTAACCTATTTGAGCAGTTTAGCTAGTCTGGTTTTATCTGTTCTGGAACAAGTAGATACACCTACCTATTGTGAGGTCGTGGACAGGCTGGAACCGCTTGTCTGTGAACTGCAGGAGGAGACACGACTTCCCCACACCTGAAAGAAGAGGATGTAAACTCCAGCAAGCACGCGGCCCGAGAACTTCCCAGCTGCCAGACCCTGGGCATCCAGGACTGAGGAATGGGGGCCCGGAGCCCCGCCCCCCGCCGCCCACCCCGCCCCCCGCCCGCTGGTCTTGAAACGCCCAGCCCACTAAGTGAGCCCCGCCCCCGCAACCCGATTTGGGAGCTTCGGATCCCCGCCCCAGCCTTGAAGGCGGTCCACCCGCGGGTTACCTGTGTCCCCGATGATGATGTACTTGAAGAGATAAGCATAAGTCATGGTCCCGATTCCGCAGTATTCCGGGTACGCCCGATTTCTACAGCCACTTACCTCCGACTTCTCTAGCCACTCAATCTACCGATCTCCTTATTTTTCCCCTCCCCGGCCCCTCTAGCCCGGACCACGTCTCTATGCTCTCCCCAGAAATCCTCACTCGATCCGGAGTACCCGACACCGCCTCTAGGGACTCCTCTAGCCCTTCTATATGCTATTACCCCACCAAGCTCCAGGGGGCGATAGGTAGCCTTTCCGCACGATTGGCGCCTGACTCGTTGCGGTCTCCTTCCAATCAGGGGAGTGCGACGCACGTCCTTGAGGAAGTGACGCATTTTGAGTCCAGTGGGGGCGGTGGGAGCGATGAGGGGATTTGAGACGGTGGTAGCGGTTGTGTGAAGATGGAGGTAGGAATCCGGGCGCTAAGAAGGCTGGCGAGAGAAGCATGGTCGACTGGGTTGAAGCAGAGGCGGGAAGCCGGGCGGAGAAGCGGCTGACGGGAGCGGAAAGCGGGGTTTGGAGAGTGTTGTCAGAATGTCGGGGTCAGAATCCGTCGCTTCAAGCTAACTTCCTGCTCCCTCTAACTTATGCCCGCGGCTCTCTTTTGGTTTCCAGTTTCCCGGAGGGAATGACAATTACCTGACGATCACAGGGCCATCGCACCCCTTCCTGTCAGGGGCCGAGGTGAGCAAGAGCTGCTGACACTTGTGGGGGGTCGGGGATATGCTGAGGCAGCGGTGGGGTAAGGTGGTGGGGAGATGAGCGCGAAGGCCAGGGACTGGGGACTCGGAGCCGGAGACTGAGATTGGTGTTTTGGGAAAAGTGGTAGCTTCTTCTAAGAGCTTATGAAGACTCCAGGAAGGAAGGAAGGCCTGCGGAAGGCTTGGGAAACTGCTGGCGTTAGCAAACCAGGATGTTGAAAAGAGAGAACCTATTTAAGGAGGAGGGTAATTCTGAGTTAGAAGACTGAGTGAAATTGTGAAGAAATAAGTACAGCAATCTTGAAGGATGACGGGGAAATTTTTTTTTCAGTAGGTAAAGAAATTGGGGCCAGGGGAGTAGTTTACCTAACAGGGATTAACCTTGAACATGTGTTCATTCTTGAGGGGGTCATTTTATTCCTCTCAGTTTTCTCATAAAAGTAGTTCTTTTACTCACATGGTGTCAACTTGTTTTGCTATAATGACAACAGGAAAGGAAAATAGCTGCCAGAGGACATGAAAGGGGTTGAGCAGAGCATGTGTTTGCCAGTCACAACTTTGAGCATATCACTTTATCTTCATGTCACAGTTTTCCCACCTGTCAAATGGCTGTAATAATAGTTTCTTATGATGTTGTGAAGTAGAAGTAAAGGCTATGGTAAGGCTCTAAAGTGTTTCTGGAAAAGGTTTGGTTGAAATATTGTCGTAGTATAATATGTGTCACTTGTTTCAGCAAAGCAAGAGTGAAAAGTGAATGAGACAAAAATTTCCTAGTCTGAGAATATGTAAAACCTTGAATCTTCTACCATCTTTTGAGGATTATGATTTTTTTTTCAAAAGCAGTGTGAACCATTTGCATTGCTCTTTTGTATCAAGAATTCTCCAGGCTGTGAGCGGTGGCGCTGAGACAGGAGAATCACAAGTTCAAAGCCAACATCAAGAAGGGTGATGCACTAAGCAACTCAGTGAGACCCTGTCTCTACATAAAACACAAAATAGAGCTGGGGATGTGGCTCAGTGATGGAGTACCCCTGAGTTCAATCCCCAGTACCAAAAAGAAAGAAAGAAATTCTCCATTGCTGTTGAATGGGCTTATCCTATAATAAATTCTAACATTCTCATGGATGAGAATTAGATTGACAGTGGGTATATATACATTACACACACACACACACACATTTGGCTGAAAGAAACGAGAAGTAGATTAGCCACTCAAGTTAAATTTTATTTATGAGAATCAAGAAAGACTAGGCAAAACTAAACAAAAAAATGATACCTGTTGTGGAGAGGAGTGATTGTAAGGATTTTTAGAGGGACAGAAATGTTTCTGCATCTTTGATCTGTATAACAGGTATGTTTGTCTGTTTACATATGTAGAAATTCACTGAGCTACATATTTACAATTTATGTACCCTACAGTAATTATATCTCAATGAAATAAATAAAATAATTTTAAAAGAGCAAGTGTTAAAAAAGAAGTTATAGCATTTGTTACAGCATGCTTAATATAGGAAAGTTTTCTGATCTGAAAGAAATTTAGTCTTTGTTTAATTAGTTTGGCTCTTAAATAATAATTTGTGCTGTGAGCACTGTGGGGGAATTAAGTTATAAAAAAGCCAGCCATAGCTGGGCACGATGGCACACCCCTGTAATCCCAACACTTTGGGAAGCTGAGACAGAAGAATTGTGAGTTCAAAGCCAGCCTCAGCAACGGTGAAGTGCTAAGCAACTCAGTGAGACCCTGTCTGTACATAAAACACAAAATAGGGCTGGGGGTGTGGCTCAGTGGTTGAGTACCCCTGAGTTCAATCCCCAGTACCAAGAAAAAAAAAAGAAAAAGCCAGCCATTATAGTACACGCCTGTAATTCTAGCAACTCAGGAGGCTGAGGCAAGAAGATTGCAAGTTCAAAGCCAGCCTCGACAATTTAGTAAGACTGTCTCAAAATTAAAAGAGGAGGGGGCTGGGAGTGTGGCTTATTGGTTGAGTGCCCCTGGGTTCAATCTCTGGTACCAAAAGGGGGTGGGAGGGAGAAAGAAGAAGAAGAAGAATTATTTATAATGTTAAAAACAGTTAATTATTTCAGGCTGAGTTGGTGAAATTTTCACTATCAGAATGTTTTTGTTGGTTTGGGGAGGGGTTGTAGGGGACCCAACCCAGTGGCTATTTACTCCTAAATTATATCCCCAGTATTATTTATTTATTTATTTATTTTCATTTTGAGGCAAAGTCTTGCTAGGTTGCTGAGGATGGCCTCAAACTTGTAATTCTCCTACCTCAGCTCCGAAGTCTCTGGGATTATAGGCACATACTACCACACTGGGCTGTATCAAAAATTTTTTTAAATATATATATTTTTTAGTTGTAAATGAACACAATACCTTTATTTATTTCGTATGGCGCTGAGGATCGAACCCAGTGCCTCACAGATGTGAGGCTGGCATTCTACCGCTGAGCCACAAGCCCAGCCCAGCTGTATCAGATTTTAAGAGAAGTTGAGCATGATGGCGCGTGCCTATAATCCCAGCACTTAGGGAGGCTGAGACAGGAGAATTGCGAGTTCAAAGCCAGCCTCAGCAACTGCAAGGCGCTAACAACTCAGTGAGACCCTGTCTCTACGTAAAACACAAAATAGGGCTGGGGATGTGGCTCAGTGGTCGAGTACCCGAGTTCAATCCCCAGTACAAAAAAAAAAATTTTTTTTAAGAGAATTTTTTTGAGGGGTGAAGGGTGCTAGGGATTGAACCCAGGGGTGCTTTACCACGGAACTACATACCCAGTCCTTTTTTTTTTTTTTTTTTTTTAATTTTGAGATAGGATCTTGCCAAGTTGTTGAGGGTCTCCCTAAATTGTTGAGGCTGACCTTGAACATGAAATGCCTCCTGAATCACTGAGATTACAGTTGTGTTTCACCAGGCCTGGCAGAATAACAATTATTCTAATGATCTAGTGTACCAATGTAGTGTTGAATAAATAGCATTTAGATTAAAATTTCTCTAAAATGAATAGTATATGCAAAAAAAGCTATTTAAAGAAGGAATGTTGGGTTGGGGCTGTAGCTGAGTGGTAGAGCGCTTGCCTAGCATGCATAAGGCACTGGGTTCGATCCTCAGCACCACATATAAATAGTAAATGAATAAAATAAAGATCCATCAACAACTAAAAAAATTTAAAAATAAAGAAGGAATGTCAGGGCTGGGGTTGTAATTCAGTAGTAGAGTGCTTGCCTACCATGTGTGAGGCACTGGGTTTGATCCTCAGCACTACATTAAAAATAAATAAATAAAGGTTTTGAGTTCATCTACAACTAAAAAAAAATTTTTTTTTTAAAAAGAAGTAATGGGGGCTGGGACTGTAGCTCAGCGGTAGAGCGCTTGCCTCGCGTGCATGAGGCCCTGGGTTCGATCCTCAGCACCACATACAAAGCAATAAAATACATTGTGTCCATCTACAACTAAAAAAAAAATTAAAAAATAAAATAAAATAAAAAGAAGTAATGCATAGCTGCAGGTGAAACTCAATGGTTGAGCCTGTGCTTTGCATTTGAGAGAGTTCAATCCCCAGCCCTAAAACAAAAATAAAATTTAAAAAAAATTCTTAAGGAGGAAATGATGGATTATATATTTTGGTATATGGTAATAAGTAAAGGGAGGGAAATGATATTTTTTAACTTTTTTTTCACTATCTAGTCATCCTTCCTTATAATCTGTAATTCCAAAACTGAGCCCTCCCCAAAGAGATCCAGGAATTTAACAGATGAAAGGAAAGCTGAGTGAGAAGGTAGCTGCATGATTGATATTCCTGTTTTCTCCTTTAGTGTCCATACAATTTATTTTCACTTTAATATTTGTTACAGTTCTAACTTAGTTTTATTATTATTCATGAAAAGTTACATAATAGATCCATTAAAATAAATATTCATTATGGATTTACCCCTAATTTACAGATGTTACAGTAAAAGACTTGTAAATCTTTGTTTTGTATAACATATAGTTACCCTTCTGTTTTCTTGATAATTGCAATTATCTTGCTATTTATATTTAATGGAAGAACTAAAACTAAACAACAACAAAAAGCCACTATAAAAGCCAGGAATACTAAATAACAAAGCTGTTTTCCATATGCCAAGGGGTGGTGCTTAGAAAGAAGGCCTTGTTGATCTGATACAATGCAGTCTTTCCATGTCTAGTGTAGTCCATGAAATCAGGCCTGATGGTTTGAGTAGTAGTGGTCACTTACAGAACACTGGTTCCTTGTTTTGGATATAAATCTTGATTCTTTTGGAGTTTTCATTAACAAATAGTATCATTTTTTGTATCTTGGCAGAGATGCTTTTTTATTTTTTGTGATAAGCAGAAAAGGATAGGTATCTTTTGCTTTACCAAAGAAGTCTGTATCATAACAAAATAGAAAACAATTATTCATATTAATTTAATTAATTAATTATTCATATTAATGTAATACAATAAATGTTTCTCTTTATTCTTTTTCCCGTCCATCTTAGGTTTTTTCTTTGCCTGAGAATAGGATTTTAAAAATCTTTGTTTCTTCCCAAAAAAATGCTTACATGAATCTAAACTGAAATTAAAAAAAAAAAACTTTTAAGAACTTTCCTACAACAACAGGAATTATGAATTGTGTACTGAGAAAAACTCAGTTCCTTGAGAAATTTTTAATTTTTTCTATTAAGAACTGCCTACTTAGCCTGGGACAGTGGTGTATGCCTGTAATCCCAGCTGAGGTATGAGGATCACTAGTTCAAGGACAGCCTCGGGTACTTAGCAAGACCCTGTCTCAAAATAAAGAATAAAAAGGGCTGGCATTCGGGGTGCGGGAGGCGACCGGGGAGTCGAGTGTGGCGGAAGGGGACGCGGGGCGGGCCCTGGTGCGCAAAAGAAACGCTCTCGCCGCTGCAGCCGTTCCCGGCACATTTGGGACCCACGAGGCCGCTGCATTCTGCCCTGGAACAATGGGACTCGGCGCGCGAGGTGCTTGGGCCGTGCGGCTCCTGGGGGCGCTGCAGGTGCTGGCGCTGCCGGGGGCCGCCGCGGACAGCGCAGCTCCGAGGGAGCCTCTCAGTGTGCTTCTGCAAAACTCCAGTGCTAACCCCCCAGCAGAGCATATGCAGAACCTGCATCCCAACTACACATCTGAATCCAACAGCAGCACCACTGTGAAACCATCATCAACTTCAGTTTCCTTGGTCTCAAACAATGTGACAGATGTCACCATCAAACCGATAACAACTTCTAAAATGGCAACACCAGGGTTCTCAACAAATAAGACTTCCACCACTTTAAAATCTACACCCAAGGCAACAAGTGTTTCACAAAACATATCCCAGATGTCAACATCCACAACAACCACAGCTCATAATAGTTTAGTGACATCATTAACAATCACAGCAAATGTTCATTTTAATGAAAAAGGATCAAAATTTGACACTGGCAGCTTTGTTGGTGGTATTGTATTAACACTGGGAGTTTTGTCTATTCTTTACATTGGTTGCAAAATCTATTATTCAAGAAGAGGCATCCGATATAGAACCATTGATGAACATGATGCCATCATTTAAGGAAATACGAGGACCAAGGAAAGAAGAAACACTGATGCAGCCCTATTCATTTTGGTTTTATAAACTTTAAAACATATTCTCTTGAAAATAAGAAAATAATATAATTGGGCCATGCATATAATATACAATGTGTTACATAAATATGTATAGATTTTTTCATCATTACTATAGGTAAAAAGGCCTTGGTTAGGTATTTAAATATTTGGAGTTTATAGATAATTTATACAATGACCATACTCAAGTTTAGCAAATACATTGTAAGACAAGTCCTATCACATTTTTTGTGGCATTCTTCACATGGGACTAGTAATTGGTAACATCACTGAAGGGCAGGCTGCCATCTG
>CM053401.1:69216604-69285082 GCA_028644305.1 Xerus rutilus | reverse complement strand
CATGTCTACTTGCTGTGCATTTTGGCCAACTAATGTGATGATATGGATAAAATTATCCAAAATATGGATATCATTGGATTTATATGGCACATGCAATATGGAGGAAATTTTATGAAACATGTATGGTTAGATTATTTTGAAATGTGGGCTGATGAGTAAGTTGTATGTTATTACTAGGCCTTAACTGGTTGTGCAAACAATGCATTCATTTCTTTGTAACATATAGTTAAGATACACTTTATAGTGGGGAAGGCCTTTTCAGTTGAACTTTTTTAATCCCTTGCATTCTTGGTATTTCAGTACCAGCCTGAAGTTTTTCTTGAATATTTACTTCTTCAGCACTTTGAAAACAGAAAACCACTTTTAAAGTACTAAGTGTTTAAACTTTGCCTTGAAAGTTTACTCTGCTTTTTAGATTGGAATTATTGTAGTTATGTCCTTTCTCTCTAAGCAGTATAATTTGTTACCTTTGAAAATACCAGTACTTTCAGTAAAATTGTTTCATCTGCAGAAATTGAACAAATCAGTAATACATAACAATATATTACTTTGGAACACATTTCAATAAGCATAAATTTATTTTCTGTTTACTCATACAAATGCTTGCTTTTCTTTGCATTCCTTTAAAATGTACTTACTTAAATGTTTAAATATCAGGCAGAAGCCATGCTTTGATTCTAAAACTTCCTTAGATAATCCATAAAAGGAATAATTCAAATAGAAAGTTGGCACAGTATATTACAGTGATAAAATTTGTATTCTCAGAAAAATTTTTTAAATTCCTTTTACCTTTTTTTTCTTTTATAATGGTAAGCTTTTGGTATTTCATTGTTACTGAGATCTATTTTTAGAATAAAATTTGTTCTCCATTAAAAAAAAAAAAAAAAAAAGGGCTGGAGCCAGGTGTGGTGGCGCACGCCTGTAATCCCAGCACTTAGGAAGGCTGAGACATGAGAATCACGAGTTCAAAGCCAGCCTCAGCAAAGGCGAGGTGCTAAGCAACTCAGTGAGACCCTGTCTCTACATAAAACACAAAATAGGGCTGGGGATGTGGCTCAGGGGTCAAGTACCCCTGAGTTAAATCCCCAGTACCAAAAAAAAAAGGACTGGGGATGTAGTTCAGTGGTAGAGCACCCCTAGGTTCAATCCCCAGTACCAAATAATAAACATGCTTGCTCTTAAACACTGTATGTTATTCGTATTATGTCCCACACAAATACCAAATGTTTATCAAAGTAAAACAATGAATAGGGAATGTAGAAACAAAGCCTGAATGCATTTTTTTTTGTCTTCTAAAAAACTTACTCTTTTTGCCAGTATGTCTTAGATTGGATATTTCACAGGCATACTTATTTCTTAGTAATTTCTACTAACTGGAAGTATTCTTCCTAACCTTGTCTTTATTAAAACAAAAACTAATCATAGTTAATTCCTTTCTGTGCCTGAGAGGAGCCTTATAGAATTCCTTAAAAAATTCATTGTTCAGGCTGAGGATATAGCTCAGTGGAGCACTTGCCAAGTAAGTTTCTAAACTAGTTACCTATGTTAATTGATTGAGGCAGGTGGCAAATTAATTATTAGAATATTATCATTAAAAACAATGGTTAGGGTTTGGGGTTGTGGCCAGCATGTGTGAGGCACTGAGTTCGATTCTCAGCACCGCATATAAATAAATATATTAAAGGTCCATTGACAACTAAAAAATATTTACAAAGAAAAAGAAAAACAATGGTTAGTGTTAAGCACTTGTGTCTGGTAATGTGATAAGCTTTTATGAGCTAAATCCCATTTTTCCTCAACCATATGAGGTGATTACCATTATTATCCCCATTTTATAAAAGAGGAAAACCTGGTCAGGGTTATACAGTAAGTAGCAGAGCTGGTAGTTGAACCCAGGTCTTTCTGACACGAATCTTTTGCTCTATTGCTACATATCTTCCATTATAGTTTTTAGTGCCAAAAACAAATCATGGCAGTTATATCTTAGATCAGACAAGAGGAAGGGGTTGGGTCTTTAGCCAGCAGAAGGCCCCCCCACCCTTCCAGAAAGTTTTGATCAGACCAAGACTACTAGAAATGTGTTCTAGAACTGCTAAAAGAACCAGTTTGCCTTTTGGCTGTAGCAGGCTTTTTCTCTTTAGTGTTATCCTTATCCATCCATATCTCAGCATTGGGTTTTCCCCAAAGTCCTGTACAAGTGGGAATTTTATTTGTGCCCCCTCCCCTCCCCGTACCAGGAATTGAACTCAGGAACACTCAACCACTGAGCCACATTCCTAGTCCTATTTTGTATGTTATTTAGAGACAGTGTCTCACTGAGTTGCTTAGCGCCTTGCCTCACCATTGCTGAGGCTGGCTTTGAACTTGCAATTCTCCTGTCTCAGCCTCCCGAGCTGCTGGGATTACAGGCGTTGCACTACTGTGCCTGGCCCTTATTGTTTTTAACATTATAATTTCTAGCTGAGGATGTAACTCTGGTAGAGGGCGTTGCCTAGATGTGGAAGGCCCTGGGTTCAGTCTTCAGTGCTGAGAAGAAATTATAATTTCTAAAATGGAAGAGAGGTAGATTTTATGTGCAATTATTTTAGAGGGGGATAAGTTTCCCATGACAGTGTCAGGATTTGCACCAAAGGAACCTAAAACAACAAAGTATAATTGGTAGGTCAACAATAATTTCTGTAGTTTGACAGTTACGTCTAATAATTGTGAAATAACTGTGATCTATTACTTTAGAGAACTTTCAAGAATCAGAGTTAAGCAGGTTATGTATAAAGGCTGGTTCCTAATGGGGCTGAAAGAATAATTCATTAGAAAATAGACCATAATTTAGGATAACAAAGATGGTAAAGGTCAATAAAAGAATTGGAAATTGTGAGCCAGGCGTAGTGTAGCACGTCTGTAATCCCAGCACTGTGGGAGGCTGAGACAAGACAATCACGAGTTCAAAGCCAGCCTCAGCAACAGCAAGACGCTAAGCAACTCAGTGAGACCCTCTCTCTAAATAAAACACAAAATAGGCCTAGGAATATGGCTTAGTGGTCAAGTACCCCTGAGTTCAATCCCTGGTACCAAAAAATAATAATAATTGGAAATTGTGGGCTGGAGATGTAGCTCAGTGGTAGAACACTTGCCTACCATGCACAAGGCCCTGGATTAAATCCCCAGCACCACAAAAAAAAAAAAAAAAAAATTGAAAGTTGTGATTGATGTTGGCAGGCTCATGGTGTATAAGTGTCATATGATCAAAGGCATGAGAAACAAGAAAGGTATTTGTAAAATTAAACTAGAATAAAAATATGATCACAAGCTGAAAAAAGGTATACTGAAAATCTCCAGTACTTTGCCATATTCTTTACTTAGCAATATGTAGTTTTTCCTCTTCCTACTAATTCTTTTTCCCTTTTCCCCCTACAGACATTCCATACACCAAGCTTGGGTGATGAGGAATTTGAAATTCCACCTATCTCCTTGGATTCTGATCCCTCACTGGCTGTCTCAGATGTGGTTGGCCACTTTGATGACCTGGCAGACCCTTCCTCCTCACAGGATGGCAGTTTTTCAGCCCAGTATGGGGTCCAGACATTGGACATGCCTGTGGGCATGACCCATGGCTTGATGGAACAGGGCGGGGGGCTCCTAAGTGGGGGCTTGACCATGGTAAGGGGCAGGGCATCATCAGGCTCACTCAAGCTCATGGGCATGGTGTTAGGGAAGACAAAAGTTATTCTCTATGCTCTACTATAGTTGGGTATTACTTGGTTTTACTCTTGTTGCTAAAGTTTGCCAACAAAGACTTAATGTTTACCTGAAGAAAAGAGATTTACTATTTGGGTCCATTTTACTTGAAAAATAATTTTAGATTATAAAATGTCTGATGTCAGCCCTTAAATGAAAATGATATGTTATGACTTTGGGGGACAGGGGGAGGAAAAACAAAAAATGTGGTTTTTTTGCTTTTACTGTGGCCTTCACATCCTAGAATTAAAATGTATGGTAGTTGGAACATTGACAGATTTATTTAAAAAAATGATCTGAGCCGGGCGCGGTGGCACAAGCCTGTAATCCCAGCACTTAGGGAGGCTGAGACAGAAGAATCGCGAGTTCAAAGCCAGCCTTAGCAACGGCGAGGTGCTAAGCAACTCAGTGAGACCCTGTCTCTACATAAAACACAAAATAGGGCTGGGATGTGGCTCAGTGGTTGAGTGCCCCTGAGTTCAATGTCCAGTACAAAAAAAAAAAAAATCTGAGTTTAATGTAGTATTAATTGTGGATTACTATGTACTATAAGTCAGTGTTGAGTTGCCAGCACATATCATTGGTAGCCCATCTACAGTTCTATATTTGATATCAAACAGGTCTTAATGTTGGTCTTATCTACTCTAATTACCTGTGCTTTGCAGTGTCAAATGCCATTATTTTAGCTAGACATGGTGGCACATGCCTGTAATCCCAGTGACTTGGGAGACTGAGGCAGGAGGATCACAGATTCAAGGCTGTCCTCAGCAACTTAGTTCCAAGTTGACAAGAAAGACTCTTGTCTCAAAAATTTTAAAAATGGCTGGGGATGTAACTATTGGTAAAACACCCCTGGGTTCAATCCCCAGTACCAAAAAAAAAAAGTTTTAAAGAGAGTTTTTCTTGTTCCTATGTGTTGTCTCTACCCACAAATTACTGAATAAATAAGTATTTGCTCTTTAAAGTAACTTGTTCAAGCTTAAGACTTCTCTGATTATTTTTAGTTATTTTAGAATAGGTCTTTGAATGCAAAAAAGTGGATTTGCTAACCTCTGTACATTTTTAAATGCTTAATATATTTTTTAGGTAGGTAGATTATTTGATGTTTTGTAGAGTTTAAATGATGATACAGTCTAGGTAAGCAGGATATAAGTTGTCCTGCATTCAGGGAGGAAGTGGTGTTTTTTATATTTAGTGTTTAATTAGTCTTTCTGCTTCTCTCAGGACTTGGACCATTCTATAGGAACTCAGTATAGTGCCAACCCACCTGTTACAATTGATGTACCAATGACAGACATGACCTCTGGCTTGATGGGACATAGCCAGTTGACCACCATTGATCAGTCAGAACTGAGTTCTCAACTGGGTTTGAGCTTAGGGGGTGGCACCATCTTGCCACCTGCCCAGTCACCTGAGGATCGTCTTTCAACTACCCCTTCACCTACTAGTTCACTTCATGAGGATGGTGTTGAGGATTTCCGGAGGGTGAGGCATTCCCTGCCAAAATTAATTGACACAATATATTCTAGGACAAAACTCTTGGCATAAAGATCCTAATCAGTATTCTTTGCTCCTAATCCACCATCTCTTCTGTTCCCTTCTGGGTTGTGGGGTCCCACCTCTCAATTTCCAGTTTCTAATGCTTCTCTCAGTCCCTATTCTTACTGGTCATTACATATTTTACTCATAACTTTTAAAGCAATTGCTTCTACTTTAAGCATAAATTCCATACATGTGGCTATTTCCCCCCACATAAAAATCTTTTCTTAGAGTTCTCAGACAACAGTACTTGATTTCTGCCAGGCGTGGTGGTGCACGCCTGTAATCCCAGCGGCTTGGGAGGCTGAGACAGGAGAATCACGAGTTCAAAGCCAGCCTCAGCAACGGCAAGGCGCTAAGGAACTCAGTGAGACCCTGTCTCTACATAAAACACAAAATAGGGCTGGGGATTTGGCTCAGTGGTCGAGTACCCCTGAGTTCAATCCCTGGTACCAAAAAAAAAAAAAAAAGGTACTTGATTTTTACCGTCTTATAATTCTCCCTTTTCTCTCCTACAGCAACTTCCCAGTCAGAAGACAGTAGTAGTGGAAGCAGGGAAAAAGCAGAAGGCCCCAAAGAAGAGAAAAAAGAAAGATCCTAATGAACCTCAGAAACCAGTTTCAGCATATGCTTTATTCTTTCGTGACACACAGGCTGCCATCAAGGGACAGAATCCTAATGCCACCTTTGGAGAGGTTTCAAAGATTGTGGCTTCCATGTGGGATAGTCTTGGAGAAGAGCAAAAACAGGTGAGGAAAAAAGAAATGTGGATAGTGAACGTTCAGAAGTCTTTAAGGTTAAAACAAAGGTTTTCTTCCAACTTTTTTCTTTTCTTTCTTTTATTTTATTTATTTATTTATTTATCTTGTTTAGAAAAAGTCTTATAAGGTGCTGAGGCTGGCCTAGAACTTGCAATCCTTCTGCCTCAGCCTCCTGAGTCACTAGGATTATAGGCATGTACCACCATGTCTGGCATTTTCAACTTTCTTACATGTCCTTATCTGTCAGTTCTTTGTTAATGGCATTCACATATCATCCTATGAGAAGTTACAGGTGTACACTGATTCCAGAAAAACCCCATTATATCTAAATGATTTATGTATGTATTTTGTGGTGCTGGAGATGAAACCCAGGAATTTGCACATGTTAAGCCACACACTACCACTGAGCTATATCCCTAATTCATAAAACCCATTGTCAGTAACAAGTAATATAAAAAATTGCATCTAAATGTCTATGGTGAGCTGGGCGCGGTGGCTCAAGCCTGTAATCCCAGCACCTAGGGAGGCTGAGACAGGAGAATCGCAAGTTCAAAGCCAGCCTCAGCAATGGCAAGGTGCTAAGCAACTCAGTGAGGCCCTGTCTCTTCCTAAAACACAAAATAGGGCTGGGGATGTGGCTCAGTGGTTGAGTACCCCTGAGTTCAATCCCTAGTGCCAAAAAAAAATAAAAAATAAATAAATAAATGTCTATGGTGTAAATATTTGACAGGGCATAATTTGAAACTATTGCTTTGCCTTCATTACATGTAAACTTCAAATTAGGTGACCAGTGATTTGGATTTTATTTTTTATCTACAGGGTTTGACATTAATGCCCCTCTGTAGAATACTCATGTGTACCTCAGTAATACAAATCTCCTTCTCATTTCTCTTCACCCCTTTTAATATACTTAGAAGTTGATTTCCCTCTTCATTAATGGTACGATTTCTTAGTGAGTTTTAAAATTTTTTTTTAATTTTTAAAAATTTGTTCTTTGTAGATATATATGACAGTACATATAAAGTGTTTTTTTTTGTTTTGTTTTGGTACCAAGGATTGAACTCAGGGGTACTCGACCACTGAGCCATATCCTCAGTCCTATTTTGTGTTTTTTTAGAGACAGGGTCTCACTGAGTTGCTTAGCACCTCATCGTTGCTGAGGCTGGCTTTGAACTCACGATTCTCCTGTCTCAGCCTCCCAAGGTGCTGGGATTACAGGCGTGCTCCACAATACAGTGTATTTTGACATTATACATAACTTAGATTCTAATTAGGATCTCATTCTTGTGGTTGAACATGATGTGCAGTCATACTGGTTGTGTATTCATATATGAACAGAGGAACATATGTTCAATTCATTCTTCTTAGTGTTTTAAATTGGAAAATATCTTGTCTTTTGAAGCTTTAAATTATTATTCTGAGTTTCCCCCAGATGAAGCACTTTCATCTGTCCTTTGGAGTCATGCTACTGCAGATCTGCACCAGATGTACTGTCCTTCCTGCAAAATTTTCTTTTGCACCTGGTAGTGGAATCTGCATATCGTCTTTCCCACCTTGAAGTGTCTGAATGCTTACATCAATAAAGTTTATAACACAGAGAAAAAATATTGCATCTAGGCTGGGCATGGTGGTGTCACTAAGTTGCTGAGGCTGTCTTTTAACTTGTGACCCTCCTGCCTCCACTTCTCCTTCCTGAGTTGCTGGGTTTACAGACATGCACTGTCACAACCCTCTTCCCTCTACCCTTCTTTACTGAGAGTGGAGACTCATAAAGCGTTTAAGTGGTACATTGAGACACAAATCTAGATTCTTTTAACTCAAAATCATGTGCTTTCCATTAATAATGTCTCTCATATTTCCTCGTGTATTTTTAACTTTGTGATATCTAGATATTTAATGTTTCCTAGCCTTTATTTCTTTTAAATATTTTTTTAGTTGTTGAGGACCTTTATTCATTTATTTATATGTGGTGCTGAGACTCAAACCCAGTGCCTCCCACATGCTAGGCAAGTGCTCTACCGCTGAGCCACAACTCCAGCCCCTTTACTTCTTTTTATTTATTTTTTTATAATATTTTTTAGTTGTAGATGGACACAATACCTTTATTTTATTTATTTATTTTTATGTGGTACTGAGGATTGAACCCAGTGCTTCACCTGTGTGTGGTGAGCACTCTACCACTGAGCCACAACCTCAGCCCTAGTTTTTATTTTTTTCCAATTTTTGAAATTAAAAAGTTCAAAAAAAGTTGCATGCTGATCCTAACTCTAAAAGTTTGTATTTAGAATCTCATTTAGGGTTTTCTCATTGGCCTGGTGTAAACTTGAAAACTATAGTTAATCTCCCTAAATTTAATCTGGATATACCAAAAAAAAAAAAAAAAGCCAGACGTGAGGGCGCATGCCTGTAATCCCAGCACTCTGGGGGGCTGAAACAAGAGAATTGTGAGTTCAAAGCCAGCGAGGTGCTAAACAACTCAGTGAGACCCTGTCTCTAAATAAACACAAAATAGGTTAGGAATGTGGCTCAGTGGTCGAGTGCCCCTGAGTTCAGTCCCTGGTACCCCCCCCCAAAAATGAAGCAGCCTGGTGCAGTGGTGTGCATCTGTACAGGATCCTTTAACTCAGGGTTTTTTTTTTTTTTTTTGGGTAAGACCCCATCTCTTCAAAAAGAAAATTGATACTATGTAAGTATAAGATACAATCAAAAGTGAAGGTGACTATAATTATAGTTGCCACTAGACTCATAGGTCTTCTATCAAAGCAAGTCTTGTACTTAATATTTGAAACAAAACGCTGAATTTATTGTGGATAATTTGTATCAGTTATCTCTTGCTGCTCAATGAATCACCACAAATTCAATCACTTAAAACAGCAACTTTTTTTTTTTTTTTTTTGGTGCCAGGGATTGAACTCAGTACTTGACCACTGAGCCACATCCCCAGCCCTGTTTTGTTTTTTATGTAGAGACAGGGTCTCACAGAGTTGCTTAGCACCTCGCCTGTTGCTGAGGCTGGCTTTGAACTGGCAATTTTCCTGTCTCAGCCTCCCAAAGTGCTGGAATTACAGCCGTGCGCCACTGCATCTGGCTTACTATTTATTATTTCATATGGTTCTGTGGATTGATTGGTTTTTCTATTGCCTGAGCTCATTGCTCTGGTTTTTGTTTGTTTGTTTGTTGTTTTGTTTTTTTCAGTATTGGGGATTAAAACTAGGGCTCTTTACAACTGAGCTGTATTCCCAGCCCTTTTTATTTTGAGACAGTGTCTTGCTGAGTTATCCAACTTATCCTCCTGCCTCAGCCTCCAAGTAGCTGGGAGTACAGGCATGTGCCACTATGCCTGGCTCATCACTATAATTTTAATCAAATGATAGGTGAGGGCTGGAAATGTAGCATAGCAGTAGAATGCTTGCTTAGCCTACATGAGGCCCTGAGTTCAAACCCCAGTACCAGGGGTGGAGGGGGAAAACTGGTATGACTGCCTAGGATGATTTTGTCCCATAACTGGCAGTTGGTGCTACCTATTGACTAGGATGTTGGTTCTCTGTCTTTGGCCTTTCTCCAAGTAGGCTATACTAGCTTATTTACAGTATGGCAGACCAAAGAGTAACATTCCAAGAATGGGAAAACAGGTGCCTCAAAGTCTCTTAGATTTCAGTGTCACTTCAGATACATTATAATGATCAAACAAGTCAGAAGAGGTAGTCCAGATTTAAAGCGGGGGGGAAATATTCTTTAGGTTGTTTTTGCTTGTTTATTTTTAGTACCAGGAATTGAACCCAGGGGCACTCAGTCACTTAGCTATATCCCCAGCTTTTTTTTTTATTTCAAGACAAGGTCTCGCTAAGTTCCTTAGGGCCTAAGTTGCTGAAGCTAGCTTTGAACTTGTGATCCTCCTGCCTCAGCCTCCAGAATCACTGGCATTACAGTCATGTACCACCATGCCTAGCTATGCCTTAGCTTTTGATGAGAGAAAGGCAGGGCAGATTGGGAGGAATTCTTGTGGCCATCTTGCCAAGCAATTACCACATTCTTAAAGGTAAAGGACAGACTCAGACTAAGCAGAATACTACTGATCTTACAGTTTTGGGGCCAACGTGAGTTTGTTTTTCTTTTTTAATTTTTTTAGTTGTTGATGGACCTCTATTGTATTCATTTATATGTGGTGCTATGAATCAAACCCAGTGCCTCACACGTGCTAGGCAAGCGAACCCAATGCCTCACACATGCTAGGCAAGCGCTCTACTACTGAGCCACAACCCCAGCCCCAGGGTGAGTGTTTTGTTGTTGTTACGGAAGTGAGCATGCATTGATGTTCACTTTAGAGGTTAATCTGGCAAGACTTGTTGATGCTTGGCTTTCAGAGGCATGCTCAGTGGAGTGAGTCTGTCGTGGAGGCTGTCCTGTTGGCTCTCAGAGTTGTGATCAGACTGAGATGAATTGTCATTCACTGATGAATAATATAGAATTATCAGTCATTTTTAAGAGTATGGGAATTTTATAAACAGTTTCTCTCTTTCAGGTATATAAGAGGAAAACGGAAGCTGCCAAAAAAGAGTATCTGAAGGCTCTGGCTGCATATAAAGACAACCAAGAGTGTCAGGTGAGAGGATTAGAATAGGTAGATATTTAAACCAGTAAGTTTTATTTATTCATTTGTTTTTACCTGTTAGTGGTTATAAGTAAATACCAATACTAAGTAGTATTAAAAGCTTCAAAAATATTTAATAGATTTCCCATTATTTCACATCTAGAAACGTTGACAGTCTGTGAGTTTGTTATTTCTAGCACTTATATTAGGCAGTACTCAGAGCTGCTCCTTTAAAAATATATGTGTATATATATATCTTTTCTTGAAAAGTAATCAGAATGGATGCACTGCTGTGAAAAGTAAATCTCTCAATGACTTTTTCTTTTTCTGTCTTGATCTTCTTTTAGGCCACTGTAGAAACAGTGGAATTGGATCCAGTGCCACCATCACAGACTCCTTCGCCACCTCCTGTTGCTACTGTTGACCCAGCATCTCCAGCACCAGCCTCAACAGAGTCTCCTGCCTTGTCGCCTTGCATTGTTGTTAACTCCACTCTTTCATCCTATGTGGCAAATCAGGCATCTTCTGGGGCTGGGGGTCAGCCCAATATCACAAAGTTGATTATTACCAAACAGATGTTGCCCTCTTCTATTACCATGTCTCAAGGAGGGATGGTTACTGTAATCCCAGCCACAGTGGTGACCTCCCGGGGGCTTCAGTTAGGCCAAACTAGTACAGCTACTATCCAACCCAGCCAGCAAGCCCAGATTGTCACTCGGTCAGTGTTGCAGGCAGCAGCAGCTGCTGCTGCTTCTATGCAACTGCCTCCACCCCGACTACAGCCCCCTCCATTACAACAGATGCCTCAGCCCCCAACTCAGCAGCAAGTTACCATTCTGCAGCAGCCTCCTCCACTTCAGGCCATGCAACAGCCTCCACCTCAGAAAGTTCGAATCAATTTACAACAACAGCCACCTCCTCTGCAAAGCAAGATTGTGCCTCCACCCACTCTGAAAATGCAAGCTACCTTAGTCCCACCAGCTGTGGAAAGCAGTCCTGAGCGGCCTATGAACAGCAGTCCTGAGGCCCATACAGTAGAGGCAACCTCCCCTGAGACTATCTGTGAGATGATTACAGATGTAGTTCCTGAGGTAAGCCTGTTTTTAATTGTTTTTTCTAAGCCAGTGGAAATTAAGAGCATTTTCAAAAGTGAGAGTTGCTGCTAGCATTTAATGCTTGGCAGCCTGGAGTATGACACATCCTGCAGACTTACAGACTTACTGTCATGCACATCTTATTGTCATGTATAATAAAAATCAACAAAATAGAATTCAAAAAAAGGATGAATTGGGTGCAGTGGCGCAAGCCTGTAATCCCAGCCCTTAGGGAGGCTGAAACAGGAGAATCGCGGGTTCAAAGCCAGCCTCGGCAACGGTGAGGCGCTAAGCAATTCAATGAGACCCTGTCTCTACATAAAACACAAAATAGGGCTGGGGATGTGGCTCAGTGGTCGAGTACCCCTGAGTTCAATCCCCTCCCAAAAAAGGGAAGAAACATCCTGCAGACAGGTGACAGGTTCTCTGCAGCAGTGAGTGAGTTCTCCCATACAAACTCTTGTTTTTGGTTAAAAAAAAAAGTCTTTCTGTCCTAGATCATTCCGTAAATTAAGCAAAGATAACACTGTGGTTCCATGAGAAAGAAATAACTATATAACCTATAGTTATTTTTCAGAGGTGTCTCCCCAAGGATCCTAACTTTGGAGTTATAAATCCTTACATTTAGGTCTTAACTGCTTAGATTGATGTTTTAAATATGTGGGGGGTAGGCTGAAAATATAACTCAGTGGTAGAGGGCTTGCCTTGCAAGAGCAAGGCCCTAGATTCCATAAAGTCTCAAACAGGGCTGGGATGTAGTTCAATAGTAGGGCACTTGCCTAACATGTGGCCCTGTGTTTTTAGTTCCTAGCACCCCCGCAGAGAAAAAAAAAAAGGTAGGGGAGGGGTTGGGGGAGGGTATGTTTGAGATAATTTTTTTTTAAAATTTTTTTCTAGTTGTAGATGGACAATGTCTTTATTTTATTGCTTTTGTATGTGGTGCTGAGGATCGAACGTAGGGCCTCACGCATGCGAGGCAAGCTCTCTATCGCTGAGCTACAATCCCAGCCCCAATTTTTTAAGTGACACCCTGTCAACAGGAAACTCTGGATTTCCAAATTTCCCTTTTTCTTTTTTTTTTTTTTAATTTTTTTTTTAGTTGTTGATGGATCTTTATTTTATTCATTTATTATTTATATGTGGTGCTGAGGCTCGAACTCAGTGCTTCACGCGTGCTAGGCAAGCACGCTACCACTGAGCTACAGCTCCAGCCCCAAATTTCCCTTTTTCTAATAGCACTATATTTTGTCTTCTCTTAGTCCTCCCCATCTAGTTGAGGTTGACTGAACCTGTACTCACATACTCATTTTGATACTTTCAGAGGAATATTATCCATGTGTGAAATAAATTCAGTGATGAGTTAAATTAAACAGCACTAGCATATGCCCAGCCTTCCCCTTTTGGAGAGAATCTTCACATCAGTCTTTGCAAAGCTCTAAAACTGGGTTATAAATGGGGAGACCACAAATTCACCTTTTTCCCCTATAAGAACACATTACCCTTTGGATCCTAGGAATACTTTGACTAGCTAGGTGGTAGGCAAGTAGGAATCTGATTCATCTTATTGCTCTCTTCTTGTCATAGGTCGAATCTCCTTCTCAGATGGATGTTGAATTGGTGAGTGGGTCTCCTGTGACACTCTCACCCCAGCCTCGCTGTGTAAGGTCTGGTTGTGAGAACCCTCCCGTTGTGAGTAAAGATTGGGACAATGAATACTGCAGCAATGAGTGTGTGGTGAAACACTGCAGGTGAGTTTACAGTTCCTATGGTGGAAAACATGGTAGTATTGAGCATATTATCAGTATTATCTTACCTAATAGACAGTAGGTTGCTATATCTGATGAGAGGCTACTAGAAAAGTTCCCTTACTTTAATTTAAAAAAGCTTATTCTTAGGCCTGATGATATAACTGCGTTGTAGAGTATTTACCTACCATGCAAGAGGCCCTAGGTTCAATCCCCAGCACCACTATCCCCCAAAAAGTTGCCATTTGCCACACAGCCAGAGGACATAATTAGCAAGTCACATTTTGTAATTATCACATTCATCCATGTATGCTCATTAAAAATAGATGATTTAGGCGGGTGCAGTGGCACACGCCTATAATCCCAGCAACTCAGGAGGCTGAGGCAGGAGGATCACAAGTTAGAGCCAGCCTCAGCAATTTAGTGAGGCCCTCAGCAACTTAGCAAGACTGTCTTAAAATAAAAAATAAAAAGGAGCCGGGCGCGGTGGCTCATGCTTGTAATCCCAAAACTTTGGGAGGCTGAGACAGGAGAATCGCAAGTTCAAAGCCAGCCTCAGCACAGCAAGGCGCTAAACAACTCAGTGAGACCCTGTCTCTACATAAAAACACAAAATAGGGCTGGAGATGTGGCTCAGTGGTTGAGTACCCCTGAGTTCAATCCCTGGTGCCAAAAAATAAAAAGGGTTGGGGGTGTGGCTCAATGGTTAAGCACCTCTGGATTCAATCTCCAGTATAGGGGGTGTGAGATGGAGGGATTAAAAAATAAACAAAGAAAGATGACACATTAAACTGTTAAGTGATTATGAATTAAGATTCACAATCCTTATTGCAAATCCCCCACTTAGGGAATTGGAAATTTGGAGGAATGGGTAAGTGGAAAATAGCACAAGATGCTCTGTGTGGGGGAGTTAGAAATTGTGAAGATTTTGTCCTTTACCCAATTGTTTGAGAATTACCTGTATCCATGAAACAAAGCATTTGTATATACTATCTCAGGTCTTCTGCAGTAGATTAGCATTGCCTCTACTTCTGACTTAAAAAGTATATTATCTCACCTTGATGCTACAGAAAATTACCTGGGAACCTGTTTATTTAAGAATGTTAAAATGAACTATCTAGGCTATAATTCTAAGTTTGTGGTTTCTTTTTCTCTCTTAGGGATGTATTCTTGGCCTGGGTAGCCTCTAGAAATTCAAACACTGTGGTGTTTGTAAAATAGTCTTTCCTGTTCTTCTCCAAACCAGTGAAGATCTATCTGCTGGGAACAACTCCAAGAGTCTGTTTTTGAAACACAAGCTGGGCTTCTGGTAGTGCCTGATCTCAAGCTTTGATGGTCCTTCATGCTTTATCCCCCTTTTCTTCCTTTAGCAGAGACCAAGTTACAAGCAGGGCCATTGAGTTTGCTGTAATCTGGAACTGCTCTTTACTTTTAACTATAAGCAGAAATATCAGGATAATAGCAGAGCAAAGGATGAAAGGAGTATGGATAAGCAAATCATAGGGATGGTAGGGGTGGTGGTATGGGTCCTTAGAGAAAATCTGATATAATTGTCATAGGACCTGCCTAAAATATAATTAAAATGATGGGAGAGTTACTCACTCTTGATGCTAGGAGAAAACACTACTGTGTGCATCCATTTTAAAAAGGGTAAGAGGGATTAGGGGAATAGCTCAGTGGTAGAGAGGTTCAATCCTTAGCATCCTACAATAAAGCGGGGAGGTGAATGAGATGGCATTACTACTATTATATCGTTACACAGCATTGACAACAAAGGTTTTCAGCACAGTAGGTACATTGGGCTATAGGGAAAATGGCATCACCCAGGAGTTTATTTCTCTTCACAAGTAACTTTTCTGCAGTCAACTAACAGCCTTCCTCATCTGACTTGTTATCACAATTTGAATATAATAAGGAGAATTCCATACCCTTAAATTATTGTAAAGGGGCTTCACTGAAGCCTTTTTAAAAAAACTTCTGTTATTGGATGAAATCTTTTAAATGTCAAAACAGCAGTGTTTTTACATAACAGACCAATTCTCTGTATACTCTAGGCACTTAGTTAACCTAAAATGAGCTTACTTCATTTTTCTTGGACATAAACTACAAAATAATAGATGAGCAAACTACACAGTTGTTAACAGAATAAGTAAAAGTTTAGAGCATAATAGCCCTAGTGGTGGTGGTCTTAAGTAAACTCAAATTTATTACCTTGAAAAATACTTTACTACAGAATTCCCTTCTTATTCAACTATGGTTGGGTAAGAATTGCTAATTGCTAATCACTTTGATCCTGTACAGACCTTATTTTGTAATTATCAACATGTCCATGCTTTCCATGCATTTAGTTTGAACCCTTACAATCACCTAATGAAATAGATAACATTCCTATTTTACTTAGAAATTATACTTGAGAGATAAGTTGTACACACACTGTTAAGTGATAAAGCCAGAATTCACCTCAAAATCCTAATTATAATACAAATCTTTATTTAAATAAGGGGAAAAGCTATTGTACAAATACCATTCTTCTGGTGTAGCCTGCAAAGTCATGGCTCTGGGTGCTTAACTCTGTAAGCAAGTGCTTCTATAAATTCTTAGGTTTAGAGATGATACCATCTGGATACCTTTGCTTGAACCGTGCAACCACATCTGGGTCTAGTAGATGAATCCCATCCAGTTGGTTTCCAAGGGTGATCCTGAAACATGTCAAACAGAAATCCTGGAATTAAAGGGCTTTATTGTTAAAAGATGCAGATGTTTTATTAAGACTGTCTTTTATCCCATCTAATATTCATGTCAGTTTATTTTAAAAGACCATAACATCAGAGTAGCATATGGTAGCATGACTGGTTAGGTATTGGCACAGATATCAGTGTTAAAACAGGGGGGATGTGTATTATCAAAGGGTTACTAACTGGCCAACCACAGTGGCACACGCTTGTAATCCCAGCACTTTAGGAGGCTGAGACAGGAGTTCAAAGCCAGCCTCAGCAACAGTGAAGGCCCTAAGCAACTCAGTGAGAGAGACCCTGTCTCTACATAAAACAAAATAGGGCTGGGGATGTGGCTCAATGGTCAAGCACCCCTGAGTTCAATCCCCGGTACCAAAAAAAAGGATTACTAACTGATACTTAGCCAACCCTGCTTCACAAAGTTGCTGCTGCCAGTAAGTATTCCTTAAGTAAATGTGAACAGGGCTGGGGTTGTGGCTCAGTGTAGAATACTTGCCTAGCATGCATGAGGCACTGGGTTTGATTCTGAGCACCACATATAAATAAATAAAGGTCCATCAACTAAAAAAAATATTTTAAAAAAGGAAAAATAAAAGGTGAACACCATGGGGCTGGAGTTGTAGCTCAGTGGTAGAGCACTTGCCTAGCAGTATGAGGCAATGGGTTCGATCCTCAGCACCATATAAAAAATAAAGGCACCATGTCCATATACAACTAAAAATGTTTTTTAAAAAATGAACAGCAGCTGGGCGCAGTGGCGCAAGCCTGTAATCCCAGCACTTTGGGAGGCTGAGACAGGAGAATTGCGAGTTCAAAGCCAGCCTCAGCAATTGTGAGGTGCTAAGCAACTCAGTGAGACCCTGTCTCTACATAAAACACAAAATAGGGCTGGGAATGTGGCTCAGTGGTCGAGTGCCCCTGAGTTCAATCTCCAGTACCCAAAAAAAAAAGCGAACAGCATGTTTTTTAAAGGAATAGAAGATATTAATACTGTTGACAGAGTGAATAGATACTTAGTAACCACCAGGAGGCAGATTTAATACAGCACATAGAAGGGCTGAAGAAGAATCTCAGGCAAAAGACCCTTGAAAATATTGCTTTGGGTCATAGAAACTGTTGGGTTTCCAGTTAGTATTGTAGAATCCCATTTAACAGTTTAAATATAAGCTTAAGCCACTTAAATCCTTTGAAGCCCATTTACAGACTAGTAGAATGTGATCTGAAGCTCACATTAACTTCTGTGTTGTTTATAAAACAGTATGCCCTTGGGGGCTAGCTTGTCTTCCCGTCATCTTACCAGTTGGGTTGCACATTGTGTGGTCGTCCAAATAACTCAATCTTGCGAGTACCAGGGGACAGTCTCTCAATCATGCCATAAATTTCATCTGGTTTATGACTAGTGGAGCGAACCTAAAAAAGACACCAGTAGCTACTTCATGTTTATGATCCAAATGAGAAAAACTTAAGAATACTTCTGACGTGAATGATAATGTAAATGTGAAAGATGTGGATGCCTCAGGAAGCACATACCTCAGCTACAATCACATCACAATCCAGACCCTGGTTGAAGCCTTGAGGATTTCCTTTGACACCAACCTGCTCACCACAGAGAACAGGATTACCTTATGAAATCACATCTTTGAAATTTTTCTTTATAGAGAAAATCATTGCTCTTATTGAATAGGGCCCTACTGCTGCTCACCAAGCAGTGTTCCTTCCCATGGTTCAACCAGTGACCTGTACGGCCAGTCCGAATGATGCGCTGTAGTTGATTCGTTTTCACCCAGATAATTTCATCTACCCGTTCATAACTGTGGGGCATAAAAGAACTAGAGCTTTCACCAGACTTTCATAGTTTTGGGGACAGTATCATCTATAGAGGCAAGGGAATGAGAGCAATATTCTGGGAAGAAGGGAACACATCTCACAACATAGCAATTAAGTATTTCCCTTAAAGCAACATAATTGCCACTTACCCCCAGAGATTAAGACATTCTCTGCCCAACTCCATGGCTCTAAAAAGAAATAATGGATAATTACTTGTATGCTCTTATTTTTCTCTCCCTTCAAAATCTCTGATGTGTTATTAACATTAGGAATGGGATTTTTTTTTTTTTACTGGGCATGATGCTGCATGCCTATAATCTCAGCAATTTAGGAGGCTGAGGCAGAAAGACCACAACTTAGCAAGGTCCTATTTTGGAAAAGAAAAGGCTGAGGATGTAACACAATGGTAAAGCACACTTATTCTAGGAAAAAAAACCCTTTTTTCCCCCTGTAGATATTCAGTGAACCATTTACATAAAAGACAGCATTTGAGCAACAGGGTGGATGTGAAATGAAAAAGTATAACTATTCGTAGACATTACCATTCTCAAGATGCAAATGCAGAGTTAGATATAATTCAGTTATTTGTATTATAAACAAGTCATTAAAAAGTCTAAATCAGTCATATATAATAGGAGGGCTAGGAAATCCCAGGATTCTATCTCCCGCCCAGTACTCACCATACTATATCTGCCCACAACTACATATCTTTGAGCTGTATTACCTGCCTGTGACCCAGAGGAAGAGAAAGCCATCATCCTGCAGTACTGGTATGTTGAGCCTGCGCATCTCATCATCTGTCAGGGTCCCATAGGGCAGCTCCATGTGAATATCCCAGGGTGGGTCAGCCATCACAACTGCAAACTTGCCCAAGATACTGACGTCCAGGTAACGGATATCACAACAGATCCACTGCATGAGGTGGCATTTGGTCATCTTCCCTTCCTTCACTCTTGAATTCATGGCCCCGTCCCTTTTCCATTTGATTTTCTACTCCCTTATATCTACACCACTTCATTCCCAATCAGCAAAAGAAGTTGCTGAATTATGCCCTCTTTCCTACATGTATTACTGTTCTACTCAGACATAAGTCCAGTAAGTTAAAATGAATTTTCTAAGCATGCAAATACCTGAGGTGGAAAGAGTCGATCTGCACTGGAGTCACCTCCAACACTCTGTGTAAGAGCAAGCTCCTGGCTTGGTGTATGGTCCTTGCTGCCAGGACCCTCAGGATCCACACAAGCATCAATTTCATAGTGAACATATTTACAGGTATCCATGTGGAAACATGTGTTAAGGAAAGAGCAATCACCTAAAGATTCATCAGTGTGTTTATTAATAATTCGCCTGGGGAAATACAAAAGGGGAAATAATCAGTATGGTACTCCAGACGTAGAACCATAGTTAAAGTTCCAAATTGTGGGGCTGGGATTATGGCTCAGTGGTAGAGCGCTTGCCTTGCATGTGAGAGGCACTGGGTTCAATCCTCAGCACCGCATATAAATAATGAATAAAGGTCAATCAACAACTAAAAAAAAAAGTTCCAAATTGTACCAAATCTTTCTCTTTTTTTTGTTTTAAAACACTTCCCTAATTTTCTCTATTATTAGAGTTTCATCCCTCCAAGACTTAAGAGTAGAGGCAGGTGATATGGAAATCCATAATTCACACTAAAGAATAATTGTAATTCAGCTGGGCACAGTGGCACACGCCTTTAATCCCAGCACTTTGGGAGGCTGAGAGGAGAATCGCGAGTTCAAAAGCAGCCTCAGCAATGATGAGGCGCTAAGCAACTCTGTGAGACCCTGTCTCTAAATAAAATACAAAACAGGGCTGGGGATGTGGCTCAGTGGTGGAGTACCCTTGAGTTCAATCCCCCGTACCAAAAAAAAAAAAATTCCTCTCTGAGCAAAAACTTGGCTTCCTTCTCTTACTACATGAAGGAGCACGTTCTAGGAAAAGACTTGGCTTGTTATGGAGCAGAATAAAACACTGGCTTAAGAGCCTAGGTTCCTGTTTCTCCTATGACCATCCTCCTTTCAGAAACTAATATTGTGGCTCAGAGACAAAGAGATGTCTTACTAAAAAGGGACACTTAAAGAATTGAGTCCCATTTATTTGGGAGTACAGTCTATTTCCATACCATGCTACTTCTGAAAGTAATACCTTCAGAGTCTGGAGGACTTAAAAAAACCATATAAACCATAAATGACAGGATTACTGACAAACCCAAAGACAAGGAATATGCTGAAAAGGAATGACTCCTTGTGGGAAACCCATCCCACTTCATTCCCTCCCAAGAGACCTGAAATGCAGCTTGCGACAAGGTCGATCAGCATCACTGGCTTTCATGCACTCTTCCTTGGTCCCATAGTCACAAAATTCTTGTACTTGGGCCCGACCTCGTGAACGAAACTTTTCAACAATGGACTGTTCCTTCGCTGTTGTAGTATTTAATAGTTCTAGGATCTCCTGGCTGACCTGTGACAGAAGCAGGCTTAGTCTTAAAATTTTTGAGTCTATAGCTCAAGTCAGCTCTTAAAACACATCCATAAATTCTATTTGACATTGATGTCGTCTTCTTTTTTTTTTTTTTTTTTTTGGTACTAGGGATTGAACTAAGGGGCACTCGACCAGTGAGCCACATCCCCAGCCCTATTTTGTGTTTTATGTAGAGACAGGGTCTCACTGAGTTGCTTAGTGCCTCACCCTTGCTGAGGCTGGCTTTGAACTCGCGATTCTCCTGTCTCAGCCTCCCAAAGTGCTGGGATTACAGGCGTGCGCCACCGCACCTAGCTTGGATTCCTTGTCTCTTGATCTGATGATCCAAACAAATTCAATAATAGATTCTCTAAATCAGGGTTTCTTGACATTGGCATTATTAACGTTTTGTGTCAAGCAGTTCTTTGTTGTAGGGCATTGTCCTACTATGCACTGTCGTATATTTAGCACTATCACTGGCCTCAACCTACCTGAAGCTAGTAGCAAGCACACTCTCATGTTGTGTTTACAAAAATGTCTCCAAACACTGTCAATGTCTTTGGTGGGGGGTGAGGATGGGGTAAAATCATGCTTAGTTGAATACCACTACTCTAAACCCTCAATTCTAAGAACTCAACCTTTCCGTAGGAGTAAATCCTGCTCGCTCAAAGCTATAATTCAGAGCTTACTGTGAGAACACTTTGATAAGATTCCTACCTTTTTGCTCTGTTGTTCCTTAGTAGACTGTTGGTTTAAAAGGCTTTCTATCTCCAAATCAACATCTGAGGCAGCATGTTTCCTTGATTTCTTGGCTGACTCCTTGGCTGGTTCTGATGCTGAAGAGGTCAGGCCAGAGGCTAAAGAGCTGGCAAAGGCAGCTACTGTAGTTGAGTCCTGTTCTGCACGCCGCTTCTGTCCTACAATAGTCCCTGCTACTTCCCCAGGGCCTTTCTTTTCTGCTACAGCAACCATCATGGCAGAGAGCTTGGAATGGTCAGCATAGGTCACAAGAGTGGGATGTGCATCATCTTGTAGGAGACCTCGCTTTACTTCAATCAACTCCTGAGCTGCAAACTTCTGTAGGAGGCTTTCTACCCCATCTTGAGTGGCAGGGGCATCTGGCTGGAGAAAGAAGGGAGAAAAGGGCAATAACACACTGACCATGAGCAGAAAATAAGTGGTATATTCCAGTTGTATCAAGTCATTACCGTGGAGATGGCAAGACGAATGGATACAGCATCAGTGGGCAATGTTAGGGTCAGATCAGAGAGGTGATGTAGCAACTTCTTCTCCAACTCAGGGTCTGTAGCTAATTCAGGAACTGCCGAAGCTGTGCTTGGCTTAGGGCCACCAGAGGTGGGTGCAGTAGGCACTGGACTATCACTACGGAAGGTTGGAGACAGTGCGGCCTCTGGATTCCGTAGATCTAAGTGTAAAGAAAAGTAAAAATAAAAAAGAATAACCATTGCCAGTCTATGCATTCTTCAAGAGTACCATTCCCAGCATACGTCTTTCATTTCATGCAGAAAATTCTCAGATCAGTTTTAGCACTAGATTACCTTTCATACTCATGCATTTACTACTTTCTCAAAATAATCCTAGATTTCTCTGAGAATACCCTACACTTTCTTTGTTGAGTAAGAATTATCTTCCTAATTCTTTGCCCTTGCTATGCTTCAAGGGAATTAAATTAGGTTTATTAGGAATTGTGTACCAGTGGGCACTGAGCCATATCCCTACCCCTTTGTACTTACTTTGAGAAAGCATCTCTCTCCAGCTTTCTCAGACTAAACTTGAACTTGTAATCTTCCTGACAGCTTCCTGATTGTTGGGATTACAGATATGCTCCACTGCCCAGTTCCACAATCTAATTCTTTTTTCTTTTCTGAGAAAGGGTCTTGCTAAATTGCTCAGGGCCTCACTAAATTGCCCAAGCTGGCCCTGAACTTGTGATCCTCCTCAGCCTCCCGAGTCACTGGGATTAGAGGTGATATGTGCACCACACCCAGCTCCACAACCTAAATTTTTTTTTTAAATATTTTTTTAGTTGTAGATGGACACAATGTCTTTATTTTATTGCTTTGTATGTGGTGCTGAGGATCGAACCCAGGGCCCCACGCATGCGAGGCAAGCACTGTACCACTGAGCCACAATCCCAGCCCCCACAACCTAAATTTTAATAAAAGTCAGAAATACTTTCAACCATATAAACTGCTATCAGATTACCTTTCAGGCATGGATTTTTAATTTTTTATGTATTTAACTGAATTTGGTAAAATTTAACTCATAGGTTCCAAAAAATTGGAGCTGAACTATAAAACACTTTCCTATGTTACATTTTATAACAAATAAGGATAAAAAAAAATGTACCCTATTTGAAAAACAAGATGCCACAATTCAGTATCAGTTGCAACTGTCAAGTAATTGATAGAACTTTCTTCACCTTGCTTATGATTTCTTATGTTCTGCTGAATCTTAGACTGGAACTTTTGCAAACAGAACTAAATTCCTTGTTTTGTTTTGTCAAAAGAAGTGCTGTATACATGGAAGGGTCACAGAAGCACTTTGAAGGTCTGGATGAGAAAAGAGTTTCAGAGTAACTGACCTAAGCTAAAAATTTACATAAGAAATGTGACAATTGCTATTTAGCATACTTAACAGAGTATAAACAAAACTCCTGCACTGGACAGAACCACACTGGTGATTATTAAGTCTCTTCTAATTCAGAGATCTTACAAGTCTAATATAATTTGAATTAAAACACTCCTATGGTATAAGTATAGTAAAATAGTTACACTAGGATCAAACTCTGACCTTGCCCCCACCCTTTTTTTTTTGGTACTAGGCTTTCTCCCTTTTTTTTTTTTTTTTGGTATTGAGGGTTGAACTCAGGGGTGCTTAACCATTGAACCACATCCCCAGCCCCCATTTTTTGAATTTTATTAGAGACAGGGTCTCACTGAGTTGCTGATACTGGCTTTGAACTTGCGATCCTCCTGCCCCAGCCTCTGGAGACACTGGGATTACAGAGCTGCTGGAATTACAGAAGTGTACCACCTTGCCCAGCAACGCTCTTGAACTCATGAGCTTCCTGCCTTGATCTCCTGAGTCACTGGGACTACAGGTGTGCACAGCTGTGCCCAGGCTTTAGGTTTCTTTCCTCAAGGTTTTCTCTCTATATATGTATATATATATATATATTTTTTATTTCCTCCTTTTTTTGGTGCCAGAGATAGAACCCAGGGGTGCCTTACCACTGAGGTACATCCGTCCTTTTTAAATTTTTTTGTTTTGAGACAGGGTCTAGCTAAGTTGCCCAGGTTGGGCTTGAACTTGCAATCCTCCTGCCTCAGCTTCCTGAGTCACTGGGATTACAGATATGCACCACCACATATGGCTCTTATGCACTATTAGTGGGAATATAAAATATGCTATGGAGCCAGGCGTGGTGGCGCAAGCCTGTAATCCCAGCACTTAGGGAGGCTGAGACAGGAGAATCATGAGTTCAAAGCCAGCCTCAGCAAGGGTGAGTTGCTAAGCAACTCAGTGAGACCCTGTCTCTACATAAAACACAAAATAGGGCTGGGGATGTGCCTCAGTGGTCGAGTGCCCCTGAGTTCAATCTCCAGTACCAAAAAAAAAAAAAAAAATGCTATGGAAAATAGCACAGTGATTCCTCAAAAAATTAAAAATGGAATTACCATTGGATCTAGCAATTCTACTTCTTCTGGATATCTATCCCCCAAAATTAAAGCAGGAACTTGAAGAAATATTCACAAGCCCTGGTTCAAAGCAGCACTGTTTACCATAGTGAAAAGATGGAAGTAACCCAAATATCCACCCACAGTTGAACGAACAAAATATGGTTTATAAAAGCTAGAAAAAAAGATTTCCAAAGTATTCATTATAAAGAAATGGTAGCCAGGAGCTGGACAGCCCTAGCAATTTAGTGAGAACCTGTCTCAAAATAAAAAATAAAGGAATTGCAGGCCATGCTGGCTTTTGGCAGCCAGGACAGCAGCCTAGGGCTGACTCTGTCACTCTCTCATTCACCCTGCTCTAAGTGATCTTGGCCTGGGGTTCATTGGGCTCCTTGACCCCACTTTCTTTCTTTTTTGGTACTGGGAATTGAACCCAGGAACACTTTGCCACTGAACCATATGCCCAGCCCTTTTTAATTTTTAAATTTTTTTTAGTTGTCAACAGGCCTTTATTTTATTTATTTATTTATATGCAGTGCTGAGAATCGAACCCAGGGCTTCACACATGGTAGACAAGGGCTCTGCCACTGAGCCACAACTCCAGCTCCAGCCCTTTTAAATTGTTGAGATAAGGTCTCACTAAGGGCCTCATTAAGTTGCCGAGGCTGGCCTCAAACTTGGAATTCAAGTTTGCCTCAGCCTCCCAAATTGCTAGGATTATGCCCACCTTCTTTCTTTAAGTCACTGTTTGTTGGGCCCTTGAGGGCCACGGGCTACAGGAAAGCAAAACCTGGCCTGCTAAGGGGTAGGGGAGAGGAATCAAGCATCCCAAGGACAAATGCACCACTGCTAGTATGCAGATTGTCCTAAGGAAGCAAGCAAAGGCCTTGGGAGTGAGATTGTTCTGAATTAGAATCACTGTGGCTGTGACAGCATAGGAATCAATGGTGCCTGAAAGGTTCAGTTGCAACTAGACAATTTCTGGGAAGTAGGGGGGCAGCTGCAGTACTCTCCGGAGAGCCATACTTGGGCCCTTGAATCCTGCCAGTGGCTCACCCACTGGGTGGTGTGAGGCAGATAATAGAAGAATGATATACAGGGCCTGAAAGTTCCCAAGGTTTAGAGAAACATGTGAAGCTGGAGCACCAGGATAACTCAGTGGGCTGGAGAAGAAAATGACAGAAAAAAACAAGGGAAGGAAGGGAAGGAAGGAAGGAAGGGAAGGGAGGAAGGAAAGGAGGAAGGAAGGGAGGGAGGAAGGGAGGGAGGAAGGTAGGAAGGAAAGAAGGAAGAAAAGGAAGAATAAAATAATAAAAAGGACTTGGGATACAGTTCACTGGTAAAGTGCACCTGGGTTCAATCCCTAGTAACCCCTTCCCCCCAAAAAGAAAGAAATGATAGCCAGGCATGATGGCACATGCCTGTAATCCAAGTGACTTGGGAGGCTGAGGCAGGAGGATTGCAAGTTTGAAGCCAAACTCAGCAACTTAGACTCTATCTTAAAATAAAAAATTAAAAGGCCTGGCGGGTATACTTCAAAGGCAGAATGCCTGTGTTCAATCCCTAGTACTGAAGAAGGAAGGAAAAAATATTTAGCTCACAGTTTTGGAGAGGGGAAGGTAGGAAGGAAGGGAAGGACAGAGGGATGGAGGTAAAGAGGTTTTGGAGGCTCCAAAATTTTGGAGGCTCACAATTTTGGAGACTGGAATATCAAAATAATAAAGCACAGGTTATAGAGAGGATCCCTATTGGCTGTATCACACCACAGCAGGAACATCTGTGTATCTGCATCTTAACCCATTCATTCCAAGTTTTTAATTCTGAGAATATGTCAATATAGGCATGTCCCACCACACCCAGCCTCACCTCTTTTCTTTATAAAGCAGTCTGTGTCCAATATTTATTTATAGTTATAAAAATATACTAATGCAAATGTCAAGCTAACAGAAGTCTTTCAATGAGCCTTTGCTCATAGTATTTTGCATTCATTAATGATATGGATCATCTATTTTAGTTCATTTTATAAAACCCCTGTCTTTCAACATAGAGCTCAGTAATAACTATTTCAATATTAGACTTCAGTAATGCTACAAAGCCACATGTTAGGAAAATTTTTTATTTCCTGTGAGAGAAAAACTGAATAAACTTTATCAAGCTTTTGGTTATATATTATATGAACTGTGATTAATAAATTAATAAAGTGTATTTCACAATATTTTCCTAAAAATTAAAGAAATATACACTTTGGAATAATCAAAACACAAAGAAGACAATGACATACTGATTAAATTTGTATTTTATCCCTATGTATTCCCACAGAACCAAAAAAAAAATGAGTCAAAGTTCTAGGTTAGGAAACAATATGTGTTTAATTTCAACCTAAAAAATTATTTTGGAGTCCACGAGGTGGATATACAAGTCAATATACATTTATCTCTGGAAAAGAATATTTACATTCAAGGGAGAATACAGTCTCATCAAAATGATTAAACAGTTCAGCATTGGGTGAAAGTACCAAGGCAGCTCCAGTAGTTAGGTGTGCATATATTTTGCAAAGTTTGGTTAATAACAAAGTGTGATTAATACAAAAGAAAAATAAAATATAATTAAAAATAACTAAAAGCAATTAGAATCATCCATCTATGGCTGGGGATGTAGCTCTGTGGTAGAGCACTTATCTGGCATGCTCAAGACCTAGGTTCGATCCCCAGAACTGCAAAGAATAAATATAAAAAGAATCATTCATCTAAAGGGTATGCATTTTGAAATAGAAAAGCATAAAAAGGTATGGTGAAGAACAATTATAACCAAAAAAACAAACCAACCACAAATAGTGGATGACGTGTCACAAAAAAATGAGAGAACTATAACAAAGTACAGTGATACAGTAAATTGATTTAATAGTTTATAATAAATTAACATTGTTGGTCACTTTGTTGAATTCTTGGGTGCCTTTTCCCTACTGCTATTGTTGAATGAAAAAAATTATTTCATACTGAAGTTAGTAAAGTATCCATAGAAGAAATGTACTTACCCAAAGCTGTCACATTCTTCTATGCTGCAAAAGAGGCTCAGGGGACTAAAATAGTGACGGGTTCTCTATGTGGAAAATATGGAGAAGTGACAAAACAAAGCTACATTACCTCTTACAGAAATGCCTAAATTGAAGAGTTAGTAATTGACAGTGCACAAAGGCAGTATGGTAATTGTTGAGTTTCTGGTTATAAAAAGAACGAAATATTAGCCGTTCTTTTCTGCTAATAAAGCAACTCACTCAGATAACCTACATAGCAGTGGGATCACTGCTGCATACCTGAACACTTGAAGGTCTTGGCTGGCACAAAGACCCTCTACAGAGCTGGGTGTGGTGGCACACGCCTGTAATCCCAGCACTTAGGGAGGCTGAGACAGGAGAACTGTGAGTTCAAAGCCAGCCTCAGCAACGGCGAGGCGCTAAGCAACTCAGTGAGACCCTGTCTCTAAATAAAACACAAAATAGGGCTGGGGAAGTGGCTCAGTGGTCAAGTGCCCCTGAGTACAATCCCTGGTACCCCCCCCCCCAAAAAAAGACCCTCTACAGAATACGTATTTCTCTGACTTCTTTAATATATCACCTAAATAAAATCTGTTTCCTACAAAGTATTTTCTTCAATGCAAGTGAGCTCTCATGCAACTAGTAAATAAGGGAATGTCAGAATAACAGAAACCCTGTAGGCTCATACATGATTTTTCTCATCATGTTAAAATTTTAAACTGCCCACAGAAAGTAGTAGCTCGATATGGTGACACATGCCTATAATCCCAGCTACTGAGGCAGGAGTATCACAAGTTCAAAGCCTATCTCAAAATAAAGTTGTTGGGTTTTTTTTTTTTTTTTTTTTTGTACCAGGTATTGAACTCAGGGACACTCAATCACTGAGCTACAGCCCCAGTCCTATATTGTATTTTATTTAGAGACAGGGTCTCACTGAGTTGCTAAGTGCTTTGTTACTGCTGTGGCTGGCTTTGAACTCGTGATCTTCCTGTCTCAGGCTCCCAAGCCACTGGGATTACAGGCATGCACCACCACACCCAGCTTCAAAATTAAGTTTTAAAACAGGGCTAGGGGCCAAGCTTGGTGGCACATTCTTGTAATCCCAGCAGCTTGGGAGGCTGAGATAGGAGGATCACAAGTTTGAGGCCAGCCTCAGCAACTTAGTGAGGCCCTAAGCAACTTAGCAAGACCCTATCTCAAAAAATAAAAAGTGTTGGGGATGTGGCTCAGTGGTCAGGCACCCCTGGGTTCAATTCCCAGTGCCAAAAAAAATTAAAAATAAATAAAATTAAAAAGGGCTGGAACTAGCCGGGCGTGGTGGCTCACGCTTGTAATCCCAGCACTTTGGTAGGCTGAGACAGGAGAATCACGAGTTCAAAGCCAGCCTCAGCAACAGCGAGGCGCTAAGAAACTCAGCAAGACCCTGTCTCTACATAAGTCACAAAAAAGGGCTGGGGATGTGGCTCAGTGGATGAGTGCCCCTGAGTTCAATCCCCGGTACCAAAAAAAAAAAAAAAAAAGAGCTGGAACTGGGTGCAGTGGTGCACATCTATAATCCCAGTGGCTCAGGAGCTGAGGCACGAGGATCGTGAGTTCGACACCAGCCTCAGAGCCAGGCGTGGTAGTGTGCCTGTAATTCCAGCAGCTGGGGAGGCTGAGACAGAAGGACTGAGAGTTCAAAGCCAGCCTCAGGAACAGTGAGGCACTAAGCAATTCAATGAGACACTGCCTCTAAATAAAATACAAAAATAGGGCTGGGATGTGGCTCAAGTGTCCCTGAGTTCAATCCCCAGTACAAAAAAAAAAAAAAAAAAAGTAATTAGGTGTCATTTTCTACCTAAAATTGATATGGATAAAAGAAACTGAGGAGCCCGAGAAATGGTGAACACTTGTAATCCCAGTTACTTGGGAGGCTGAGGCAGGAGGATGGCCAGTTGGAGGCCAGCCTGGGCAACTTATCAAGGTACTGTCTCAAAATAGAAATAAAATGGGCTGAGTATGTAGTTCAGAGGTAGAATGCTCCTGGGTATAATCCCCAGTACCACCAAAAAGAAAAAAATGGGCTGGGCACAGTGGCGCACGCTTGTAATCCCAGCACTTTGGGAGGCTGAGACAGGAGAATCATGAGTTCAAAGCCAGCCTCAGCAAGGGCAAGGCACTAAGCAACTCAGTGAGACTCTGTCTCTACATAAAACACAAAATAGGGCTGAGGATGTGGATCAGTGGTTGAGTACCCTTGAGTTCAATCCCCAGTACCTCCACCCCCCCCAAAAAGGGAAACTAATGAATAGGAAAACAAGAAAAAAACAAAACACAGAGTAAACTGGATTTGCAAGTCAGAGGAGTTGAAGTTCATATACCAACATGGTAATTCAGTAACTACTCTAAAGCTTGACTACTACTTATTCCTTAATCCTATATCTTGCATGTCTTCCTTTACTATACCGCCTTCTTACTTTTTATTTAAAAAATAAAAAAAGCAAGTCCTACATAGCCCAAAACCAAACTAAGTGCCAACTCCATTATAATGGCTTCGCTGAAGCCGGGGGCGTGGTGGCTCAAGCCTGTAATCCCAGCACTTAGGGAGGCTGAGACAGGAGAATCGCGAGTTCAAAGCCAGCCTAAGCAACAGCGAGGCGCTAAGCAACTCAGTGAGACCCTTTCTCTACATAAACACAAAATAGGGCTGAGGATGTGGCTCAGTGGTCGAGTACCCCTGAGTTCAATCCCCAGTACCAAAAAATAATAATAATACTAATAATGGCTTCGCTGACAAACCAGTTCTTGTTCTTTACTATATTGATCGTAGACGTGTTCATTTGAATCTCACATGTATGATATTGTATTTCTTTCTTCTCCAGTACTGGTGATAGAACCCAGGGGCACCCTACCACTGAGCTGCATCCTCAGCCCTTTTTATTTTTTCAATCAGTTTCCCTAAATTGTGCAGGCAGGCCTTGAATTTTCAATTCTTCTACCTCTGCCTCCCAATTTGCTGGGATTGCACATCTGCTTCTGACTTTTTGTAAGTATCTATCCTTGATTTTCAACTAAATTTTAAACTCCTTGAGGGCAGCATCTTAATTTTATCTAATTAGACTCATGAACACTATAGGTAAGCAATATTAATCATGGTGTGAAAATCCTGCCAGTAAATCTTCTGATTCTAGGTAGCAAAATACAAGGACCTGACCCTAATATGATCAAAGCAAGATTTAAAGATGCAGTTGACAGCCAGGTGCAGTGGCGCACACCTATAATCCCAGCACATTGGCAGGCTGAGACAGGAGAATCACAAGTTCAAAGCCAGCCTCAGCAACTGGAGGCGTTTAGCAACTCAGTGAGACTGTCTCTACACAAAATAGGGCTGGGTATGTGGCTCAATCCCTGGTACCAAAAATAAAAAATAAAGATGCAGTTGACAATACTGATTAAAAAAAAAAAAATAGAACAGTTGCTACAAGGTGATATGAATTCACTGTCCTCACAGAAATCTGCAACTGATTTGCCTTAAGTTATTTAGGGTCTGCGCTGAGGATGGAGGGAGGTTGGGGTTGAACTTGATAATCTTCGAGTTCCTTCAAGTTTTATGATTGTCATAAGCAGGAGAGGAGAAATTTTGAAAACCAAAAACTAAATGTTTTCAGATTCTTGCTCGGTGTATAAATGTCAGTTTTCCTACTCATTTAGTAAGACCTAGTGAGAGAACTTTGTGCGGGCCACTTAACTGGGCACTGTGGATGAAAGTGAGCACAGTCCTGCTCACTGTGCCTACAGTCAAAAAAGAAATGACCGCTTTCATGCAGCCGCTATAACCGAAGGAAGAACACAGCACCATAGCAGCAACCAAAAGGGGTGGGGGTGGGGGGAAGGCTAGCTGCTTTCGTCCTCTTGGGACAGAAGGCTGAGGGACCTCGCAAAGGCGATGTTCTCACGGACTGAAGAGGAGTGGGAAGTTGGACTAGGGAGGGGCTCCCGCGTCGGTTCGGAATGTTAGCTGGAGGAGCAAGGCCCAGGGTGCAGAGGAATTGCTAAGTGCCTGCAGGAGGATGACGGTCTCTGTGGCTGAAGGGGAGCAGAGGGTGTCAAGGTATTAGGCATCAGGGAAACGGACGCTGAGCAAGGACACTTGTCTTTTTCTCCGAGGATCTTTCCTCCCTCCCTGGCCAAACCTGGCCCCCGACTGCCCCGCGCCTCACCCAAGTGTCCCGAGTCCTGTTTCCTTCTCCTCTGCAACCTCTCCCGAAGCGAGTCCAACTGCTTCTTGTGGGCCTGGATAGAACTCCACGTGTCCGACATCCTGGTCTCGCAGCCCCGACTCACTCGAATCAGGCGCGGTGGACTAGCACCTCCCAGCCCTTGCTTGAAGATACATTCAATTCTCACGCGGACACCCTAAGACTAACCGGAAGCAGATCCCTGGAGATGCGCAAGACGAAAGGCCACTTCCGGTTTTGCGGTCACTTTGGGAAGTCGTAACAAGAGCCGCTTTAGGTGTTGGCAGAATAGCAGATATATTCCTTGTGAGGGCTCTCTCGTGCTTCCGGGCGCTATGAGGCTGTGGCCGCCATGTTGGTGCCTGGCAGAGTGGCCATGTTGCTTATGGACGCGCATGCGGCCATGTTGAATATTGGGAGATGAGTTCTGAGGGCTGACGTACGTGGAGATAACGCAGCTAGTGGTGCACCTATAGCACGTCTTTTTAAGATGATCTCTAGCTCCTTTGACAGTTTGGTAATAACACTTTTTTCATCGGAGATGTTGTAGGTTTATTTCTATACATTCACTTCCACTCCCCCAAATCAGAAACAAAAAATACCCTATCGTAGTGGTCCCCAATCGGGTGGCTGGTGAGGATGTGTGCATATGGTGGGAGGTCGTGGGGACGGCTGATGGAGTAGATATAACAGATTTAGAAATACATATTTTTACTTTTCTTACATCTGATTATTGCATGTAAATGGTTAAAATAGGGATTCATAAGGGGTGTATTAAGAGGGTTTCTGAAATTCTGATTGCATTGTATCTTATGGGAGCTACTTGCATGAGTGTGTTCAGTTGTGAAAATTGAGTCAAACATTTTGGTATGTGCACTTCTTTGTAGTAAACTTTGCAAAAGTTGTATGTGTATTTTAATTGGGTGTTTTGAATGAAAACATTGCGAATCATTGATCTAGTATTTACAAAATGCCAAACACTGTCAAGAAAAAAAATGTTTAACAGTCATAGTTTGTTTTCAAAGAGTTTCTAGTCTGGTTAAGGACTAAGACCCTGCCGGGCGTGGTGGCTCACGCTTGTAATCCCAGCACTTTGGGAGGCTGAGACAGGAGAATCGCGAGTTCAAAGCCAGCCTCAGCAATGGCGAGGCGCTGAACAACTCAGTGAGACCCTGTCTCTACATAAAACACAAAATAGGGCTGGGGATGTGGCTCAGTGGTCGAGTACCCCTGAGTTCAATCCTTGGTACCAAAAAAAAAAAAAAAAAAAAGACTAAGACCCAATTTATTAATAAAGAACCATCTTGAAAGCATAAAGCAGCATAGGCTTTTAAAAGTAAATGTGAAGCTGGGCGCGGTGGCTCACGCTTGTAATCCCAGCATTTAGGGAGGCTGAGACCGGAGAATCGCGGGTTCAAAGCCAGCCTCAGCAACAGCGAGGCGCTAAGCAACTCAGTGAGACCCTGTCTCTACATAAAACACAAAATAGGGCTGGGGATGTGGCCCAGTGGTCGAGTGCCCCTGAGTTCAATCCCCGGTACCAAAAAAAAAAAAAAAGTAAATGTGAGGGGCTGAGGTTGTGGCTCAGTGGCAGAGCGCTTGCCTCGCATGTGTGAGGCACTGGGTTCGATCCTCAGCACCACATAAAAATAAGTAAACAAAATAAAGACACTGTGTCCATATATAACTAAAAATATTAAAAAAAAAAAAAAAAAAAAAGTAAATGTGAGCCGGGCGTGGTGGCGCACGCCTGTAATCCCAGCACTTGAGGAGGCTGAGACAGGAGAATCATGAGTTCAAAGCCAGCCTCAGCAACAGCGAGGCGCTAAGCAACTCAGTGAGACCCTGTCTCTACATAAAACACAAAAAATAGGGCTGGGGATGTGGCTCAGTGGTCGAGTGCCCCTGAGTTTAATCCCCAGTACCAAAAAAAAAAGAAAAAGAAAAAGTAAATGTGAGTTGGGTGCAATGGCCCAAACCTGTACCCCAACAACTTGGTAGGCTGAGGCAGGAGGATCTCAAGGTCAAGGCCAGCATCAGCAACTTATCTTAGGCTTTAAGCAATTTAGGGAAAACCTGTCTTGTATAAAATAAAATAAAGACCTCTGGGGTATAGCTCAGTGGTAGAGCACCCCTGGGTACGTTCAGAGTATCAGATAAATTAATTAAAAAGAGCTGGGTATATAATTCTGTACAGGAGACAGCCACTGGGTCTCCTTTTTTGTTTAAATATTTTGTTTAAATATTAAAACAAAAATAAATATTTACTTATTTGGTGGACTGGGGATTGAACACGGGTGTTTTACAGTTCTATTATTGAGACAGGAACTCATCAAGTTACTTAGGGCCAAAGTTGCTGAGGCTGGCCTTTGAATTTGTGATCCTCCTGCCACAGCCTTCTGAGCCACTGATATTACAGGTGTGTGCCACCACACCTGGCTTAATTTAAAAAATAAAAATAAAAATTGTAAGCTGGGCACAGTGGTGCACGCCTGTAATCCCCACACTTTGGGAGGCTGAGACTAGAGAATCACAAGTTCAAAGCCAGCCTCAGCAATGGCGAGGTACTAAGCAGCTCAGTGAGACCTTGTCTCTAAATAAAACACAAAATAGGGGCTGGGATTGTGGCGCAGTGGTAGCGTGCTCGCCTAGCATGCGTGAGGCACTGGGTTCGATCCTCAGCACCACATAAAAATAAAATAAAGATATTCTGTTCACCTACAACTAGGAAAATAAAAAAATATTTAAAAAATAAATAAATAAAATAAAACACAAAATAGGGCTGGGGATATGGCTCAGTGGTTGAGCATCCCTGAGTTCAATTCCTGGTACCCCCTCAAAAAAAATAAATAAAAATTATATGTATGGTTGCAAAACAGAGGAGGACTGCAAGCCCAGATGATCTAGGAAGGCACTGGAAAGAGTCAGGCTTAAAGTGACAGCTAGGGCTTCAGTAGGTAAGCTACAGGAGAGAATTCCAGGTCAAGAACATGATGAAAGCAAAGATCTAGAATAAGGAAAGCGTGGTACATGTTCTGCCAATCCAGATTAGTTGGGACATTAATATTTGTACTTTAGAATATTAGGAGAAAATTTATCTTTCCAGATCTGATACCAAATTGCAGAAGGTACATCTTACCTGAGTAAATTTATTCAGAATAAAAATTTTAAATCCTGAATTTATTGAGAAAACAACAGGGAACATTTAGTGTTTGCGAATGGGAATGTTTTAAGATTAAACTGGTGTTCTAGATGGATAGAGGTGGGAAAGAAGAATTTGGAGGCAGGAAGAATAGTTAATAGTCTATTTTAACTCATGGCAAGGATTTTAATTGAAGGCTATTTGCATATAGTAATGAAAGGAAGGGTGAATATGTAGGGGGGCTATTTAGAAGAAAGATACATTCATCCTGGAATGTGACAGTTTCATCAGTTATTCAGTGACTAACCATTCACTACATGCTAGGTACTGATTGTGGAGAGTTAGCAATCATGTTCATTTTCATCTCATCTTCTGAATTTAACAAGAAATTTACACTATCTTTTGAGGTGTAACTTTGTGTAAGCATTTAAGTAGAGGACACAGAAGTGAGCATGGGTTCACATGGACACCTTTGGACATTTAATCATCAGGATTACACTTAACTGAAAGCAACGTAATATCTTCCTTAGTTGAAATACTATTGAGAGAGTTGGCTAACAAGAGGTTATGGAAGATTACTCAAGCAGACAGTTCTACCTAAGGGTTTTTGTTTCCTTTAATAACCTGGATTTAACAATTATCCTCAGGAAAAGTTCACAGGTAACACTTCACTTTTGTCCTTTCATTTGGGCTGTATCCCAAGTGATCCTTTGTTTAGGCATATGTATTATTACTGAAGTGAGATCATCCCATTTTTGTTGTATTACAGCACTGTTAGAATTACTTGCTCACAAACTTGGTTCTTCACTTGATACAATCACTTTGTGTGTGTGTGTGCACATGTGCATGCATGCACATTTGTGATGTGGTACTAGGGATTGAACCCAAGACCTCAGGTATGCTCAGCAGGTGCATTACTACTGAGCCACATCTTCAGCCCAAAGACTGCTGTTCTTTCAAGGTCCTTAACATAGATAAATTAAATATATAAAAAGTATATGATAGTAAGATTATGTGATAGTAAGATTAAATAAAAGTATGTGATAGTAAGATTAAATAATCTTACTGGAGAACCAGAGTACTGAATATAGCCTTGTAGATGAAGAAGGTTGCCTGTAATTCCAATTACTTGGAAGCCTGAGGCAGGGGGATCACAAGTTCAAAGCTAACCTTGGCAATTTTGTGAGACCCTGTCTCCCAAAGCAATAAGAAAGGGCTGGCAATGTAGCCCAGTGACAAAGTACCTCTGGGTCTCATCCCATCTCAGCACTATAAAAAAGTGGGGAGTGGGATGATTTCATCTTAAAGACAGAATTTCAAAGTCCATCCTTAAACATCATAAGCATTATTCTTTAGGAAATGAAAGGTTTTCTAGTGGAAGAGTTTCAGTCTCATAGAATTTAAAGTACATAAAGTCTAGTCTGTCACCCCTCATACAAAGGTCAACAAAAAGGTAACACAGGGCTGGGTTTATGGCTCAGTGGTAGAGCGCTCACCTAACACATGTGAGGCACTGGGTTCAATTGCCAGCACCACATAAAAATAAATAACGTAAAGGTATTGTGTCCATCTACAACTAAAAATAATAATAATTTTAAAAGGTAGCACAGGTAAGTACTCTTGAAAGTCAACCAAGTCAAGGGCAGCTCCCAAAAATCTTTGCTTTCACATCAACTTTGGGCAAATTTTAGAAACACAGGAGGGTCCTTATCATGTTCTGCCTGATTTTTTTTTTATCTTTTTAAAAAATATCTTTATTTATTTATGGTACTGAAGATTGAACTCAGGAGCACTTGACTGCTATAGGCTTGTGCCTCCATGCCCTGTTAAATATCTTCATTTATTTTTATGTGATGCTGAGAATCGAACCCAGTGCCTCATGCATGTGAGGTAAGCGCTCTACCACTAAGCCACAATCCTAACCCCCGCCTACAGGATTTCTTTCCTAGACTCATCATAATAAGTTCGCTGCTCTAAAGAACACCACTGTCTGTCCACACTTGCCAGTCTACATTTAAAACCCTAAGCAGGGGGCTGGGGTTATGGCGCAGTGGTAGCGTGCTCGCCTAGCACGCGTGAGGCACTGGGTTCGATCCTCAGCACCACATAAAAATAAAATAAAGATATTCTGTCCACCTACAACTAAAAAATAAAATATTAAAAAAAAAAAAAATAAAAATAAAATAAAACCCTAAGCAGTGAGATTAGGAAGGAAACAGACCTCTAGGCAAGAGTGAGCCTGGGCCTGGGGCTGTAGCTCAATGGCTGAGCCTTTTCCTTGCATGTGTGAGGCACTGGGTTCCATCCTCAGCACCACATAAAAATAAACAAATAAGGGGCTGGGATTGTAGCTCAGCGGTAGAGCGCTTGCCTCGCATGCGTGAGGCCCTGGGTTCGATCCTCAGCACCACATACAAAGCAATAAAATAAAAGACATTGTGTTCATCTACAACTAAAAAAAATCTTTAAAAAAAAAAAAAAAATAAACAAATAAAATAAAGGCATTCTGTCCATCTACAACTACAAAACAAATGAAAAAAAAAAGTATGAGCCTAATACTGAGCAAATAAGTGCTGTATACATTATACATTTTAACTATATTTCCTGTGTGCTTTGGAAGATTGGTTCCAGAGTTGGCCACAGTAATGCCTCCTATTCCTCCTTCCTTTATGCAGTATGACTTTGCCACTCTTTGTCAAGTTTACTTCCTCTACTCTTGAATCTGAGCTGGCCTCTGACTAGACACAATGTGGCAGAAGTGGGCCCTCAGAGGCTTTGCGGCTTGTTTTTGCCTTTTTGGAGTTGAGCTCTCATGGGAATTCAGTTACCCTCATAGACTACTTGAAAAGTGGATAGACCCTAGAGGTTGAAAGACTACAATGTAGCTGGGCAAGTTGGCACAAGCTTGTAATCCCCGCACTTTGGGAGGCTGAGACAGGAGAATTGCCAATTCAAAGCCAGCCTCAGCAATGGCGAGGCGCTAAGCAACTCAGTGAGACCCTGTCTCTACATAAAACACAAAATAGGACTGGGGAGGTGGCTCAGTGGTGGAATACTCCTGAGTTCAATCCCTGGTACGAAAAAAAAAAAAAAAAGGAAGACTAAAATGTGTAATCCTGGATGCCTGGGAGGAGGCAAGATTGCAAGATTGAGGTCAATATGGGCAAACTTAGCAAGACCTAGTCTCAAAATAAAAAATAAAGAGGGCTGGGGATGTAGCCCAGTGATAGAATACCCCTGGGTTTAATCTACCATATCACACACACACACACACACACACACACACACACACACACACAAAAGACTAAGGACAGAGAATTATAGCCCTCCACCTGAGGCACTGGGAGTGAGACCACAGATCCTTCAACACAAATCAAAGCTGCCTTAGTGAGCTCAGTCCTCATCGCATGGAGCTTAACCAGCCATCCTAGCTGGGCCTGCCCAAGCAGTCCATGGAATCATAAGTAAATACATTATTTTTTTTTAAATATTCATTTTTTAGTTGTAGGTGGACACAATAGCTTTATTTTATTTTTATGTGGTGCTGAGGATCGAACCCAGTGCTGCCCGCGTGCTAGGCGAGCACGCTACCACTGCGCCATAACCCCAGCCCCAGTAAATACATTATTTAAGGCACTGGGTTCTGGAATGGTTTGTTAAATAGCAACAAATTACTGGAACACTCACAGTGTTGACCAAATAATGCACACCTTATTTGGTTCTCTGGCAGAATGTTGTTTTTTTTTTCCCCCTTAAATCTTGGTCATACCCTCATGCTTTTTTCTTTTTCTTTTTGGTACTGGGGATTGAACTCAGGGGTACTTGACCACTGAGCTACATTCCCAGCCCTATTTTGTTTTATTTAGAGACAGGGTCTCACTGAGTTGCTTAGTGCCTCGCCGTTGCTGAGGCTGGCTTTGAACTCACGATTCTCTGGTCTCAGCCTCCCAAAGTGCTGGAATTACAGGCATGCGCCACCACGCCTGGCTCATACCCATTTTTTAACTATATGACTGAGGCAAAATGCCCATTAGGATTAGTCAATCTGTTCATACTCCACCCCATACTAGGGATTGAACCGAGGAGCACTATACTATGGGGTTACATCCCCACACCTTATTATTTTGAGACAGGGTCTCGCTAAGGTATTAAACAAGTTGGCCTTGCCAAATTGTGATCCTCCTGCCTCAATCTCCTGAGTAGCTGGTATTACAGGCATGCACCACTGCACTCAGCTAATCTACAGTTACTAAATAAAGATTTGAAAAGACAAGGAAATGTAAAGGGAAGTCAAAGTGGAGTCTGAGAGTAAAACTAGTGAAATCTGGTTGGGGATCAGAAGATAATCTGTTTGTTGCTTGACTAAATTCCAAGGATGGTAATCAGAATGCCAGGTGCAGGAGTTTGTGAGAGACAAAAATGCACCAATAGAATCTGGGAAACCAGGTGCAGTGGTACATGCCTGTAATTCCAGGAATTTAGGAGGATCACAAGTTCAAGGCCAGTCTCAGCAATTTATCAGGAAAGACACTGCCTCAAAATTTAAGAATAAAAAGGAGTGGGGATGAGCTCAGTGGTAAAGTGTCCTTTTGTTCAATCCCTAGTACCAAAAAGAAAAGAATCTGGGTCTTGTTCAGGGGTAACACAAGATGAATTCTGAGCAGCAACTGTTGAGATCGAGTTGGGAATCCAAGTTGTACTGGAGAATAACCTCTATAAAAGGAAAGGCAGGGGGCTGGGGTTGTAGCTCAGTGGTAGAGCACTTGCCTAGCACGTGTGAGACACTGGGTTCAATACTCAGAACCACATAAAAATAAATAAAAAAGAAAAGCAGGGGAAAGTGGAATTGGACAGTGAGATCTGTAAGACCTTGATGTCCAGTGGAGTGTTTCAGAACAGATTTCTCATAAAGTGGGAATGTCCCATGGAAATGTTAAGCTCCTGTTTCTTGTACCTTGCTCAATTTTATTTTATTTTTGATAGCAGGGTTTGAACCCAGGAGTGCTTAACCACTGAGTCACATCCCCAGCCCTTTTTCACATTTGATTAGAGACAGGGTTTCACTGCCTCACTAAATTGCTGAAGCTAGGTTTGAACTCACAATCCTCCTGCCTCAGCCTCCCAAGCCGCTGGGATTACAGGCTTGTACCACCGCGCCTGACCCCTTGCTCAATTTTTAACCAGGGTCTGGAAGAGTGGGACAGCTACACTTCATCCACTAAGGATTAGGAGTGTAACTCGGTGGTAGAGTACTCTGTGGGTTCAGTCCCCAGTACAGGGGTTGGGTAGGGATGGGGATGCAGTGAACAGATCAACTAATCCTACTGGGCATTTTGCTTTTGGTCATATAGTGAAAAAATGAGTATTACCAAGATTGTAGCTAGCCAGTTTTTTTGAAGGGACATATTGAGAGACATATCTGTGCCTGCCAAAAAATTACTGGATCTTATATAGGTTATTTTTTTCAGGGGGAGGTCTCCCTCCCTACCAGGGATTGAACTCAGGGGCACTCTACTAATGAGCCACATCCCCAGCACTATTTTGTACTTTAGAGACAGGGTCTCACCGAGTTGCTTACCACCTTCTTTTTGCTGAGGTTGGCTTTGAACTCCCAATCCTCCTGCTTCAATCTCCTAAACCGCTGGGATTACAGGCGTGTGCCACTGCGTCCAGTTTATATAGGTTCTTTTTTTTTTTTTTTTTTTTTTTAAATATTTTTTTAGTTATAGATGGACACAATGTCTTTATTTTATTGCTTTGTATGTGGTGCTGAGGATCGAACCCAGGGCCTCACGCATGCGAGGCAAGCGCTCTACCACTGAGCTACAATCCCAGCCCCCAGTTTATATAGGTTCTTAAGTGGTAATTACATTGGCCCACGGGGTGGTGTATGAATGAAGTCAGTTACTATATTTCAGAGTGGTTATTATGAAAGCTAAATTCAAGAGAATCGTACAACCCCTCCCCCTTCTCCAACATTGGATTAAGAATTATCTCCCTTGCTGGGATCTCACAGAAAATTGTTCATATCTGTCATAATGCTTATTACCACCACATGAAAATATCTGTTTACATACCCTCTCCTCCTACACAGATGCCTAAGGGCAGAAGTGTTTTATTTAACTTTGTACCTAACAGATACTGAGCCTATGAAACAGGGTAAATACTCAAAAATAAATTTATTAGTGAGAAAAGAAGCTCTCTCTTGGGAAAGGGAAGAACTGCAGAATTATGCTATGATGTATGTATGAATATATCAGTGAATTCCACTTTTATGCTTAAGGAAGGAAGGAATAGTTAGTAGAAGGAAGATCAAGAGTAGTGAAAGGTGATCAGGGGGAGGGAGAAGGGGAAGGACAGGGGTAGTGCTGGGGACTGAAATAGGGCAAATGATATGCTTTTTTTTAAAATATTTTTTTAGTTGTAGATGGACATAATATCTTTATTTATTTATTTTTATGTGGTGCTGAGGATCGAACTCAGTGCCTCACGCATGCAAGGCAAGCGCTCTACCACTGAGCTACAATCCCAGCCCCTGTTATATGCTCTTATAAATAGGATCAAAATGAATCTAATTATGTAAAACATATAGCACTAATATAAACAAGTAAATGAAGCTATCACTTGCTTTTTAAATTTTTTTTTTCTAGTTGTAGATGGACACAACGTCTTTATTTCATTGCTTTTGTATGTGGTGCTGAGGATCGAACCCAGGGCCTCACGCATGCGAGGCAAGCACTCTACCGCTGAGCTACAATCCCAGCCCTATCACTTGCTTTTTATATGTCCTGTTATTTCATGTAAATGTTTACAAACTATGTTTATTTACATACTCATTCCAATAAATTGAGTTAACTCAGCTTCCAAAAAGGTGATCCAGTGAAAAGTAATTGACAGTAAGAAATGTTAAGTCTGAGGGTGGATAAAAACTAAAGGCTCTAAAAGGAATAAATTAGAGGTAAAGAGGGGAGCAGGGAAAAGAAAGAAAAAATGTCAGGTAAGTTAATGAGAGAAGACAAAGCATGATATGAGAGGGAAAAGAATGCATAGCAGGAGCTGGAATTGTAGCTCAGTGGTAGAGCACTTCCCTTGCATGCGTGAGGCATTGAGTTCGATCCTCAGCACCACATAAAAATAAAGATACTGTGTCCATCTACAACTAAAAAAAAATAAAAAGAAAAAAAAAAGAACGCATAGCAGACAGAAGAGAAATTAAAGCTATGAAAGGGATCCGGGAGGCAGGCTTAGAGCTGCATTGCCCAAGGAAATATCCATCAATAGCAGCCTCACTGACAGCTGTTACCATAATGGGAACTGGCACCTAAAGAGGGGACAAGTCTGGTTTCATTAGTTAAATAGCATTATCTATGTCCAGTGGGGGTGGGGAAAGGAATGGAAGGATTGGTAACCTACCTCCTTCCATAGAAAGGAAAAACAACATGTTCTGCTCTGGCGGGGATAACTAGAATCAAATATCAGTTCTTTACCTTGAATTGAAAAATAGGTTTACTCACCTCTTTCCATCTTTCAGCCAGCCCCATGTAAGGATCCTTGATGTAGCAGGAAGCAAGCACCATCCTTGATCACTGGAAGGAGCACCAAGACTTCATTCTGCCCACCTGGGCTTTTAATTAATTTGGCCATCAGTTGAACAAGTGACTTTGGGCCAATCGTTTTATTAATCTCTTCAGCACCAAGATTCAGTAATACAATCATCTAACTAAGGAAAATAAATTCTGAACTATTTAGGAAATTTAGTTTTCGGGTGTGGGGGGGAGGGTAGTGTGTCCTGGGAACTGAATCCAGGAGTCTCACACATGCTAAGCATGTTCTCTACCAATGAGCGACACCTTCAGCCCAGGAAATGCAATCCTTTAGGAAAGTAAGGTCATAGAGACAGATCTGAACTTCACTAAAGAAAAAAAGGGAAAAAAAGAGAAAAAAAGTTCATTTCATCCCACCTCTGCTTTTTTTTTTTTTTTTTTTGGTACTACAGATTAAACCCAGGGCTTTAAGCATACTGTTCCACTCAACTGTAAACACTCCCCAACCCAAGGCCTTTGCGCATGCTGGGCAAGCACTCTACATCTAAGATATATCCCATCCTCTCATCCTAATGTTAAAAATTCTTTTTTTTGGTACCAGAGATTGAACTCAGGGGTACTCGACCACTGAGCCACATCCCCAGCCCTATTTTGTGTTTTATTAGAGACGAGGTCTCACAGGGTCTCACAGCGTTGCTTAGTGCTTAGCATCCAGTGGCACACACCTGCAATCCCAGCACTTTGGGAGGCTGAGGCAGGAGAATCGCGAGTCCAAAGCCAGCCTCAGCAACAGCAAGGAGCTAAGCAACTCAGTGAGACCCTGTCTCTACATAAAACACAAAGTAGGGCTGGGGATGTGGCTCAGTGGTCGAGTGCCCCTGAGTTCAATCCCTGGTACCAAAAAAAAAAAAAAGAATTCTTTAGAGTTGAATTATTTTTTCCCCCCTTTCTGGTTACATCAGATCTCAAAGATCATAAAGTTTAAGTCATCTTGGTTCTACAGATTCACTGATATAGACATGCTGGCCTGGAGTTTGGGAAAGTCTGATGAACAACTTTCAACCTCCAAACAAAACAAAACAAATTAAAATATAAATGCCAGCTGGACCTAGAAACCCTACTCAACAACTGGACACAGTGGGCAAATTTCTACCTTTAGAGGACATGAACTCCACAGGAAGAATTTTCCACAGTGAAATTCCATTCACTGGAGGTTGTTTTAGGACAAAGCTGAGTAAGTTAAATATTCCAACACCATATGTTCCGTTTTGGCAAGAGATGTAGGTGGGAAGGGAATCTCCATACTAGGGAATGCCCATATCACACCCCAGCTGGCTAGTCATGAAATAAGGAGAAACACACAAATATTTGATCAAAACACTTTTAATAATGGAGGGAAGACACTAGTATCTTTCTTGTCTGCTTTCACTATGTTAGGAAGCATTGGAGCCCACTACTTCAGAGGAGAGGCCATCATTCAACTTAACAGCAGAACCCTCACTCTCTCCTCCTCAGAACTCCTGTTCCCAAAAATCCTATGTTAAGAGTAAATAAACACTACATCTCATTACAAGACAGAAAGGCAGGAAGGAATCACCTGGAGCTTGTCTCCCAAAGTCTGGGGCTCTAAGAACCAGACGGTGGCAAAGACATAAGCCCTGGTCCATGATCAGGCAAACTGGGGAGGAAATGGATTTTGAGAGGGGAAGATGAGGAAAATGCAAGGGACTAGGTAATAAAGGAGAGAGTTATCTAAAACTAGAAGCACACTAGTGCTGGGAAATCCCCCATGATCCCCTGGTGCACTGCTGCAAGCTATGTCACTAGTAGCCCAAAAAGAACATTCATGAGAATGCTCGCATTCACAAGAATGCAAGGTTCTCTCCTTTTTATAATATCCCTTTCTTAATCACATAAGTTCCCAGCAAGCCCTATACTTTAGTGACATTCCTCAACTCTCCATTATTTCAAAACCACCCTCCCTAGTAATATTCATTAAGATACAAACTAACTTCATGTTTCCCAAAATACCCCATAAGAGATCTCTTGGCAAGAAATCTACTTGTTTCCCAACTTTAACAATCCATGATGACTGAGAAGTTGGAGATGTGCTGGCATACTGACCTGATAACAGCTTTGCCTTAATGTGACTCTCAAGGGCTTTACTAGGAAGAAAGTCCTATGCTCTTCACCTCTCCCTACCTCCTAGGTTCAAACCATTAACTACTGGAACATCTTCATTGACAGCACCTTCTGAAGCAGGAGGAGGGAGAAGGAACATGCAGTTTGTTGCTTCTTTTTTCTGATGGGTTCCTTAGGCACTGCCTTGAATACAGGAGGCTAAAATAGGAAAGGAGGCTATCTTCTCCTTGGCTTCTCTGGATTCCTTGGTTGGGGCCACCTCTGCCACAGTTCCTAGAACAAATAGCACTAGTGGTGCCAGGACTCAAGTGGTAATAGAGGTGGAGCTAGAACTCCAGGGCTTTGTGGGCAGCCACGTGACTGGAAAGCTGTGCACCAGCTGCAGAAAGTATGGAACCCATTCCCCATCACCAGCTAGGCAGAGGGTCCTGGGACAAGAAATCCTGCAGAGAATCCTGGTCGCCAGTGAGGAGCTGTCTCTCCAGAGACAGCTGTCAGCTCCTTTGGGCTTGGCTGCAATTCCAAAGATTGTGCTTAGGTGCACTTGCCAAAGGAACAGGGAGAGGGAAAAGGAGAGGCTTCCCTTGAGAATGTGAAAGCTGTAGATAATCTATTTTCTCCAGGTAAAAGAATGAAGAGGGGAGAAAAATTCTTTAGGGGACCATCCCCTGGTAAGCACAATAATTTCCAAGCTTAGGGACTAGAGAAAAGCCACTAGAGACACTGATGTAAGAGAAAAAAGACAAAATAAGGGCTCATAAATCTTGGAGGTCCTTCTATGGAGCTCTCAGTTTCTGCTCCCTAGATCAAAGGGAAGCAGATGCAGAAAACAGGCTCATGGGATTGTGGGGTCATCCTTTCGAGGAAAGGGGGAGAGCCCTGGAGAAGTGATGGAAGGTGAACAGCCAGGGACCAAGGAAAGAGCAGCAATATTCTGAGGGCCATGGGGAGCAAAGGGCTGTACCTGGTGATGAGCCAGCAGCATGTGCTTCTTGAGAGTGGCCCGCTCAAGGAAGCCCTGCCTGCAGAAAATGCAAGTGAAGAGTAGCCCCTCCTTGGGGTGTGTCTTCTGATGCTCCTCCAGAGCTGCCTGGACGGGAAAGGTCTGGCCACACACTTCACAGGTCTTTCTGCTACTGTTTTCTCCTGGCTCCTTTCTCACGGCTTCCTGCAAGCTCAGCTCCTCCATCAAGGGGGTGCTGGTGCCCTCCCTTTCTGGAGTGAGTGCTGTTACAGGGCTTGAGCTCCTCTCTGGTTTAACCCCCTCTTCCATGCCTCCTGAAACATCATTGCTGCCCTGCTCCATTGGCTGGGGTTGATCCAGGCAATCAGGTGGAGGCGGAGGTGGAGGTACAGAAGACTGTTGATTTGCTTTCTCATTACTGTCTATCTCCTTCCCAACTGCTGCCATTGACCCCACCTCCTCCTCTGCCCCAGATGCCTCTTCTGAGTCACCTCGCACTGATATTGCTTTCTCACCTCCACTCTCTGAGCCTCTTCCTGCTAAAGAATCTTCATCAGTCACATCTTCCTCTTCTTCCTCATCCTCGTCCTCTTCCTCAGACAATTCCTCTTCCAGTGATGGCTGCTGTGACTGTTGCTGGGGGAAGCTTCCCACTGCAGAGACTGCAGATTGCTCAGAGCCATTCTCCTGGGCAGCTCCTCCACCCTCTGGGAGTGTGGCACCACCATTAGGGATCTGGCCCCCCAGGTGCATCCGAACATGCTGCTGCAGAGTGACAGCATTAGTGAACTTCTTCTGGCAGATAGGGCAGGAGTTCTGGGCCCGGGCAGCTGGACTGGCCTTATGGCCCACGAAATGCGCACGCAGATTACCCCGGGTGGAGAAGGCTCTGCCACACACTTTGCATTTGAAGGGCCGCTCACCTCCATGTTGGCCATAATGCAGGCGGAGAGCCCGAGGACAGCTCAGCACCCGGAGGCAGATGACACACTGGTTAGGTCCGGAGGAGGCTGAGGATGAAGGCGCAGGGGCAGAGGTGGTGGGGGCTCCTGATGGAGTAGAGGCTACTGCCACGGCTCCTTGTCGGTCAATCTTTTCTACCAGCTGCTGCAGCTTGGATGTCTCAGAGGGTGAGGCCCCCAGGGGCTCTAGCACATAAGGGAAGGGGAAGCTGCCAGTGGATTTGAAGTGGTTGGTAAGCAGTGCCCAGCTTGGTAGCGAAGTTACCAGCTTACTTAGCTGCATGCGGGTTGCTGTGCCACTTTCTGCCACTCCACTGACGGCTGAACCTTCACTCCCTGGGGGAGTGTTTTCATCAACTTTACTCTTGGGCTCCACTGCTTTCATGAGCACAAACTTATTGAAAGCAGGGAGCCCAGGAGCTGTGGCTGTCCCTGCCCCGGTGGAGAGCAATGTGAGGCTCTCTGTGGCACTGAGTGCTGTGGTGGAGGCCACCAGAGGCTTGCGTTCCATACCTCCACCTGGTGTGGTTGCCTCCTCCTCAGCCTTCTCTGGTGGTACAGACATACCATAGGGCAGGCCGCTGCTGGTGATGACGTAGTCAAGGTGCTCTGGCACTGGATGTGGGTTCATCTGCACATGTGGGTACTTCTCACGATGCCGGTGGAAATGCACTTTGAGGTTCCCACGGGTGGTAAAGCGGTTGCCACAGACATTGCACTTATAGGGCCTCTCACCGGTGTGGGAGCGGAGATGGATCTGCAGGGCACTGTCACTGCCAAATACTTTGGCACAGAAGCGGCATTTGTGCCTTCCACCTGGTTTCTCCAAGGGACCCATCACTTCATAGCCCAGCTCACCACTTCCATTCTTTGGCTTCAGGAGCCCTGGGGAGGCAGTGGACTCAAGGCCTCGGGCTGCCCCAAGACACTGTGCTGCCAGTAGTCCTGTGGTGCCTGGGAATGCTAGATGAGGTGAGGCAATCAGCTGATCTGTGCTGCCTGGAAGGGCAGGGGAGGGGGCAGGAGCAGGCTTGTGGTTTCGCCCAACCCCTCCAGCAGAGAAGGGATGCTGTGCCCCCAGTGGGTGATAAAGGTGGAAGAAAGCCTGCTTGGGTGTTTCTGCCCCTGAGGAGGAGGAGGAAGAGGAGGAAGGTGCCAGTGTCTTGCCAGTCTGAACAGGCTTGATGGGGCTGAAGAGGGGTAGTAGGGGTTTGGTGGAGGAGGCAGTCCCTGTCCCAGGTAGCTCTGAAGGACTGGCAGGGGCACCTACAGACTGGCCTAAGGAGCCAAGCAGCAGCACCTGCCGGCAGATTTGCTCAGTCATCTGCATCTGATGGATTTGCCGCTGCTGCAGCACACGCAGCTCTTCCAAGATCAGAGGAATGTTCAAGTGGCCGCTGCCTACACCTGGGGGTGGAGGGGGAGGTGGTGGAGGGGGGGGTGCAGGAGTGGATTCTGGAGGTAATGGGGTTGCTCCCAGCTTGGGACTGGCCAAGATCAGGCCCCCACCTCCCCCAGCCGCTGTACCTGTGGCAGCGACCAGGAAATGCCCTGAAGACTCCTCTCCTCTACGGTCTGGGCCCCAGGTGGGATCAGTCGGCCCAGAGGATGCGGATTCTGGAGGGTTGCTGTTCTCTGTGTCCATGACTTGGGGACTGCTGTGACCCTCAGGCCGGGGTTCAGAAGCGGCATTGGAGTTGTTGGGGTTCTCTTGGCCCCCGATTATCAACATTACAGGAGATTCAGTAGAACATGCATTCTGGTGGGCGAGGAATTCAGTTGGGTCGGTGAATTGTGCGCAGCATTTGGCACAGACTTGGGGGTGGTCCTCCTCGCTAGCATCACCTGAGAAGAAGACAAGGAGAGAGCGTGGGTGGTGCGTTGGGTTGGCTACACAGAGGCTCTAATTAACAAGGAGCCGCTAGCTGGGGGTGGGGAGATGAGCTCACCATTAAGCCCTGGGGGAGGCTAGATAGAGCTCAGTCTTGAATCTCGCGAAGAGATTCACCCCAGTAAGGGGGGGGGATCACGCACACTCCACTCTCCTCCTCCGTCACCTCACTCCCCCCACCCCTTCTCCGGGCCTGGGGAGTGGGAATGGGTGAGGACTGCGACCTATGCACAGAATTATGCATTTTATCCCGCCCACCGTAAGTCCTTATCCCCGCGCGTCCCCTCCCTCCTCACCTCTGCCGGAGCCTGGCCCTACCGCACCTCCGAGCTCTGCAGGCTCCCCGCAGGGCCCCCCGAGACGTGAGCTCCTCCCGGCTTCGTGCGCCATGGTTGTGGGGGAAGCGGAGGGCCGGATGGGGTGGGAGACAATGGGTATCACGATTGGGGAAGCGACCGCGGCCGCCGGGGCTGCGGCAAGATCTGCACCCAGCGGCCCAGACTGCAGAGATGAAAATCGGCGGCGGCGGGGGCAGGGAGCAGCGGCGGAGGGGGAGGGGAGCGAGGAGGCGCGGAGGAGGGGAGGAGCTGGAGCGAGAAAGCTGGGAGAGGGGAGATGGGGAAGGAGGGTTTGCGAGGAGGAGCTGCTGGGGAGGGAAGCGAGAGCGGGGGGCGAGAGCCTCAGCGCTAAGGGGGTTGTGGGGACGGGAGCCCTGACCCTCAGAGGGTTTCCCGAGGCTCAGTGACAGGTGCTGTGAGGCACGGTGGGGGTCTACCTTTCCTTGCCGGCTGCCAGCTCCCCCCCGTTCCCAGATGTCTTTGCCCAGGCCTGCTCCCCGCCACCTCCGCCTAAGCTCAAGGGGCACAGTGGGAAACGTAGCCTTGCTCAATGGAGCAAGGCGATAGGCTTCTCTTATTTTCTTTTGGATAAAGGATCCGCTGAGCCTGGAAAACGTGGCTTCCAGAGAGAGGGTGGTCTCATCTTCTTAGGGGTCTGAAAACCAGAGGGGAAGGAGCCCCAAACGTCCTCTCCTCGCCATCACCCCCGCCCATTACTCCCAAGTTTTGTCCCTCACTTCAATTCCCACACTACCCCCAATCCCTCTCCACAAAAGAAGTTTCTCAGAGTGAGAGGCTGCAAGGTAGAATTTCCAAGGAAGTCATTTCAGGTCTGCTGTCTGCGGAACACGAAGTCCCTTCACTCCCTGCCTCTCCTCCCCCAGAAGAATAGCTGAATGCAAACTACTGCACAGACCACCGGGCCAACACCTAATAGAGTTCATTGTTATTTAAATAGCCAGTCTTTTATTTAGTGCCCTCATCTCTACCCTCTTCCTCCTCTGTTCTCCTCTTTCAGCACTTGCACACTGTCGTTATAACCGACAGTGGATTTGGGGAGATGCCTGCAGAGGCCTACTGAGGCCCATCCAGCTAACCTGGGGGGAGGGGAACTTCTGAAACAATGAAGAAAATGCAGTAGAAGCTACCAGTCAGCCTCTCAGAGTCCAAATCCCTTTTATTCCCCAACCCGGTTTGAATGCCTAGAGTGACTGACACCTGCTCACTCCCACAGAGCAAGAGGTTAGGTAGGGCTAAATAAGATGCATCTTGGGCCCGGTAGTCTGCATTCCCTTTCCGCCTTGAAATGAGTCCTAACGGGTTTTCCAATTCCTAAAACACTATTTTACATTTGCTTTTTTTTTTTTTTTTGGTTTTGGTACTGGGGCGCTTAATCACAGACCCACATCCCCAGCCCTTTTTTGGATTTTATTTAGAGACAGGGTCTTGCTGATTTGCATAGAACCTCGCTAAATTGCTGAGGCTGGCTTTGAACTCAAGATCCTCCTGCCTCAGCCTCCTGAGCAGCTGTTATTAAAGCAGCTGGGATTACAAATAATGACATAATCCCAGCTATTACTTGTAATCCCAGCTGGGGTGGGGGCACTCAGGCAGAATGATCGCAAATTTGAGGCCAGCCTCAGCAATTTAGCAAGACGCCGTCTCAAAAATAAATGCAGCTCAGTGGTGGAGCATCCATGTAACACACACACACACACACACAAAGTAACCACAGGTCCTTTGTTTTGTGGTTTGCTTGGGCATCAGTAAACTCACCTTGTTCTTAATCCCAATTATTGCCTGGTTGGTAAACTGAGGCCTGGTGATCAGTCAGTATGCTATGCCACCATTTCCCTTATTTTTTTTTATTAGAGTTATTATAGTTATACATAGTAGTTCATCCTGACAGACTCATACATTCATGGAAATCCATTTCAGTTCATGATCTTCCCTATTCTCTCCTGTCCTCCCTCCCCTCTCCCGTTCTCCTTTCTCTACTTGACTTCTTTTCCCTCATCTATTCACCATTTCCCTTTTTGTAAAGTCATAATAGTGTAGCCTTCCTTTCTTTCCTTTTTTTTACTGGTGCTGGAGAATGAACCCAGGCCTTGCACCAGTTATATCCCTAGCTTGAAAAACTTCTGACTTTTTTTTGGTGGTCTGGGGATTGAACCCAGTACCTTGAGCATGCTAGGAAGCACTCTAGGAATGTCTGAGCCACACCCCCAGCTCTTATATGGGCATTATTAAGTTTGGAGAGTCCTAAATATTACCGATTTGAGAACTGACATTGTCAATAGTAAAATAATGAAATTAACCTAAAACACGCATATACTAAAAACTAAGATGTTTTTCCTATTGTTTATTATTATTTTTCTCTGTGCTAGGGATTGAACCCAGGACCTCATGCGTGCTTGGCAAGCACTCTACCACTGAGCTACACCCCCATCCCCAATCTTATTGATTTCTGAGTTAAGATATTGGTTAATATTAGCATATATCAAGCCAGGCGCAGTGGCTCACTATAATCCCAGCACTTTGGGAGGCTGGGACAGGAGAATTGCGAGTTCAAAGCCAGCCTCAGCAATGGGGAGGTGCTAAGCAACTCAGTGAGACCCTGTCTCTACATAAAACACAAAATAGGGCTGGGGATGTGACTCAGTGATTGAGTACCCCTGAGTTAAATCCCCAGTACCAAAAAAAATTAGCATATATCAAGGATAAGGCATCATTAAGGGGGAGAGCTGATACAACCTAATTAAAATATTAATAACCCCACTGTATTTTCAACATAAATTTTGCCTGTCTTTACAAATTGAAACCATCTTTGTTTTATTTTGTTTTTTAATTTTTGGTACCAGGGATTGAACTCAGGGGTACTCGACCACTGAGCCACATCCCCAGCCCTATTTTGTATTTTATTTGGAGGTAGGGTCTCACTGAGTTGCTTAGCGCCTCACCATTGCTGAGGCTGGCTTTGAACTTTGAGATTCTCTTGTCTCAGCCTCTGGAGCTGCTGGGAGTACAGACACGCGCACACCTGGCCTCAATTATGTTTTGAAACTATAGGTAACCCTAAGGATTTTAGCATTTTGAATCACAGCTCTGAAACAGGCTCTCTACTTGCAGGCCTGGCTCTTCCAAATGAGGAAGAAGGGGTCTGTTTTTACAGCAAGTCACAGGTTAATACACTGTGGTTTATTTTTACAGGTAAGGAAACTGAAGCTCTGAGAGGTTAAGTGACTTTTCTAAGTTCACACAGTAATTCACTGTAGCAGGCATTCACAATTTTGACTGCTGTCCAGTGCTTTCTCAAGCACATCATATTGTGTGGCTAGAGAAAGGGCCCTGTGTGGCTCCTACCTGCCATTTGCTCTCTGGCCTGAGTAAGGGAATCAGATGAAGACTTTCTACTGAGCATTTATTAATTAGCATCGAACATTTGATATCCAGTTGCTGTTTTGTCAAGTCTTCTGACAAGAAAAAAAATCCTTTTCTTTTCATCTTCTCCTGGGAAACACTGTCCCCTTTTTTACTCTTTAATGAAATGTGCTTTCTGATGCGTAATTTGATCTACACTCTTCTTTAAGGTAAATTTAGCCCCTGGTGAAAGGTGACAGATCAACAGCCACCTGTAAGAGGAACCCTTCACTTCTCAGCACTTTACACTCACTGTAGATCCTGAAAAGGGGGGCAGGATTTTTATGCAGACATGAATAAAGTCACAAACACAGGAAGAAACTAAGCTAGATAGCAGATGAAGTGAGGTCACATGCAGAGTCTAGGGTAGATATAGAATTAGGACCTGGACATGCTTGTTTAAATTTACAAAGAGCAGAAATGACAAAGAAAAAGGAATCCAGGTGGCTTCCCCCTCTAAACTTGGTGCCCCATCACACTGTTGCTTTAGGCTTAGGAGAGAATGGTTAGGGAGAAAAATAGATGGCTTGTGTGTGTCAGTGTAGCATATTTGAACAGAGGTTCTCAAACTTTATTGCCCATTAGGATTTCCTTGAGCTTTTAAGGATTCTGATGTTCAGAGCTGGGCGCCATGGCACACACCTGTAATCTCAGCACTTTGGGAGGCTGAGACAGGAGAATCGTGAGTTCAAAGCCAGCCTCAGCAATGGCGAGGCAACAAGGAACTCAGTGAGACCCTGTCTCTAAATAAAAACACAAAATAGGACTGGGGATGTTGCTCAGTGGTTGGGTACCCCCGAGTTCAATCCCTGGTACCAAAAAGTAAAAAGAAAAAAGAAAAAAAAAAAGAATTCTGAGGTTCAGGCCATGCCCTAGGCTAAATTAAGTCAGAATCCCTAAGGGTAAGATCTAAGCATTAGTATTTTTTAAAAGCTCCTCAGTGATTCCAGTGTACAAGTAAAGGGCTGGAAGTGTAGCTCAGTGGTACAGTACTTGCTTAGCAAGAGGGAGGCCCAGGGTTCAATCCCCAGCACCAAAGAAACAAAAACAAAAACAAAGACAAAAGCAAACAAGCAAAACAATGTACATACAAACCGGGCACAGTGGTGCTCCTCTGTAATCCCAGAATTTTGGAAGGCTGAGACAGGAGAATCGGGAGTTCAAAGCCAGCCTCAGCAAAGGCGAGGCGCTAAGTAACTCAGTGAGACCCTGTCTCTACATAAAACACAAAATAGGGATGGAGATGTGACTCAGTGGTCGAGTGCCCCTGAGTTCAATCCCCAGGACCAAAAAAAAAAACAACAAAAAAAAACATACAGCCAAAGATGAGAACTACAGTATTAGAGGACTGTCCTTACTATCAAACCTTCCACCCTGTTCTTCACAAACTAAACCTGGTCAAAATTGGGATAGAAGCCGGGCGCGGTGACGCAAACCTGTAATTCTAGCACTTAGGGAGGCTGACAGGAGAATTGCAAGTTCAAAGCTAGCCTCAGCAATAGTGAGGCACTAAGCAACTCAGTGAGACCCTGTCTCTACATAAAACACAAAATAGGGCTGGGGATGTGGCTCAGAGGTCAAGTGCCCCTGAGTTCATCTCCAGTACCAAAAAAAAAAAAAATTGGAATAGAGGCAAAAGAAGCTGCTCGGTGCCAAATTTTCCCCTTAGGCTCCCTCTCTACTCTGCCCACAATCATACTTTAGCTTTTTTGTGTCCTTTCCTGGTGAAAAAAATCTGTTTGATGGAATAGTGTTCTATTTGAAAAAATAGATTTTCTTTCTTTCTTTTTTTTTTTTTTGGTACGAGGATTTGAACTCAGGGGCTCTTGACCACTGAGCCACATCACCAGCCCTATTTTGTGTTTTATTTAGAGACAGGGTCTCACTGAGTTGCTTAGTGCCTCACTGTTGCTTAGGCTGGCTTTGAACTCGGGATTCTCCTGTCTCAGCCTCCCTAAGTGCTGGGATTACAGGCTTGAGCCACCGCACCCAGCTTGAAAAAATAGAATTTGATATAATTTACATCTGACTGTGAATTTAAGGAACTGCATTGCTTTGCCCAGGGCATGTGCATCTTCAATATTTCTTTCTTTTTTCTTCTTAAATTTTTTTTTTAAATATTTTTTAGTTGTAGATGGACACAATATCTTTATTTTATTTTATCTTTATTTTTATGTGGTGCTGAGGATCGAACCCAGTGCCTCACGCATGCGAGGCAAGCGCTCTACCACTGAGCCACAATCCCAGCCCCTTTTCTTCTTAAATTTGAGTTGACAATTGAGTCATCTTTCTTTTCTGTCCTTTCTTTTTTTTTTTTTTTTTTGGTACTGGGGATTCAGGAGATTCAACTTAGGAACACTATGCCACTGAGCTACATCCCCAGGCCTTTTTATTTATTTATTTGTTTATTTATTTATTGGTACCAGGGATTGAACCCAGGAGTGCCTAACCACTTAGCCACATCACCATCTCCAGCCCTTTTTTTTTTTTTTTTTTTTTAAATATTTATTTTTTGGTTGTAGGTGGACAGAATATCTTTATTTTATTTTTATGTGGTGCTGAGGATCGAACCCAGTGCCTCATGCATGCTAGGCGAGCACGCTACCACTGCGCCACAACCCCAGTCCCTCCAGCCCTTTTTTTATTTTTAATTTTGAGACAGGATCTCACTATGTTACTTAGGGCTTTGAACTTACCATCCTCCTGCCTCAGCTTTCCAAGCCGCTGGGGTTACAGGTGAGCTCCACTGTGTCCAGCTAAGCCATATTTCTAGTTGTAAGATGAAAATTCTTATTCTACAGAGTTAGAGCATCATTCAGCTACAAAGGAGCAAAGCATACTATGTAAGCACTTGCCTAAATGTACTTGCACTTAACATTGGACCAATATAAATTGGTAGCTTCCATAATTATACATTAATATTTTTTTTTTATATCAGGGATTGAACTCAGGGGCACTCAAACACTGAGCCACATCCCCAGCCCGATTTTGTATTTTATTTGGAGACAGGGTCTTACTGAGTTGCTTAGCGCTTTGCCATTGCTGAGGCTGGCTTTGAACTGGCAATTCACCAGTCTCACCCTCCCAAAATGCTGGGATTATAGGCATGCGCCACCGTGCAAGCCCCAGCCTTTTTACATTTTATTTAGAGACAGGGTGTCCCTAAATTACTTACTGCCTTGCTAAATTGCTGAGACTGTCTTTGCACTCAAGTTTCTCCTACCTCAGCCTCCTGAGTTGCTGGGATTACAGGAGTGAGTCACCATGCCTGGCCTGAGTTGCTTTCTGTCTACTGAGAAATGTGTTCTTTCTTATTCTACCCTGGGTTAGGGGTGGGGGATGAGAGAGGACCTGCAGCTGAACATCCCAAGGGGCTCAATGCCTGAGAGATGAAACTCTACTTCTAGGTGTAAAGATAAAGAGAATAGAGACCTCAAAACTCTATTTTTGCCTTCTTTCCCCTTTTGCTGTTCTTGCTGTCTGCCAACTTCCATCTCAAATATTCCTTTCTCTCCTTCTAGATCTCTTTGGCTGTTGTCCTGGTTTCTCCTTCTCACTAAATATCTGGGTTTCTGATAGCTTTCTTTATTTCCCAGATGTACTAGTTTGCAGTTTCCCCAGTTACATCCCTTATGTTCTCTAATTCAGATTTCTAGACTCTGTAGAGGAGTTTTTCCCCTCCCCTCTCCAGAGTTTTTAGTAAATTGACTATTTCCTGCTCATCACTTATGTGCAGTAACCATTAGGTTTTGGTGTCCTGGTCAGGAAGCTGAGCAAACACAGGGTTGGAAAACAAGTTTCTTCAGACTGTTTCTTGGTGCTGTCCTAGATCACTGCAAACATGGAGCTTTAAAAATATGCAACACAAGTCCAGCATTTGCTTATCATATGTGGTAAACTTTGCTTAAAAGAGGGCAAAAAAGCCAGCAGGGTAGCACGTATCTGAAATTGAGGCTGAAGCAGGAGGATGGAAAGTTCAAGGCCATAGAGTGCTTGTCTGGCATGTGCCTGGGTTCAGTTCAATCCCCAGTATGGCATGACAGTGTGGGGGGCTGGGGGTTTGAGGCCAGCTTTAGTAATTTAGTGAGACTCTCAGCAACTTAGTGAGACCCTTTCTCACATTTAAATTTTAAAAAAGGCTGGTGAGGGCCGGGGTTGTGTGGCATTAGGTTCGATTCTCAGCACCACATATAAATAAATGAATAAAACAAAGGTTCATCAACAATTAAAATAATCTTTTTTTAAAAAAGGCTGGGGATATAGTTCAGTAGTGTGTCCCTGAGTTAAATCTCCACTACCCACCCCCCAGAAAAAAGAAAGAAAGAAATGGGGTGGGGGGTACTCCAGAGAGCATTAGTGGCACTCTCTGGGCTATTAAATAAATGCTCTGCAGCCGGGCGCGGTGGCACACGCCTGTAATCCCAGCACTTAGGGAGGCTGAGACAGGAGAATCGCGAGTTCAAAGCCAGCCTCAGCAAAGGAGAGGCGCTAAGCAACTCCGTGAGACCCTGTCTCTACATAAAACACAAAATAGAGCCGGGGATGTGGCTCAGTGGTCGAGTGCCCCTGAATTCAATCCCCAGTACCAAAACAAAAAAACAAACAAACAAACAAAAATAGGGCTGGGGATGTGGCTCAGTGGCCAAGTACGCCTGAGTTCAATCCCTGGTACCGTAAAACAAAAAACAAAAAACAAAAAACCAAAAAAAAAAAGGAATTTTAGTGAGTCACCTCAAATTGCCAATGAGACCCAACGAAACTTTAGGTCATGAAAGTAGCCTAGGTAAGATCTTTTTTTCTCAGGGGGAACTCTGAAAACCCTTAGAAGTATTCAAGGCTGAGTTTAACAGAAGTTACCAGTGTTTGCTTGCTCTCTGCATTTGTTTTTGCCTTTCAGAGCTTAAAGGCAAAATTTCAAATGAAATGTGTTGCTTCCATTGGGTTCAAGCCTTTATTTTTCCTATGGGAATGGCACTGTAACAGCATCCTCATGCCCCAGGTTTCCATAGCCCCAAGTAGGGGCTACATTTCAAGGAGCTTGAGAATCCATTCAAGGCAGTTGCTAAAGATACCTTTTAACTCCCTCACAGAACACTCTTCTTCATCTGTGGTATGGGGAATGGGTGAGCAGATGGGAGGAAGGAGCTAGGATGCCTCTTAGGGGTTGGGGGTGGGTGTTCAGCATAGTTCTACAATTGAACCAGCAGGGGAGCAGGACTGTGAGGCAGCTCTGAGGCTCTAGGAGAAGTCTCCTGTAGAGCACAAAGAGGAAACATCCGGCCTATAGCAGCATTAAGGAAGGCTAATGTGTCTCAAGAGGGAAAGATGCCACCACCATAGAACCTCTAAATATGGGCACAGTGGGATCTCAGCAAAGCAATGACTTGGGAGGACTTGTCCTACCCCAAACTTAACTTGTCTGTTAAGATTGTTTCATTGTGGGGCTGGGATTGTAGCTCAGTGGTAGAGCGCTTGCCTCGCATGCGTGAGGCCCTGGGTTGGATCCTCAGCACCACGTACAAAGCAATAAAATAAAGACATTGTGTCCATCTCCAACTAAAAAAAAAAAAAGATTGTTTCATTGTGGGGCTGAAGTTGTGGCTCAGTGGTAGAGCGCTTGCCTAGCGAGTGTTTGGCACTGGGTTTAGTTCTCAGCACTGCATATAAATAAATAAATAAAGGTCCATCAACAACTAATTAAAAAAATTTGAAAAATTTTTTAAAAAAAAGATTGTTTCATTGTACTTGGAGCACAGATTTGACCCGAAGTCATTTTTTCATGAGGGGTGGAAAGGCAAGTTTAATCCATGATTAGTTTTAATCACTACAAATACACTATCCTAGAGCTTTTCATGGTACATGTCTCAGAAAGAAATGCTGAAGTTTGCCAATAATTTCCTGGTCATGTTTCAGCACTTGCCAGAAGTATCACTGCACTCACATAAAATGATAATAACAATATTCACACACGTTTAATGCTTAATTATGTTAGGTACTTTACTACATGTATTAAGCACTTATGCTGGACATTTTTCCAAAAAAAAAAAAAAGTTACACATACTCACTTAAAAAAATTTTTTTTTAGTTGTCAATGGACCTTTATTTTATTAATTTATATGCGATGCTGACAATCGAACCTAGGGCCTCACACATGCTAGGCAAGGGCTCTGCTACTGAGCTATAACCCCAGCCCCCACACTTATTTTAATTCTCACAATCTAATGAGATAGCTAGTATACTCATCTTTACAGATGAGGAAACCGAGGCACAGAGAGGTAAAGCAAACCAAATAAAGTTGCACAGCTAACTAAGTGGTGGAGTTGGGATTTGTCAAAAACAAAACAAAACAAAACAAAAAAACAATCCTGAAAACATGGTTTCAGTGCCCTTGTGTCTAATCCTAGACTACATTATTGAGTATATCAACTATTTGCTAAGTAAATAGTTGATCCCTGAGCCAGGACTTTTAGACTTTCACAGTGTGCACACATGTAGCCTGACAAGTATATCCAAAACTTGCTTGATCCTAAGAATTACGTGCACACTTGCAAAAGTGACCCTTGATCAGATCTACTCACAAACAAGTTTAGAAAATCCTGATTTACTGGAGTGAGCATACCTGCCCTGAGCATCTGGAAACCTAAATTTTTTGCTTTTCACTGTCTCTTAGGCTTAAAAAGTGTCGGTTTTTAAAACCTTCCGCACTCAATTATCTGCTTTTCACTTCCTGGAATGTTAAAAGAATACATACAATTTTGCCCCTCAGGAATTCTGTTACTCAAAAAACATATACAGCGATATCTTTGTAAGATGACTGCATATATTAGCAGGTATGTTAACTTGGATGTTTTTTGGTTTGTTTTTAAGTTTGACCACCCTTCCAACACAAATTTCATGCAAACGTGTTGGCCAACCTCCCCTCCGGATGACACGGATACACACCCCAAACCAGGCTGCATTCTGACCGACATTAGCTCTCTCCCTCTGGGAGCTCTGATCGGCTCTCGGCTCAGCCCAACAATGAGAAACTTTTTTCTCTTGTCCCTCAGGGGAACCTTCACGTTTATCCAATTCATTCTCTTGCAACCCAACTCTCCAGAAAAAAAGAGGGGGGGGGATCCCACCCCTAAGAGACGGGTCTTCAGGTCTGAGGACGTTACTTAGCAACGGCACAAAGACCAGTGAGCAAAGGGGGACCTGGGGAGAAAACTCTTGGGTGGGGAGACACAGCCAGTTTGAAAACTCCATTTCATCCAGAGAAAAACAAGGAAAACACAAACAGAATGAATCCCGAGAAAAGCCAAGGGGGGCTTTTCTCCAGCGCAGGTCAGCTCCTTACTCCCCGCATCTCAACTCTTTCACACCCCCAACGCCCGAGTCCTCTCCGCCCCAGTTTCGCCCATGGCCCAGGTGCCCTCCCTTTGCCCTGGCCTGACCCACGCAGGGTGGGACTCAGGGTCCCCCACCGCTCCCCAGCACCCACCGTTCTCAGACGCACTGGGTCCTTCGCAGTCCGAGATTAACTGTTGGGGTTTCCGCTGCTTTCGCCGAGACATTCCCGGGTAGAGAGAGGTGGGAGAGGGAGGGGCAACGCACTTAGTCTCAGCCGGGGTGACCTGGTCCGATCTCCTCCCCGGGTCTGAAGCAAACGGATGCCTCTCCCCCAGTGCAAATCACTGTGAAGCAGAGATGTTCCCCCTTCCCAGAGACAGACCGACTCTGATTCCCGGTTCCCGACTCTCTCTCTTTCTCTCTCAATCTCTGCAAGTCTTTAAAGGGGAGACGCCCCCTTTTTTTCCTCTGCTTCTTCCCTACGCTTCTGCAGCTCCCATTGTAAAAGCAAAAATCCTAATCTTTCCGCACACTCTTTTCTTTTGTACTGCAGAGGAAAGGATTTAACCCTCTCCTCCCTGCGAGGGCTCTGGCCTCTCCCTGAGCTGTATGTTTATAGACTGTCCCTCACTTGTTTTTCTAACTCTTCTCCAAGATCTTCTCAATGCTTTTTGATTCTTTCATAATTCTGTGTCTCTCTGTTGGATAATGTGGCTGCTTCTGGGGGTATAAACTGAACTAAGAACTGTCTGGTATATCCTGATTACAAGGGCAAGAAGTCAGCTGCTTCCAGGACAAAATGCGGATATGAAAGGTTGGCAGAAAGACTGATTGAAGATTGATGGGTATTATAATAACTGTGTGTATAGCTTTTGATAATTTACATGATGTTTTCATTTATGTCACATAGTTTGAAGATTACAAGTCTGCGATTAACACAGCAGGTTTGGCTATTCCTATTTATGGGAATCCCCTTTACAGGTAAATCAAAAGACTCAGTGATATCAGGTAACTTATCCACGATTGTACAGCTGTGATGTAACAGACTGAAGCCAGAAGCATTCTCTGTATTGGTAAAGACACAATATGACACCAGACTGCTAGCATGAAGGAAAAAAAAAAAAAAAAAGCTTAATCTCAAGGAATTTAACTTAAAATAGCAAAGAAACAGTATCTTTCTGTGTCCCAATTCAGTCCAGTTCTCATAGTCAAAGTGATGCCACTAAGAATTTATCAGGTAAGTTCCTTGGTGCCCCACAGTAAAAACTACACAGAGTCACTTTTAGCTCAACATCAAGGAATTTTCTAACAACATGGTGGACTCTTTAGTGAATTTGTGAGCTCTCTATAATATGTTCACACACAGGCTGAAAATAATTTGTCATTGATTCTGTGTAAAGGATTTTCTTGTTGATATGAAATTGGATCTTTAAGATATCCTCCATCTCAATAATATATTTGGCAAACAACCATAGATATCTTCAGTTCATCCTGAACACTAAGGATCATTTTATTGTTCTGATTATGCTGTTTCTATCTAAATTTGAATAATATTGGAAATAATATTGGGCATAGACTATGCCACATATGCCCTCTCTTCCAGCTGTAATGCCTGAGACTCCTTCTTTTGCCCTTATGTAATTTTGCTCTTCTGACTGAGGTGAGAGATCATTTGAAACACCATCAGTTGGAAAAGTGGAGATTATTTCCCCCTTTTAAGTTTAGTTCTCTTTTTTAAAAAAATTACTTTGTAGTTGTATATGGACAGCATGCCTTTATTTTATTTATTTTTATGTGGTGCTGGGAATTGAACCTAGTGCCTCACGCATACTAGGCAAGTGCTGTGCCACAGAGCTACAGCCCCAGCCCATGATGTACACCTCTGATGGCTGAATCTTCAGAGAAAGCAAAGCAAAGCTACTCACAGCCCAGGGCATAAATTCAAGTTTCCTGCATTTCTTCCTTTATAGAAGGCTAGTTTGGCAAATATTAAGAAAAGGAGAAGACAGATGATGGGAGAACTACTGCTAACAACTGAGGCAAGTACCCACTTCTTTTTTTTTTTTTTTTTTTAGTTGTTGATGGACACAATGTCTTTATTTTATTGCTTTGTATGTGGTGCTGAGGATCGAACCCAGGGCCTCACGCATGCGAGACAAGCGCTCTACCGCTGAGCTACAATCCCAGCCCCAAGTACCCACTTCTGAAGAGGTTTGGGAAGTACTCTAGTCTTTGCTTTGCAGTTCACAGAATTTCCATTATTGTTCCAGACTTTTAGTGTTAGGACCCTAGATGGCTCCTTCATTCTCCACCCTTGGAACTCTTTTTCTGACGTTGCCTAATTCATTACGCATACTTTCTTGTGGCACACAGGTACCATTATTACTAGACTAGTGTAGGAGAAATGGGGACACTGAGGCCAAGAAAACCTCTAATTCTTCAATGAAATAGGCTAGATCCTGGGGCTGGGGCTGTAGCTCAGCGGTAGAGTGCTTGCCTAGCATCCGTGAGGCACTGGGTTCGATCCTCAGCACCACATATGAATAATAAATGAACAAAGTGAAGATCCATTAACAACTAAAAAAAATATAAAAAAAGATTAAAAAAAAAAAAGGAAAAAAATAGGCTAGATCCTGTCACTCTCTCATCCCACCGTTTTCATCATTTATTTCCTTTGTGAGGAAAAGAGAGAAGGAGCAGGTTTCTGCTTTTCTCAGGAGTCTGTGAATTCTCCAAAGGGAAAGACTCTGTATTTGTCTCTTCCCTGAATCTTAGCTATCTTCATTTTTTCCTATTTTTTCCCTCCCTCCTTCTTGCTGGCCTTATTGTGAAAGGAAGGACTCTTTCCCCTCCTCTCCTTTCTTCCGCCCTCCCCCATTTACCATTTTTTCCCTTTTACCTCTCCTCTGTGGCCTCTTGACCTCCCCACAGAGTTACAAAAGTAGAATCCTTGAAGAGATGTTGCTGTGGGAATGTTAATGAGCCTTCCCCACAAAGGGGCAAAGACTTTACTTCACTGAGTTGGAAAAAAGCCCCTTTGAAAAGGGGTTTTCTGTGTGTGGTGAAGTGGAGAGGGGAGGGGAAGGAGAGAGAGGGAGAGAGGAGAGAAGAAGGGAGGAAGAAAAAGAGCAAGAAAATGAAAAAAGGAGAGAGAAATGAAAGAGGGAGAGACTCAATTCCAGAAGAAAATATTAGAATAATAAATTAGAATAACAAATTTCTTTCTTCAATTTGTTATCTGATTTTTGGAAAATGCTCCATGGTCTTTTGACCTTGTAAACTAAAGGCTTAATTCCAAACAAAACTGAAGAGGCACTCAAGGGCATTGGAGATAATAAAGGATAGGAAAAAGCGCCTTATCCTGGCACTCCCCCTACCCCTTATTCCTTCTCATGTGGCAGCCTGAGAGGCTCTGGGGGAGGCTCTAGATGGGGAGGGGAGCTGGTGGTAAAGATAAGCTCTTTCTTCTCTATGTCTTTCCTTCTTCTGATATTTTCTCACTTTATCAGTATTTACTATTTTAGTTGCCCTATGGGTCATTGGTCTAATAATTTCTTTCTCTTCAGGAATATTTTACTGTCCTGTTGAAGCATTTAAATCATGGAGCCAACCTTTAAACCAGATCACCTAAGCATAATCTGTTTCCTTCATTTGTGTGTACAGGTTGTTCCTGGGTTAGTTAAGATGGATCTCAGGGTATTTTTTGTTTGTTTGTTTTTGGGTTTTTTTGGTACCAGGGATTGAACTCAAGGGTACTCAACCACTGAGCCACATCCACAGCCCTTTTTTGTGTTTTATGTAGAGACAGGGTCTCACTGAGTTGCTTTAGTGTCTTGCTTAGGCTGGCTTTGAACTCGCGATTCTCCTGTCTCAGCCTCCCAAAGTGCTGGGATTACAAGTGTGAGCCACCTCGCCGGGCTGGATCGCAGGGTATTTTGATGTCCAAATCAAGTCCTTTAGAAGCAAAGATATGTTGTTGCAAGCAAGTGGATAATGTTTTTTTTTTTTTTTGTATCGGGGATTGAACTCCAGGGCACTCAACTACTGAACCATATCCCTAGTCCTTTTTAATATATATATGTATATTTGGTACCAGGGATTGAACTCAGGGGTACTTGACCACTGAGCCACTTCCCTAGCCCTGTTTTGTTTTATGTAGAGACAGGGTCTCACTGAGCTGCTTAGCGCTTTGCCTGTTGCTGAGGCTGGCTTTGACCTCGTGATTCTCCTGTCTCAGCCTCCCAAAGTGCTGGGATTACAGGCTTGCGCCCCCGCACCTGGCCCTTTTTAATATTTTATTTAGAGATTTAGAGATAGGGTCTTGCTAAATTGATGAGGCTGGCTTTGAACTTGGCGATCCTCCTGCCTCAGCCTCCGAAACCACTGAGATTACAGGCATGTGCCACCATGCTTGGCCAAGTGGATATTTTGTTTGACTCTCAGCCAGAAACTCTGAGGGAAAGGAGGTAACTGGAATGAGAATCTAGAGAGAGAAAAATGAGGAGCCAGTCAGGAATGCTAATTCCCAGAGCTCTATACTTTTCTCTGGACTAGTGATTCCCAAATACTGTAATCACATGAAGAATTTATGAAGAATTTAGCTGGAGCCGGAGCAGTGGCATATGCCTGTAATCCCAGCACTTTGCTTTTTTTTTTTTTTTTTGGCACCAGGGATTGAACTCTGGTATTCGACCACTGAGCCACATCCTCAGCCCTATTTTGTGTTTTATGTAGAGACAGGGTCTCACTGAGTTGCTTAGCACCTCGCCATTGCTGAGGCTGGCTTTGAACTCACAATTCTCCTGTCTCAGCCTCCCTAAATGCTGGGATTACAGGCTTGCGCCACTGCGCCTGGCTCCTTTTCATTTTTATTTTTTTTTATTTTTTATTTTTGGTACTGGAGAGTGAACTCAACGTCTCCAGTCTCCAGCCCTATTTTGTGTTTTATGTAGAGACTCACTGAGTTGCTTAGCACCTCGCTGTTGCTGAGGCTGGCTTTGAACTCGCAATTCTCCCGTCTCAGCCTCCCTAAGTGCTGGGATTACAAACGTGAGCCACCACGCCCAGCTTCATTTTTATTTTGATCTTGTTAACTTATTCAGGCTGGCCTCAAACTTGTGATTCTCCTGCCTCAGCCTCCTGAGTAGCTGGGATTACATATAGGCTTGTGCCACTGCGCCTGACTAGGACTTAAGATTTTTAAACAGTCTATCTATCTATCTATCTATCTATCTATCTATCTATCTATCTATCTATCTATCTATCTATCTATCTGTCTATCTATCTATCTATCTATTGATGGACACAATACCTTTATTTATTTATTTGTTTATTCTGTGGTGCTGAGGATCAAACCCAGTGCCTCACACAGGCAAGCACTACCACTGAGCCACAACCCCAGCCCCTAAACAATCTCTTAAAATATTTTTTTGCACAGACAAATTTAAGACAATTGCACTTTACTGGGAGTTTCTAAATCATGGGCTTTATGGTTCCTAGGAAGCTGCAGTGTTGCAAAGAAATCCAGGTACACATGAACCCAGCCCAACCTGTTGGCTGAATAAATAACATGCTTCTCAAATGTATGGCTACTGTTGGCCAAAATAGTTATTGCATGTTATTAATGCACTTTTTAGTCATTTAAAACTGTTTCTAAGCAGGGCGCGGTGGCTCACGCTTATAATCCCAGCACTTAGGGAGGCTGAGACAGGAGAATCGCGAGTTCGAAGCCAGCCTCAGCAATGGCGAGGCACTAAGCAACTCAGTGAGACCCTGTCTCTACATAAAACACAAAATAGGGCTGGGGATGTGGCTCAGGGGTCGAGTGCCCCTGAGTTCAATCCCCGGTACCAAAAAAAAAACAAACAAAAACTGTTCCTAAACTCATATTGTGTTTCATTTTAAAAGTAAAAGTAAAACTGTAGTCATGAGGGAATCTAGAAAATATTTTAGCATTTTATTCCATGTCTCTTTTCTACAGCCCCTCCCCCGCCCCCATGTTGGGGATTGAACCTAGGGCTTCAGGTGCTCTACTATTGAGATACATACCTACCCTTTTAAAAGTTTGATCTTGAGAAGGTCTTTCTAAGTTGCTCAAATAGTGATCCTCCTGCCTCAACCTACTGAGTAGCTGGGATAAAAGGCAGGTGACATCTGCTCAGCCCATGCCTCTTTTCTCAGGACTGAACTCTGCTCTTAACATTCTCTTTTTCTGTTTGTTTATAGAAGTGCAGATATTATGGAACCATTTCTTCTACCTTTTAAAGAGGTAAAAATCCAGGCTGGGATTGTAGCTCAGTGGTAGAGCACTTGCCTCGCATGCGTGGGGCCCTGGGTTCAATCCTCAGCACCACATACAAACCAACAAAATAAAGACATTTAAACAAACAGACAAAAAAAGAGTTAAAAATCCTATGATCCTATGACTTGATTTAATTGCAAGAGAATTGAACTAGGAACCTGGAAACCCGTGTAGCATTTCTATCGGTAACAATAATCTTAGCTATGGTGTATTTTGTGCACCAGGCCCTTTGAATACTGATCTCATTTTATCCTTAAAATAACTTTGTGGGGCTGGAGGTATAGTTCAGTTGGTACAGTGCTTGCCTAGCATGCTTAAGGCCCTGGGTTCAATTCCCCAGCACCATGCACACACAATAACAACAACAACAACAACTGTGCAGTGGGGTTATTGCTCAGTGGTAGGGCCCTTGTCTAGCATGAGAGAGGTAAACAAACAAATGAAACCAAAAAATCTTTGCAAAAGAAGTGCACTAGTCGGGCACGGTGGGGCACGCCTGCAATCCCAGCAGCTCAGGAAGCTGAGACAGGAGGATTGCAAGTTCAAAGCCAGCCTCAGCAATGGCAAGGCACTAAGCAATTCAATGAGGCCCTGAGACCCTGTTTCTAAATGAAATACAAAATAGGGCTAGGGATGTGACTCAGTGGCTGAGTGCCCTTGAATTCAATCCCTAGTACCCCCCCCAAAAAAGGAAGTGCACTATACAATTCACATACATATTACACATGCAGAACACCCCAATTTACAAATAAGATAACTGAGACTGAGGCAAAATAGCTTTCTTGTTTAACTTGGCACTTGGTAAATGGCAAGGTTGAAATTTGCCTGAACAATATTTGGACAGTCTGTATTTTTTCATACAATGTGACACTTTATTGCCATCTTGCCAATTTCTGCCTTTTTTTAATGGGTCTCCCTTTCTGGTCTGGAGGATGCCTGATACTTTCAAATTCCAAAGAGAATATGAAGACCTACAAATAAACTTGCCTACCAAATTATGGTTCTCATATCATACACTGTCACATGCTTTTTGTCTTGCTTGAATTAAGGAAGTAAGGCAATAAAGAGAGAAAGTGTCCTTTGCAAAACTTTACTAAGTAAGAAAGCCTTGGCAAACAATCCCTGCTCTTATTAGATGATTTCCGCCTAGCCTCTTTCAGGTGGCAGTTGCCATGGTGTTTTAGGGGAAGAGGGAGGGAGTGAAGATCAAGGAGGGTCATTCAGACGAATCTCCTCTGGGGTTTCTTTTCAGAGTTCTTTCTGTTAAGGATGGCAGAAATTTAAACATTCATAAGAGGAAGGAAAGAGCTTATCCTTTTTGCTTTCCTTCATTTCTTCATTTCTCATTGCTCATGTTAAATACAAGGGAAACAGAAGTTTGTAAAGAGGACAAGGTAGTGGAACAGGAAGGGGAGGTTGTGGGGGAAGGGCTAAGAGCCTAGAAGCCAAAAGAGATGGCTAGGGTGGGGGTAGGGAGGTGTGTGTGTGTGTGTGTGTGTGTGTGTTTTCAAGGGAAAAATTATGAGGACAATTTGTCAAAGTTCTGGGAATCTTAAGGTTGCCCATTAGAAAGAAAATAGTCAAAGGTTAGGTTGGGGACCAGGTAGGAAGTATAGGAAGAAAGGAGAGGACTATGAGAAAGGCAAAATAAATAAACACCTCTGTCAGAAAGGAAAAGAAATAAGAGCAATTTGAGAGATAAGTGGCAGAAACAAGTCTTTGGAGAGACAGGAACATACACATTGAAGAATGTCAGAAAATATGAATAATTGACAACTTAAAGAAACATGGTCACAGCCTTCCTTCCAGAAAAACAAGAAGAGGAACAAGTGGGCTCCTAGGACCTTGCAGCTGCAAGGGACCTTAGGGATTATCTCCAAATATCACTTTTCAGATAAGGAAACTAAGACCCAGAGAGGTTAAGTGAGTTTTTAAAAGGCTCTCTGGAATTATATCTTTATCTCAGGGAATTGTTCTTCCCATTGTACCATGGAACTGGAGAAGAAACAGGGCAGGGATGAATGGGAAGCCAGGCATAAGTGAAATTTTAAAAGCTAGATCTTAAACTAATTTCTTAATCCTCTTTAGAGTTTATTAACCTTTTTTGTTATGTGAAATACTGCCATCTTGTCAGCTGCTTCCATTCTGATGACTTCATACCTTAAACTTTCAATTAGATAATATTCTCTTCCCCATCTTAGAGATTATTCCTGGGAATGGGGGTCCCTTGGTAATTAATTTAAGTACTGAGAACTCCCCTCCAGAGCCTTAGTGCATGCTGGGAACAGGCTATTCCATGAAGTGTACCCCCAGACCCTGAGAATATTCTTTTTTTTTTTTTTTTTAATATTTTTTAGTTATAGATGGACACAATGTCTTTATTTTATTGCTTTGTATGTGGTGCCGAGGATCGAACCCAGGGCCTCACGCATGCAAGGCAAGCGCTCTACCGCTGAGCTACAATCCCAGCACCCCTGAGAATATTCTTGATGAAGTCTCATTAATTCTTAATTATATTTTAAGTGCAAATACTTTTAATATGCCCTTGGTAGAGTTTATTTAGTTTTTGTTTTTTGTTTTTTTGTATTTTGTTTTGGTACCGGGGATTGAACTCAGGGGCACTGGACCACAGAGCCACTTCCCCAGCCCTATTTTGTGTTTTATGTAGAGACAGGGTCTCACTAATTGCTTAACGCCCTGCTTTTGCTGAGGCTTTGAACTTGGATCCCCCTACCTCAGCCTTCAGAGCCGCTGGGATTACAGCCTTTCGCCGCAATGCCCCGCCTGTAAGGTAGAAAACAGCCTTTTTGTAATTAATTTTCACATCCCCTCTCTAGAAGCACAAGGCAGTTCCTACCCCAGGGGGTTCCTCTCCCAATCTTCCACCTGGGAAACAAATAGTTTTCACACCCCAGTCCCTGCCCCAGGGGGTTCCGCTCCGGAATCTTCCACCTGGAAAAACAAGGCCTAACCGAAGGCCGC
>CM053401.1:69202906-69216104 GCA_028644305.1 Xerus rutilus | reverse complement strand
CCGCCACTGCTTACCTGCCCCCAATTTTAAAATGACCAATCCCTAGCTCGCCACGCGGTTTTGTAGTGGGCTCTATAAAATCCCTCCCGCGCGTCCCCTCTCTCTCTTTTCCTCTTCGCCCGGGCGCCCACTCCCCTGAATAAAGGATTTCCTGGCTGTACAGAGGTGTTCGTGTCTGGCTGGCCGCTACCCTAACACCGCCCATAGAACTAGTTTAACAAATATTTTTGAGTACTGCCTATGTACTAAATACCTAGTATATACACAAAAGGACATAAAATGATTTTGTCCTATTGATGGTTATGCAGTTTTAAAATTAAATTATTGTTGTTGTTGTAGTGCTGGGGATGGAACCCAGGGACTCACATATGCCGGGCAAGCACTCTTCCCCTGAACTACAACCCAAATTCTATGCATTTATTTATTTTGTAATTGTTTCTACTTCAACATTTTGGTAGTATGTTTTGTTATTTTATATTAGTACAGTCTTTTAAAATAAACATTATTTTAATGCTCCTTTTATAGGAAACTGAAGCATTTATGTTTAAGAATTAGACTGGAAGCCGGGTGTGGTGGCTCACACTTGTAATCCCAGCACTTTGGGAGGCTGAGACAGGAGAATCCCAAATTCAAAGCCAACCTCAGCAACGGCGAGGCGCTAAGCAACTCAGTGAGACCCTGTCTCTACATAAAACACAAAATAGGCCTGGGGATGTGGCTCAGTGGTCGAGTGCCCCTGAGTTCAATCCCCAGTACCAAAAAAAAAAAAAGAATTAGACTGGAGCCATGTGCGGTGGCACAAGCCTGTAAGCCCAGCACTTAGGGAGGCTGAGACAGGAGAATCGCGAGTTCAAAGCCAGCCTCAGCAATGGTGAGGCGCTAAGCAACTCAGTGAGACCCTGTCTCTACATAAAGCGCAAAAAATTGGGCTGGGGATGTGGCTCAATGTCAAGTACCCCTCAGTTCAATCCCCAGTACCAAAAAAAAAAAAAAGAGAGAGATTAGGCTGAGCACAGTGGCACACGCCTGTAATCCCAGACTCAGGAGCTGAATCAGGAGGATCCCAAGTTCAAGACCAGCCTCAGCAATTTAGCAAGGCCCTAAACAATTTAGGAAGCCTGTCTCAAAATGAAACGGATTGGGAATGTGACTCCATGGTAAAGTGTCTCTGGGTTCAATCCTTAGTAATAATGATAACAATAATACAAAATTTAAAAATGCTTTCTCCTCTAGTGCTGTGGTAAATGCCTGTAATCCCAGCAACTCAGTAGGCCTAGATGGGAGGATCACAAGTGCAAGGCCAGCCTCACAATTTAGCAAGGCCCTAAACAATTTAGTAAGACCATGTCTTAAAATAAAAAAAAGATAATAATAAAAATAAACATTAAAAAGGGCTGAGGATGTAGCTCAGTGGTAAAATGCTCTTGAGTTAAGTTCTCAGTACCAAAAGGAAAAAAAAAAAAGAAAAAAAAACCCAGGTGTACCAGGAATGATGGTGCATGCCTGTAGTCCCAGCAGCTCAGGAGGCTGAGGCAGGATCACAAATTCAAAACCAGCCTCAGCAACAGTGAGGTGCTAAGAAACTCAGTGAGACCTTGTCTCTAAATAAAATACAAAATTGGGCTGGGGATGTGGCTCAGTGTTTGAGTACCCCTCAGTTCAATTCCTGGTACCAAAAAAAAGAGGAGCTGGATAGCTGGCTAATATCAAGTGTAGGAAAAGGGCTAGTAATGAAGCGTGTGCTTTGTATGTCCATGGCTCTGGGTTCAATCTTTGGCACCCCCCCAAAAAAATTAAATGAGATAAAGTGCTGGATCTAGGGCAGATAATAAGCATTCAATAAATGAAAGCCAGTATTTTCTCAGTGTGTGGTTTTCCATGACCATTAGCCCTTTCCAAATTATACATATCCCAAAAAAACAAAAACAAGTTGTACATATCTCTTCATAGACATTAGGTACCTCCCTGTATCATCATGTGAGAAACAAGGTATGCCTTCTCTGTTAGCAGGAATGTGACACTTTTTGGGGGGGAATAGGTACCAGGGATTGAACTCAGGGGTACTTGACCATTGAGTCACATCCCCACATCCCAGCCCTGTTTTTTCTTTTCTTTTCTTTTAGTTGTTGATGAACCTTTATTTTTTTCATTTATTTATATGCAGTGCTGAGAATTGAACCCAGTGCCTCACTCATGCTAGGCAAGCACTCTACCACTGAGCCACAACCCCAGCCACCCTATTTTGTTTTCATTTAGAGATAGGATCTCATTTGGTTGCTTAGCACCTAGCTTTTGCTGAGGCTGGTTTGAACTCTTGGCTCAGCCTCTGGAGCCACTAGAATTACTTCATTGCACCCTGCTAAAAATGTGACACTTTTTAGGGAATCCCAACAGGCAATCCAGGAAGGCAGCAGGTGCAGAAATTCTGGAGGCAGTGGCCACTGGTGGCAGAAAGCTCTATTTGAAGTAGATGAGAAGGAGTAACAGAATAACAATTATGTATGGGATTGCTGGGGCATGGGGAGTAGACACAGGTGAGAAGAGGGAAATCAGTGGATTTAGGAACAGAAATTAGGCACAGTAGGGAGGGACTTAATGATAGAATTGTGTCTGTGAGGTTTAGTCCTTTCTTTTTCCTATCTGGTTCAAAGATTCTGCTCCCATCTTTTGGCAGGGGATAAATGTTACCAGTGTGTGTGTGCCCATACATTTCCCAAAAGTTGTATGGCAGTCTGAATAAAAAGGGAGGATAAAGTGGGGGCAGGGACCTGGGTTTAATAGGTCTGTTATTCCACAGAAGCTATTCTAAGCCAATCCCTCCAAAAAACAAAGGCCAAATGTTCTCTCAGCCTCACAATAGGCAGGGATCAAGGTTCACTGGATTGGACAGGGGATAGTTGGGGGAAGACAGGGGGGATGGGAATGGGAAAGACAGTAGAATTAATCAGATATAAAATTCCTATGTTCATATATGAATACACGACCAGTGTAATTCCACGTCATGTACAACCACAAATATTGGAAGTTATACTCCATGTATGATATGTCAAAAACATTCTATCATGTATAATGAAAAAGAACAAGCCAGGCGCGGTGGCTCAAGCCTGTAATCCCAGCACTTAGGGAGGCTGAGACAGGAGAACGGCGAGTTCAAAGCCAGCCTCAGCAACAGCGAGGCGCTAAGCAACTCAGTGAGACCCTGTCTCTACATAAAACACAAAATAGGGCTGGGGATGTGGCTCAGTGGTCGAGCACCCCTGAGTACAGTCCTCAGTACCCAAAAAATAAAAATAAAAAAAATGCAAAAGCAAGACTTCCTGCATTCTTTGCATTGTTTCTCCCCTCCATTCCTCCCTTCCTTTCTTTTCTTCAAAGAAGAAAGGAAGACTGAACCTGTGGCCTTGCATTGCTAAGCAAATGAGCTACATCCCCAGACCTCTTCTTTCCTTGTTTGCTGGCTTCCTTCCTTCCTTCTGCCCTCCCTCTTTCCTCTCTGATCTACACACCCAGCCCTCTTTTTTAAAAAATTTGATTTTAAATATTTTTATTTTTTTGTCATGCTGGGATTGACCCCAAGGCCTCCTGCATACCAAGCAAGCACACCATCACTGAACACTTCCAGTCCAGTTGATGTTTTTTTATTTTATTTTTGAGACAGGGTCTTGCAATTGCCCAGGATGGCCCAGAATTTGTGATTATCCTGCATCAGCCTCCTGAGTAGCTGGGATTACAGGCAGGCCCTACCTCAACCAACTTGTTTCTCTCTTTTGCAGATGGCAACTATAGTTAAGTTGCATATTAAAAATTCCAACTTATATTAAATTGAATTAAAGTATTAAAGTCCATCAACAACCCTCTCAGGCTTGCTGATCTCTGTGACCTCCAAAAATAAGTTCAGTCAGAAATCAAATCAGCTTAAAGGTTCATGATTCTGTATCTCCAGATGGCAGAATCACCTTAGGATTTAACCCCAAGCCCAGACCAGAGAAATCCTTTCTTTTGGGACATAAGCACCTAGATAGATCTTCCAATTAGTTTCATATTCAACATTTATCAAATGCATTTTATATTTTACTCACTGAGCCTTCATTTAGTGGGCAAGGTAGAATAAAAAAATAGGAACCTTTCAACATAGAATCACATTCATGCTCATGGTAAAAGAGGACAAGAGAATTGGGAGAGCCAGGTGCGGTGGTGCAGACTTGTAATCCCCACACTTTGGGAGGCTGAGAGAGGAGAATTGGGAGTTCAAAGCAGGCCTCAGCAATGGCGAGGTGCTAAGCAATTCAGTGAGACCCTGTCTTTTACATAAAACATAAAATAGTGCTGGGGATGTGGCTCAGTGGTCGAGTACCCCTGAGTTCAATCGCTGGTACAAAAAACAAAACAAAACGAAACAACAAAAACAAACAAACAACAACAAAAAACAAAAGCTAATTAAGACATGGGTTCTGTCTGTTCCTGAGAAGAGGAGCAATGTTGAGCAAATGAATATAAAACAATGAGAAAAGTTGTCATAGAGGTATTCATAAACCTTCTTTGGAAGAAGGGAGAATTGACACTATCTGTTTGACTTGAGGAAGAATTTTCAGAGAGGAAGCCACATGTAAGATGAATGTGATGCATGATATAGCTTTGTGTGTGTGTGTGTGTGTGTGTGTGTGTGTGTGTGTGTGTTGTGGGGTATAATATGATTTAGAGGAATGAAGACATGAGGTAAAGACATTGTAGGCCAAGGAAACTGCATGTATAAAATCATAGATAGAAAATACTTCTGTATGATTAAAATGTAGAAATGAGTGGGGCAAGAAAGTTTGAAAGGAAGCTTGGAGCTAAATTGTGAAAGAACATTTATGCTACATTAAAATTTGGCTGGGTGCTATGGTGCACACCTGTAATCCCAGTGACTCAAGAGGCTGAGGCAGGAGGATCACAAGTTTGAGGCCAGCTTCAGCAACCCTGTGTCAAAATAAAAAACAAACAAACAGTAAGTCCTGGAGATATAGATTGGTGATAAAGCACCTCTGGGTTCAATCCCCAATACCAACAACAACACAACAAAAGAAACATTGAAGCTGGGTTCTGTGGTAGTGGTGCATGTCTGTAACCTCACTACTTAGGAAGCTGAGGCAGGAGGATTGCAAATCCAAGGCCAGCCTGGGCAACAGGATCTGTTCTCAAAAAATAAAAAGAAAAGAAAAGAAAACTGAAGGGTTTTTGGAGGTGTCTCTCAGTGTTAGAATGCATGCACCATGCATGAGGGTTCTAGGGTTTTATCTCCAGCACCCACCACCTGCCCCACATGAAATTTGAACTTGACAAGGAGCCATCAGAAGTTTTTTTTTTTTTTTTTTTTTTGGTACTGGGGATTGAACTCAGGAGTACTTGACCACTGATCCACATCCCCAGCCCTATTTTGTGTTTTATGTAGAGACAGGGTCTCACTGAGTTGCTTAGTGTCTCACCATTGCTGAGGCTGGCTTTGAACTCGCAATTCTTGTCTCAGCCTCCCAAACAGGCATGTGCCACCACGCCCGGCTCCATCAGAAGTTTTAATCAAAGCTGTATTTTAAAAGATCAGCCACTGAAACTGTGGAAAATGGATTAGAATGGGGAAGTCAGCTGGGAGTCTATAATCCCAGGTACTTGGAAGGTTGAGGCAGATGGATCACAAGTTAGAGGCCAGCCAGTCTGGGCAAAGAACATAGCGAGACCCTGTCTTTTTTTTTTCTTTTTGGTACCAGGGATTGAACTCAGGAGTACTTGACCACTAAGCCACATCCCCAGCTCTATTTTGTGTTTTAGTTAGAGACAGGATCTTACTGAGTTGCTTAACACCTTGCTGTTGTTGAGGCTGGCTTTGAACTCAAGGTTCTCCTATTTCAGCCTTCCAAAGTACTGGGATTACAGGCATGCGCCACTGTGCCGGGCAAGCAGACTCCTCTTGAAGGAGCATTAATCTGGTAAGGGAGGTAAAACAGGTAAGCTGGTAAAACTGATAGTCACTGTTCATGGGCTGCTTCTTTGGAAAAGTTCTACAAGAAGCTCTTCGCTTGACATTTTCTTTTATAAAAATCCTGTGAGGGGGCTGGGATTGTGGCTCAGTGGTAGAGCGCTTGCCTTGCATGCGTGGGGCACTGAGTTCGATCCTCAGCACCACATAAAAATAAATATATTGTGTCCATCTACAACTAAAAAAAAAAAATCCTGTGAGGTACCTCCTATTAAAATTTCAACATGTACACTATAAAATTTAGAGAAGGCTTAGGGAGCAAGGCAGAAAGGAGCTTGTCATCTGTCATTTGTAGGAGTTGATGAAATACAAATGCAAGCAAAGAAATTAGATAATTACAGAGTGATAATTAAACAGGGTATTGGAAGAGAAAGCAAGGAGAAAGGGTGGGGCTGGTTCGTAAGGGATAAAGATATGAAACTTGATTCTATCTCAAAGTTCATTTGTAGATCATCTGCTCTTTGTGAATAGATACAGATTATAGGCCCAAACTGAAATCCAAATGCTTTTAGAAATGGGACCTATTAGTAATAAAATATGAAAAACATTTGGTTTAAGCAGAACAACAATAAAACAATCTAATCAACTTTTGAACAAATCAATATATGAATGAAGATATTCACATCCTCAAGATTTCTTTTTGGGTTGAACTCAGGGGCACTCAAACACTGGGCCACATCTCCACCCCTATTTTTTGTATTTTATTTAGAGACAGGATCTCACTGAGTTGGTTGGTGCCTCACCTTTGCTGAGGCTGGCTTTGAACTCAGGATCCTCCTGCTTCAGCCTCCTGAGCCACTGGGATTATAGGTGTGCACCACCAGGCTCAACCTTTAGTGATGGAAAAAAAAGTTCTTTGTCCTACTTTTGTCTTATCTTAAACTGGAACAAAGTAATATTAGTCAAGGTCATCTTGTTTCTGATTTGTTTATTCAACATTTTACTGAGAGCTTACTGAATGCTGAGTGCTATGCCATGTCTGGGGAATATGGTGAAGATTCTTAGGAGTTCTCTTCTCTTGCAAGAGGGCACATCAGGAGAACCTGCATTGGTTTTGACCTATCTGTTTTGATGTTTCTGGAAAAGGCATAGAGAGAACCTGGTAGTGGAGGGCCCAGAACATGTTCTGAAAAGATCTGTGGGGAGAGGGCAGCGTACCTTTGATTGAAGAGATTTTTAATTTGATTGAAAATTTTAAATCTCCCAAATCTTATTTGAGCTTAAGAGAATTGACTGCCTTTCACCTTTCTTTGTGCACTCCGCCCACCACTCCTCCTGTAACTGTAGGCAACTCTTGCTATCCAAAGTTACCAATTCTCTCCCTCTTCCCACCCATCACATTTCCTGCTGTTCCTCACAGCTTGTCTCTGGGCTCGGCCCCAAGCCTGGAGGGGCAGAAAATGGATTCTAGGGTTGCTACTCAAACACTGATTCCCATGGAAACCAAGCCGCTAAAAAAACAAAAAGGGAGAAGAGGCAGCCACTGGCTGACCTCTTAAGCGCACCCTCCAAATTCTTTTCACTTCTGGGCATGAAGGCAAGTGCTTATGTATATAACTAGTAGAAGAACAGAACAACCCAATCCCTCCCCGACTTTCCGATTTCTTGAGAACCTGTGCCCTCTTTGACAAAAGGCGGGGGGACATCTCCACCTGGTGGTAGAAATGCAAAGTTACCACGGAGAAAAGCCCTAATTAACGAGAAAACCTGCAATGCAGGCTATTAAGTTGCTGCAAGAGGAAAAGATGTAACATTCATGAGGCACTCCCAGCAAAGCGTCTGATTGTGCGTTTAGCACTTGTTCCTTTTCACTGTACGTTGTTTCAAGATTTAAATATCATTTTTATATTGATGCCATTTTTTGGGAGGTACTGAGGATTGAACTCAGCGGCACTCGACCACTAAGCCACATCCCCAGCCCTATTTTGTGTTTTATGTAGAGACAGGGTCTCACTGAGTTGCTTAGCGCCTCGCCATTGCTGAGGCTGGCTTTGAACTCCCGATTCTCTTGTCTCGGCCTCCCTAAGTGCTGGGATTACAGGCGTGCGCCCTTGCATTTCGCCATTCTTTTTTTTTTTTTTTGCATCCGATTCAAATATGGGAACATGAAGTCTAGATTTTTTTTTTTTTTATATTGGGGATTGAACCCAGGGGCTCTTTACCACTGAGCTACATCCCCAGTCCTTTAAAAAATTATTTTATTTTATTTTGAGACAGGATCTTGCTAAGTTGTTTAGGGTCTCACTAAATTGCTGAGGTTGGCCTTGAACTTGTGATTCTCCTGCTGCAGCCTCTGAAGTGCAGAGATAACAGGTGTGTAGCACTGTGCCTGGCTGAAGTCTAGGTTTTGTTTTTGTTTTTTTGTTTGGTTTGGTGTAGAGGATCAAACCTAGGGTCTCACCCATGCTTAGCACATGCTCTATCACTGAGCTCCACCTCCAAAGTCTAGTCTCCCTACTCCACACTATTTCCTATATGAATGTCTTGTTGCCACAAATTCAGTGTAAAACCAGAGTGGACAGGGCTTGGTTTCCCTTCTAGAGAGCAGCCTTTGATATCTTACAAAGGGAAATAGGTTTGCTCTATTGTCTTTTTGGTGTATCCTGTTTCCTTCAGGGCTGTGAATGTTTGTGCAGCTACTAGTGAGCAATTACTTGCAGAGGCACCCCCCCCCACTGATCAATATGATTACTAAAAGAGAACAAGGAAGTCAACCCAGAGGGTACAATTACCATAAAGCTTACAAAAGCAGATTCTCTAATTCATTTTGTTCCACCTGTCATCATGAGATACTTAAGCTCTGTCCAAAGGGATCAGAAAAAATAACTCTTACATCTACTGAACATCCTCATTGTGCCAGAAACATTTCCCACATCACAGTGACTCTATCCTGGAAGGGACAGAAAAGGCAGGATAGGAGAGAGGGAGTTTGTTTGACACACTGTCTACTCTGTATTTTATCTCCTTCAATTTTTTTTTTTTTTTTTGTACTGGGGATTGAACGCAGGGGTGCTTAACCACTGAGCCACATCCCAGCCCCATATATATATATATATAATATATATATATACTTATTTATTTATGTATGTTAAATATAAATATATATTTATATTGTATATATATTTTATTTTATATATATGTATATTTCATTTAGAGACAGGGTCTTGCTGAGTTGTTTAGGGCCTCGCTACGTTGCTAAGGCTTTGAACTCACGATCCTCCTGCCTCAACCTCCTGAGACGCTGGGATTACAGGTGTGCTCCACCATGTCCAGCTCCTCCAAAAGTTTTCAGCTTTTAGAATCAGCTCCTTTCTACATCAGTGCAATGTTTTCAATTTTATTCCATCATTTTTACCTTGAATGTGTTTGATTTTTGTAATGTTGGGGATAAAACCCAGGGTCTCTTGCATGTGATGCAAGTGCTCTACCACTGAGCTACAATCCCCAGCTCCCTTGTATGATGTTTTGGTTACAAGGGTTTCTTCAAGGAAACCCTTTCTTGGTAAAAGAAAATTTAGGAACTATATTAGAGTTCTCCAGAGGAACAGAATTAATAAGATCTACCTACCAATATAGACTACATATCTATAGCTATCTAAGACAGGATATATTTATCTATAGCATACATATTTATAAATCTCTCTCTCTCTCAGAAGGGCTTTATTGTTAGAATTGACCCATGAGATTAGAGAGGCTAAGTTTGGTGATATGCAGTCGGTGACTTGGGGAATGAGACAAACTGGTGGTATAGCTCAGTCCAAATTGGAAGGCCTGGGAACCAAGGGAGCTTATGAGGCAACTTGCAGTCTGAGGCTGGTGGTCTGAGAACCCAAGAGGCTAATGGTACAAATTCTGGAGGCTGAAGGCCAGAGTTGCTTCTTGAAGGACAGAAGACAATGGATATATCACATATCATCTGAAAGGGGGTGGGGGGAGACTTTATTCTTCTTCTGCATTTTTGTTCTATCTGGATCTTCAATTATTTGGATGGCACATTCCCACATTAGGTTAGGGTGGATTTTCCTTACTCAGTCCACTAATTCTGGTTGGCATCAGAATCCTTTTTTTCCCTTGGCCAATCTCTCCTAGAAACACTTTCACAGACATATCTAGTTGTAATGCTTTATAGCTGTCTGGGTAGACCCATCACCCAGTCAAGGTGACACAGAGGATTAAACATATTACAGGATGCATGAGTTCACTTTCAAGTTTCAGGCTGAGATGAGACAGACAGTCTTTGCTATTGCTTTGGCTCACTTTCTTTTGTCCTTTAAGTATCAATTGCTTCTTTTCTTCTTCTTCTTCTTCTTTTTTCAAAGTACTGGGGATTGAACCCAGGTGTGCTCTATCACTGAGCTACATCCCCAGACTTTTTAAAAAATCTTTTTAAATTTTGAGATAGGGTCTCACTAAGTTTCCTGGTGATCCTCCTGCCTCAGCTTCCCAAGATGCTGGAATTATAGGCATATACCATTACGAGGCTGGTAATTGCTTTTTTCTTCCACTGGTGATTGAACTCAAGGACACTTAACCACTGAGCCACATCCACAGCCCTTTTTATTTTTTATTTTGAGATAGGATCTTGCAAAATTGCTTAGGGCCTTGCTACATTACTGAGGCTGGCTTTGAACTCATGATCCTCCTGCCTCAGCCTCCTGAGTGGCTTGAATTACAGGCATGCACCACCATGTCTGGCTGGTAATTGCTGCTCTATATGAGGAAAGATAAAACTATATATATATTTTTTTGGTGTTATTGGGAATTGAACCCAGGGATGCTCTACTATTGAGCTGCATCCCTAACCCTTTTTATTTTTTATTTTGAGACAGGATCTCATTAAGTTGCCCAGTCTGGACTTAAACTTATGATCCTTTTGCCTCAGCTTCCCAAGTAACTGGGATTACAGGTGTGTACCACAGTGCACAGCTAAAACTAGATTCTTCTTCTTCTTCTTTTTTTTTTTTTTTTTGGTACTGGGGATTGAACTCAGGGGCACTCGACCACTGAGCCACATCCCCAGCCCTATTTTTGTGTTTTATGTAGAGACAGGGTCTTACTGAGTTGCTTACCACCTCGCCATTGCTGAGGCCGGCTTTGAACTCGCGATCTCCTGTCTCAGCCTCCCTAAGTGCTGAGATTACAGGCTTGAGCCACCGCGCCCAGCTAAGACTAGATTCTTATGGGAAAATAGATTTCAGGTGGCATAAAGATATAAATAAGCTGAGCAAAACAATAAAGATATTAGAAGAAAATTTAAGACACAATAAAATCTTGGAATGGGATTGAACGTTTAAGGAGCTCAGTATCCATAAGCAAAAAATATTTTTATTATTACTATTTTTTTGGGGGGTAGAATAATAACTAGCAAATGTTTTTCTCCCATTCTGTAGGTTCTCTCTACATATTCTTGTTTCCTTTGTTATGCAGAAGCTTTTTAATTTGATGTCATCCTATTTGTTAATTCTTGGAATTATTTCCTCAGCTTTAGGGGTCTTATTGAGAAAGTCCTTGCCTGTGTCTATATGCATGAGTGTTCAGCCTGTTTTAGGAGTTGCATAGTTTCTTTTCTTTTCTTTCTTTCTTTTTTTTTGGTACTGGGGATTGAACTCAGGGGCACTCGACCACTGAGCCACATCCCCAACCCTATTTTTATGTTTTATGTAGAGACAGGGTCTCACTGAGTTGCTTAGCGCCATGCCTCGCCGTTGCTGAGGCTGACTTTGAACTTGTGATTCTCCTGTCTCAGCCTCCCTAAATCCTGGGATTACAAGCTTGTGCCACAGTGCCCGGCAAGTTGTGCAGTTTCTGGTCTGATTCCTAGGTCTTTGATCCATTTTTAGTTGGATTTTTGTGCAGAGTGAGAGATAAGGGTCTAGTCTCATTCTTCCACCTATGGATAACTGGTTTTCCTACCACCATTGGTTAAAAAGACTGTGTTTTCTCCAATGTATGTGTTTAGCAACTTTATCAAGAATCAAGTGACTGTGTTTGCATGTGTTTGTGTCTGCGTTTTATTTTGTATCATTGGTCTATGTGTCTTTTTTTTTTTTTGGTACTGGGGATTGAACTCAGGGGCACTTGACCACTGAGTAACATCCCCAGCCCTGTTTTGTGTTTTATGTAGAGACAGGGTCTCACTGAGTTGCTTAGCACCTTGCCATTGCTGAGGCTGGCTTTGAGCTCGCGATTCGATTCTCCTGTCTCAGCCTCTCAAAGTGCTGGGATTACAGACATGCACCACTGAGCCTGGCTGGTCTATGTGTCTTTTTATGCCAGTACCATGCATAAAAATAATCATGCAGTTTTTGTTACTGTAGCTCTGTAATATAATTTTAAGTCAGGGATTGTGATGCCTCCAGAATTGCTTCTTTTTAAATTTTTTTGGGGGGTACCAGGGATTGAACTCAGGGGCACTCAACCACTGAGCCACATCCTCAGCCCTATTTTGTATTTTATTTAGAGACAAGGTTTCACTGACTTGCTTAGTGCCTCACTTTTGCTGAGGCTGGCTTTGAACTTGCTCCTGAGCTGCTGGGTTACGGGTGTGCACTACCACGCCTGACTTCTTGCATTGCTTTTTTGGCTTAGAATTTCTTTGGGTCTTCTAGGTCTTTCATTCTTTCAAATGAATTTCAGGACTTTTTTTTTTTTTTTCTTATTCTGTGATACTGGAGATTGAACGGGCATTTTAGAGAGATTCTCTTTACCACTGAAGTATATCCCCAGTACTTTTTCTTTTTTATTTTGAGACAGGATCTTGCTAAGTTGAGTGTCTGGCTAAGTTGTTGAGGTTGGCCTCAAACTTGCAGTTCTCTCGCCTCTGCCTCCCAAGTCACTGAGATTACTGGTGTGCTGTGTCTGGCAGGCACATAGTTCAATAGTGTTAAATATATTCACATTGCTATGCAACCAGTCTCCAGAACTCCTTTATCTTGCAAAACCAAGACTGTATACCCATCAGACAAGAGCTTCCTGTTTCCCCTCATTCTACTTCCTGGAACCCACCATTCTACTTTCTGTTTGTATCAATTTGACTGTTCTAGATATCTCAGATAAATGGATCATTCAGTACAGTATTTGTCTCTTTGTGACTGGTTTATTTCAGTTAACCTAATAACCTCAAGGTTCATACATTGTAGCATGTGTCAAGAGTTTCCTGCCATTTAATGACTGAATAATATATCA
>CM053401.1:69180878-69202806 GCA_028644305.1 Xerus rutilus | reverse complement strand
TTGGTACTGGGGATTGAACTCAGGGGTACTCGACCACTGAGCCACATCCCCAGCCCTATTTTGTGTTTTATGTAGAGACAGTGTCTCACTGAGTTCTTAGTGCCTCGCCATTGCTGAGGCTGGCTTTGAACTCGCGATTCTCCTGTCTCAGCCTCCCTAAGTGCTGGGATTACAGGCTTGAGCCACCGCGCCCGGCTGAATAATATATCATTGTATGTTGCTATGGTTTAGATATTAGATGTCCCCCAAAAGCTTGTGTGAGAGAATGCAAGAATATTCTGAGGTGAAATACCCTGATGGGTAGCCGGGCATGGTGGCGCAAGCCTGTAATCCCAGCACTTAGGGAGGCTGAGACAGGAGAATCACAAGTTCAAAGCCAGCCTCAGGAATGGCGAGGTGCTAAGCAACTCAGTGAGACCCTGTCTCTACATAAAACACAAAACAGGGCTGGGGATGTGGCTCAGTGGTCAAGTGTCCCTGAGTTCAGTCCCTGGTACCAAAAAAAAAAAAAAAAAGAAATACTCTGATGGGGGATTAATTGAGTGGTAACTGAAGGCATATAGGGTGTGGCTGGAGGAGGTGGGCATTGGGGTTACACCTTTGTGGTATACACTTTGTATCTGGCCAGTGGAATCTCTCTGCTTCTGATCATCATGTGAGCCATTTCCTTCCACCACACTCTTTCACTGTGATGTTCTGCCTCACCTGAGTCCCGAGAAGTAAAGCCAGCCTTTCATGAACTGAGACCTCTGAAACCCCTAATAAACTTTTCCTCCTTATAATTGTTCTTCTTTTTTAGCCGCAGAAGCAAAAAAAGCTGATTAAAATATACGTATATACTGTTAGGTCGGGTCAGGGTCCAAGATGTCCAATCAGGGGGACCAGTCAGCAGCTGCGGAGCGGAGCTGCCAGCCAGAGCTGAGGGCACCAGTAGCCACGCCTCCTGTCAATCAATGTGATTTCCTGGCCTATCCAGGAAGGACTCTGGCCTTCTCTTCCTGCCCACAAGCCTTCCCCTTCCTGACTGAGCTTTCTTGAAATTCTCTGTACACTGGAGCCCCAGCGCCATTTTTCCCAGACACACTGTGATGGACGGGAGGATTCAGCCCAAGAGCGTGTATTCCAATAAAGTCTTGCCAAGCGGCTTAATTCATCTCCTCCTGGTCGTCTAGTCTTTACATATACCACATTTTGTTCATCCATTCATTTGTCAATAGACCCTTGTGATTCTTCCACCTTTTGGCTATGGTAAATAATGCTGTCATGAAAATGGATGTACAATTGTTATTATTATTATTTTTTAAAATATTTTATTTTTTAGTTATAGGTGAACGAAATATCTTTATTTTTTATTTTTATGTGGTGCTGAGGATTGAACCCAGTGTCTCATGAGTGCTAGGCGAGCCCGCTACCACTGCGCCATAACCCCAACTCCCTACAATTGTTATTATTATAACTTCAATTTATTATTTGTTCTTTTTAGTTATACATGACAGTAGAATGTATTTTGACAATATCATTCACACATGGAGTATAATTTCCCATTTTTGTGGTTGTACATGATATGGAGTTACACTGGTCATGTATTCATATATGAACACAGGAAAGTTATGTCTGATTCATTCTACTGTCTTTCCCATTCCCATCTCCCCAACTCTTCCTCCCACTCCCCCCGTCCAATCTCCTGAACCTCCCCTGCCTGCTGCCTATTGTGAGTTAGTATCTGTGTATCAGAGAGAACATTCAAATTATGGTTTTCTAGGATTGGCTTATTCCACTTACCATGATAGTCTCCATTCATTTATTGGCAAATACCATAATTTCACTCTTCTTTATGGCCGAGTAATATTCCATTGTGTATATGTAGCATATTTTCTTTATCCATTTATCTGTTGAAGGCATGTAGGTTGGTTCCATAGTTTAGCTATTGTGAATTGAGCTGTTATAAACACTGATGTGACTATATCACTATAGTATGCTGATTTTTAGTCCTTTGGGTATGTACCGAGGAGTGGGATAACTGGATCAAGTGGTGGTTCCATTCCAGGTTTTCTGAGGAATCTCTATACGGCTTTTCAGTTTTTTGTTGCTAAAAACATCCTAGTACATCCTTCGTTTTTCTTTCTTTCTTTCTTTCTTTTTTTTGGCATTGAGGATTGAACTCAGGGACACTTAACCACACTTAGTCACATCCCCAGCCCTTTTTTGTGCTTTATTTAGAGACAGGGTCTCACTGAGTTGCTTAAGGCCTTGCTAAATTGCTGAGGCTGGTTTTGAACTCACACTCCTCCTGCCTCAGCCTCCCGAGCTGCTGTGATTATAGGTGTGTGCCACCGTGCTCAGCTATTATTTTCTTTTCTTCATAGCATGTGTTATTATCCATTATTTTTCTCTTCATTACTTAGGAATTGTTTCTCTTTTCTCGTAGATAATACACTTGATATCAGTAAGCTGTCCTTTTTTATTTACCATTGTACTCGCCATTGCCAAGGACAGCACTAAACACATGATAATCATTCAAGTATCTGTTGACAAAATGAATCAAAGTGTATTGTATAATATTTGTAAGCAAAGAATTGAAAGTGGTTTATCATCTTAATGAAACAATATTTGTCATTTTTTTTTTATTCTGGGGATTGAATCTAGGGCCTCACATATGCTAGATAAGCTCTTTGTCAGTAAGGAAGGTCATCTGTCACTTTATTTGAAACTTTAATGCTTAATATAAATTTAATAATGGTATATGAAAAAGAAGAAATAACTTCCTAGTTTGTTCTCTTATTTGAATTGCTTACAGCTTAAGGCCTAAATTTCACGAGTAGGGAAAGCCTAATTGCTATTACTATGTGCCCAATGTACATTTCCCCCCGCCTGGTGCTAGGATTAAACCCAGGGTCTTGTGTATGCTAGGCAAGAGCTCTACCACTGATGTACTTGTAAAACAAATGTTTGCTTCAGAATTATTCCATTTTATCTGAATTTTATTTTATTTTTTTTGTACCAGGGATTGAACTCAGGGGCACTCGACTACTGAGCCACATCCCAGCCGTATTTTGTGTCTTATTTAGAGACAGGGTCTCACTGAGTTGCTTAGTGCCTCACCATTGCTGAGGCTGGCTTTGAACTTGCAATTCTTCTGTCTTAGCCTCCCTAAGTGCTGAGATTATAGGCGTGTGCCACCACGCCTGGCCTTAAGCTTATTTTTATAATTCATTATTTGACTATTTTATTTGTTAAAAATTTGGAAAGATTAAGCATTTGATAAACAATATTACAGTTTAAGGAATTTATTACTCAGTGTATTGTCTATTCTCTGAACAAAGTGCTAAGGAATTGTGTGGGTCAGTTTCATTTAAGGGAGAATGGTTAGTTTTCAGTCTCTCCCATAAATTAGGCGAATCTGTGAATCCCTAAGGTATGGACATTCACATGACCAGAATTAGCGATCTACCTTGGTTGACTTTGCTTTATGAACAACATGGTTTCATTATGGCAGCTATCCAATTTACAAAGCTTGAGAGTAATGCAGAAGTATAATAGGACAAGACTGGAGATGCTTTAGGGTTGGAACTAGAGTTACCGCACAAAATCTTCCCATATTTTTTAGGTCCTGACCAACTCATGAAAGCTTATCAATATTATACATATATATTGATATGGAATACTAATTTGTATAAATTATCCTGATGCCCTGATTAATTTCTCTATTTTCTTTTAGTGGGAAATTTCATATTGAGATTTACTTTTTATTGTGTGGGGAATTTATTACTGAAACATTAGAATGGACTTTATTGCATTTTTCTTGTGGATTGATTAATTTGGTTTGGTTTGTGAAAGCACCAGTTTAAGAGAAGGCTTATTTCTTTAGCAGGCAAGAAAGAGTAAGTGTGTGTTGTGGTTTGGATATAAGGTGTCCCCTGAAAGCTCATGGTTAGATTATGAGAGCTGTAACCTAGTCAGAGTGGATTAGTTTATTAGATGGATTAATAATTTGAAAAGATTACTGTACTGAGTGATAACTGCAGGCAGGTAGGGTGTGGCTGGAGAAAGTAGGTCCATAGGGATGTGCCTTTGGAATTCATAGCTTGTACCTGGCTCCTTATGCTCTCTCTGCTTCCTGGTTGCTATGAATTGAGCAGCTTTCCTCTGGTATGCCCTTCTGCTATGATGTTCTGCCATCACCTCAGGCTCAGAACCATAGAGCAGACTGACCAGTGAACCTCTGAAACTGTGAGCCCCAAATAAACTTTTCCTCCTCTAAGTTGTTCTTGTCAGGTTTTTTGGTCTCAGTGATGGAAAGCTGACTAAAACATATTAGTCTCTCTTCACACATCCGTAATATCCTCAGGAACTCTCCAAATTCAGGCCTGTTAAGATACACACAGCAGCTCAACTGTAATCCCAATGATCAGGAGGCTGAAGCAGGAGGATTGCAAGTTTGAGGCTAGTGTGGGCAACTTAGTGAGACCTTGCCTTTAAATGAAAAATTAAAAAAAGACTGGAAGTGTGGCTCAGTGGTAAGTATGCCTGGGTTCAATCCCCAGTACCAGGGTGGGGGTGGGGGATAAAAGATGCACACATCACGATATCCTTAGTTTGTTGCCTAGTATTTGCTCCTAAGTATAAATCCAACTGAAACAGAAAGGAAGATTATTCCATCATCAATAGGACTATAGTTTATATTAAGAGGACTTTAACAACCATTGTGGGGAGAGTGGAAAACCCATTGGATGCTTTCAGTATGCCAGTCTTCTGTATGTTTAGGCGTGCCATCTTTTGGTATCTTCTGAGTGGCTTTAGTCTCACTCTCTACCCTTGTAGCAGCTGGGAGCTGTTTATCTGGAGGGAGCACCAAGAAACTCCTGGGAAATTGTATTTTACCTTAAACTATGTTTGATCTTATTGCATGGATATAATGTGGGCACATAAAAGACAAAAAGCAAGAAGAAAAAACTTCACTAAACCTAAAATTAGAATAAATTCTTAATGTGGAGATTTTCCCAGTGGGAGATAGACCGTATCAAACCTTGCTCTTGGTTCTTGGGCCTCCTATCATTCTCTTCAGGGCTAGCTTCACCTCTTGGTTCCTCAGAGTATAGATGAGGGGGTTGAGGAAAGGGGTGATGGCCGTGGGAAACAGAGCAGCCGCCCCATCCAGGGGGCTGTTGGTCCCAGGCCTCAGGTAGATGAAGGCACAGGGCACGTAGTACACGGTGACTACAGTTACATGGGCTCCACAGGTTGAGAAGGCCCGGCGCCGTCCATCGGCTGTCCGGATTCTGAGGATGGCCCGAATGATCTGAATATAGGAGAGGAGGATCAGGGAGAAACAGCTGGCAACCACCACCCCAATGTCCACAAAGGTTACCAGCTCGTTGACTGTGGTATCAGCACAGGCCAGTCTCAAAACTGCAGGAATATCACAGAAGAAGTAATCTACCCTGTTGGGCCCACAATAGGGCAGGCGGAAGGTTAGAATGGCCTGGAGAGCCCCATGGATGGAGCCGGCCACCCAAGCCCCAGCTGCAAGCAAGCTACTAAGCTTAGCAGTCATGAGCACAGGGTAGCGCAAGGGCCGGCATATTGCCAGGTACCTGTCGTAAGCCATCAAGGTGTAGAGGAAGCACTGGGTGCTTCCCAGAAAGTGATAGAAATAAAGTTGAACCACACAGCCAGCGAATAGGATGGGTTTGATGCCTAATGTGAAGTTCATTATGAGGCGAGGGACAATGATGGAGGAGATGCCCATGTCAATGATGGAGAGAACACCAAGGAAGATGTACATGGGGCGGGCATGGAGTTGTGGGTCTGTCCACACAGTGACCAGAATAAGAAGATTCCCCAGATGAGTCAGGATGTAGATTAACAAGAAGAACACAAAAAGGAATGTCCTTAGTCTGAGTGGGTAGGGAATTCCTGTCAGGATGAACTCAGTCAACAGTGTGTGGTTGACTCTTTGCATCTCCTGAGAGATCTTTCCTAGAGAATGGACAAAATAGGAGTTAGCACACAGGTGAGGGAGAGAGGAAGGGAAACTAGAGAAAGAAATTATAGAAACTTGGAGTAGTGGCAGAGAAGTTCCTCTCTTCTATAGAGAGATGGTCTATTGGGAGGAGCTATGTTCTCTGGCAGGAGTTTTGTAAATAAAATTTCACTGGAGGGCTGGGATTGTGGCTCAGTGGTAGAACACTTGCCCCGAATGTGTGAGCACTAGGCTTGATCCTCAGCACCACATAAAAATAAACAAAATAAAGATATTGTGTCCATCTACAACTAAAAAAATATTTTAAAAAATTTCACTGGAACACAGCCATGTTCATTTATTTATATATTGTCTGTAGCCACTTTGGTGCTGTGATAGCAAAGCCTCAACTACCCTCTGGGTCTTTAGAAAAAATCTGTGTCTAGGGGATTGCACTAGGAAAACTATGCCAGAAGTCTATGGGATATAGTTATTGACTGTTGTTTCAGCACAGGCCAGGGTTTCCTGGACATATGACGTGTATGGGAATGGGGATTTGCTGCTGGAGATGCTCTACCAGTTCAGAATCTTTCAGAGGCCACTGACTCATTCTTACCTCTGCCAGGACAAAAACTTACGTGGGAAATGAGGGAACTCCTTCTCCTCCTTTGTTGTAGAGAGAATGAAAGAGAATTTTGTTTGAATGGCTAGTTGTGCGTGACACTGCTTGATGCTATGCAAATATTTTCTCCAAGTTCTCCACTGTTTAAAGGAAAAAAATACCAGGGGGCTGTAAGTATACAAGTAAACTGAATATGAACACCACCGTGCACTGTGGTTGGTACCTGGTGCTTGGGATTTCGCTTGCCTCATTTGTAATCATTCAGCCTTGAAACACAGTAAGGGAAGAGAGGAGAGAAGAAGGAAAAGAGGCATGGCCGTAGTGAGAAGTCAGAGATTAAAGGAAAAGTAGGAATGATTAGAGAAGGTAAGGAGAACAGGATGAGAGGGTAGCTTGTGAGAGCAAACAGCTCTGTGTGGAGAATTATTTTTAAATTCTTAGTACAAGCCTGATGTGGTGGTGCACTTCTGTAGTCCCAGCAACTTGAGAGGCGGAGGCAGGAGGATCCCAAATTTGAGGGCAGCCTAGACAACTTAGGGAGACCCTGTCACCAAATAAAAAAGAAAAAGAAAAGACGGGATATAGCTCAGTGATAGTGTGCTCCTGTGTTCAATCCCCAGTAACACACACACACACACACACGTGCACACACACACACACACTTTAGTCTAATCCTTTGACTAGCATTTCTCCAGATGAAGAAAATAGTTAGGATAGTGAGCTTTTAAATTTCTCTATTTTAAAAATATTTTTATTAGTTAAAGATGGACACAATGCCTTTATTTTATTTGTTTATTTTTTTATGTGGTGCTGAGAATCAAACCCAGTGCCTCACACATCTCACACATGCCAGGCAAGTACTTTACCACTGAGCTACAACCCCAGCCCTCTTTTTTTTTGTCCTGGGGATTGAACCTAGGGTACTCTACATCCCCAGCCATTTTTTTATTTTGAGACCGTCACTAAGTTGCTCAGACTGGCCTTGAACTTTTCATCCTACTTTGGCCTCCCAAGTCAGTGGGATTAGAGGTGTGTACCACAGTGCCTGACTGGTAATATGTTTTGAGAAATTAGGTGGTGTGATTGATTGCCTTTGGCTTTCTTTTTTTTTTTTTTGGTACCGAGTGTTGAACTCAGGGGTACTCGACCACTGAGCCACATCCCCAGCCCTATTTTGTGTTTTATGTAGAGACAGGGTCTCACTGAATTGCTTAGCGCCTTGCCATTGCTGAGGCTGGCTTTGAACTCGCGATTCTCCTGTCTCAGCCTCCTAAAGTGCTAGCATTACGCCTTCAGCTTTGTTCTTTTTGTTTAAGATTGCTATGGCCACTTGGACTCTTTTGTGGTTCCACTATGGGGAAAGAATAGTTTTGTCAATAAATGCTGTTGGGGTAACTGTATATCCATGTGCAGAAGATCAAAACAGGACTCTTATTTCATATTATACACAAAAATCAACTAAAAATGGGGCAGAGGACATGGCTCAGGAGCAGAGCACTTGCCTAGTATATGCAAGGCCCTGGGTTTGATCTCTATCACTCCTGGAAAAAAATATACTAAAATTAGTTAAAGACTTAAATGTAAGGCCTGAAACTGTAGAACTACCACCACCACCACCACTATCAGCACCAACAAAAAACAAAAGCATGGAAGAAGCTCTACAACATTGATTTTGGCAATGACTTTTTTTCCCATAGGACCCTGAAAGCATAGGGAACAAAACCAAAAATGGACAAATGCGATTGTGTCAAGCCAAAAAGCTTCTGTGCAGTCCAAGGAACAAGTAATGGTGAGGCGACAATCCACAGACAAAGAGAAAATATTGGCAACTCATACATCTGAAAAGGGGTTAAAATCCAAAATATATATATGGAACTCAACTCAGTAGCAAAAAAAACTACCTGACTAAAAACTGGGCAAAGTGTTTGATCCTCAGCACCCAACAAAAATAAAAAAATAAAGATATTGTGTTCATCTACAACTAAAAATATTTAAAAATTGACATTTTTCAAAAGAAGGCACAGTTTTATAAAAAATCACCAATAGTTTTATAAATAGTGCCAAACATCATTAATCATAAGGGAAATGCAAATTAAAACCACAATGAGATATCACCTGACACATGTCACACTGGCTATTATAGTAACAGGAAAGAGGGTTGGGGGCGTAGCTCAGGGGTGGAGTGCTTGCTTACCTGGCATGCCTGAGGTCCTGGGTTTGATCCTGAGTACTTTGAACAAACAAACAATGACAACAACAAAGCAAAAACCTGTTAAAGATAGTAAGTGTTGGTGAGGATGTAGAGAAAAGGAAACCCTTTTACACTGTTTGTGGGAATGTAAATTAGTATAGCCATTATGAAAAACAGTGTTTGAATCAGCTTATTTGCTGCTGTGACCAAAAAACCTGACAAGAACAATTTTAGAGGAGGAAGCGTTTATTTTGGGGTTCATGGCTTCAGAAACTTTAGACCACAGATGGTCAACTCCATCGCTTGGGGCCTGAGGTGAAGCAGAACATCATAGTGAAAGGGTGTGGCAGAGGAAAGCAACTCAGATATTATACCAGGAAACAGAGAGAAAGACTTCTCCTCTCACCAAGGACAAAATATGTACCCTAAAGGCTATGCCCCAATGACCCACCTCCTTCAGTCACGTCCTCTGTGCCTATGCTACCACTCAGTTAATCCTCCAACCAGGGAATTAATGCATTGATTGGCTTAAGGCTCTCATAACCCAATCATTTCATCTCTAAACTTTCTTGCATTGTCTCACACATGAGGTTTTGGAGGATACCTAATACCTCAACCATAACAAATAGTATGGAGTTTTCTCAAAAAACTAAAAATACCATTGCCATTATCTGTCAATCTCACTTCTGGGTATATATCCAAAGGAATTGAAAGCAGAGTGTTGAAGGTATATTTGTACTCCCTTGTTCACTGAAGCATTATACACAATAGCCAAGATACAGAATCAACCCAATGGATGAATGGATAAAGAAAATATGGTTCAAGCCGGGCGCGGTGGCTCAAGCCTGTAATCCCAGCACTTAGGGAGGCTGAGACAGGAGAATGGCGAGTTCAAAGCCAACCTCAGCAATGGCGAGGCGCTAAAGCAACTCAGTGAGACCCTGTCTCTACATAAAACACAAAATAGGGCTGGGGACCTGGCTCAGGGGTCGAGTGCCCCTGAGTTCAATCCCTGGTACCAAAAAAAAAAAAAAAAAAAAAAAAAAAAGAAAATATGGTTCATATATGCAATGGAATACTTCACCTTAAAGGAGAAGGAAATTCTGTCATTTATGAAACTAAGAATGAACCTGGAGGACATTATGCTAAGTAACATAAAACTGACACAGAAAGACAAATACCAGATGAGCTTACTAATATGTGGAATCTAAAAAAGACTCCCTTGAAGAAGTAGAGTGTTCTACTTGTGGTCACTAGAGGCTGGGGGTTGCAATGGCATATGGGGAAATGTTGATCAAAGGGTACAAAGTTTCAGTGGGATAGGAGGAATGAATTTTTTTTTTTTTTTTGGTACTGGGGATTGAACTCAGGGGTACTCTACCACTGAGCCACATCCCAGCCCTATTTTGTGTTTTATGTAGAGACAGGGTCTCACTGAGTTGCTTAGCGCCTCGCCATTGCTGAGGTTGGCTTTGAACTCACGATTCTCCTGTCTCAGCCTCCCTAAGTGCTGGGATTACAGGCTTGAGCCACCGTGCCCTGTGGAGGAATGAATTTTTAAGATCTATTGCACAACATGGTGAGCGTGCTTAATAGTAATTGCTATTACTATTTAATAATAGTAATTAAATTTAGTAATTTAAATTAAGTAGTCATTTAAATTACTAAATAGTAATTTAGTGTATATTTCAAAACTGCTAAATGAGTGGATTTTAAATGTTCTCACTAAAAAAAATAAATATGTGAGGGGATGTATATGTTAATTAGCATAATATAACCATCCACAATGTATACCTATATTAGAATTTTGTATTACATCTCTCCAAATACATAATTATTATTTGTCAATTAAAAATAAAAAAAATTTGAATAAAAAAAAGTACTTGAGGTGGGATGTCAAAGAAATTGAAACGGTTTGATTGATTTTTTTCTTCTGGACTGGTTTGCATTTACTCAGAAGGAGGAGAATGAGATTAACAGGAATGTCAGAAACTCCCGGATGAATGGATCCTCCACCCTAATTCCTATGCAGGATAGCATTCTGCCCTGGGTCAGAGGGCTATGAGAGCAAGCAAATGGCAACCATTGTCAAGGAATAAGACATTATGGAACAACGATTCTGCTTCTGACTGAAAACTCCAAATACGAACATTATAATGAATCTTGGTCATTTGCTTGCTTCTTGGTCTGAGTGACTCTCACAGCATTGCTGGGTTTTGATTTCCCCATTGGAGCTATGAGGATGGGGAATGAAACTGTGGACCTAATTCTGACAATTAGCAAGCAATAATGGGTAGGCATCATCGACAATCTTTAAACACTGTAAATCCATTATTCTCATGCTCTGTCAAGCTTAGCTTTCATTAGTTAACCACCTCTGTTATGGGATTCCTCTCTAAGAAGCAGAAAGTTCTTTTTTTTCTTTTTTTCTTTTTGGTACTGGGGACTGAACTCAGGGACACTCAGCCACTGAGCCACTGAGCCACATCCTCAGCCCTATTTTTTTGGTGGGGGGAGGTACCAGGTATTAAACTTAGGGGTACTCGACCACTGAACCACATCCCAGCCATATTTTGTATTTTATTTAGAGACAGGGTCTCACTGAGTTGCTTAGCGCCTTGCCCTTGCTGAGGCTGCCTTTGAACTCAGGATTCTTCAGTTTCAGCCTCCCAAAGTTCTGGGATTACAGGCGTGTGCCACCGCATCCGGCCTCAGCCCTATTTTGTATTATATTTAGAGACAGGGTCTCACTGAGTTGCTTAGTGCCTTGCCTTTGCTGAGGCTGACTTTGGATTTTTTTTTTTTTTTTGGTACTGGAGATTGAACTCAGGGGCACTCTACCACTAAACCACATCCCCAGCCCTATTTTGTGTTTTATGTAGAGACAGGGTCTCACTGAGTTGCTTAGCACCTCACCATTGCTGAGGCTGGCTTTGAACTCGCCATTCTCCTGTCTCAGCCTCCCTAAGTGCTGGGATTACAGGCTTGAGCCACCGCGCCCGGCTGCTGAGGCTGACTTTGAACTCCCTGATTCTCCTGCCTCAGACTCCAAAGCTTCTAGGATTACAGGCGTGCGCCACCGTGTCCGGCATAGTGAATCCTTTAATCCCAAGCCATTTGTTCTCTGTTGAATGAAATGTTGGTTACAATTTTTCAGTTTTAAATATTTTGATCACAGGAAAGCAGTAATGGCTGAACTTCAAAAAGGTGACCCATGCTGCTTTTACAGATGCCAGAGCCATCATGTCAGACTCCTTCTCTCACTCTCCAACATCAGGAAGTGCAGAGGGCTCATGTACCCACCCAAATTCTTGAGAAATTCATAGCTGTGCCCAGTGGTTCTAAGCTGAATGAGCTCAGGTGACTGCTCTACTGGGATGTTTATCTTTCTGGGATCACTGAGGTCTGATGTTAAGTTTTGCAGATTTAGAAGCATTAGTCATGTCTCCTTGGGGGAATCAAGCTTTGGGAATCCAATTCACACTCAAGTACTTGAGAGGATGATTTATAAAAACAACCTATGTATTCATCAGCAGGGGAAGATCTCTTTTCTATGATTAAAATGGTGTGTCTACTACCCAGGGTACCTACTTATTAGTAATTGAAAATCAAATTAGGAATCAGCTAAGAATTTCTGAGTTGTGGATGAGAGCAAAGGGAATTTGATGGAGCACAACTACTTTAGGCTGCAACAGGTTCTGATGAGTTATGTCTGGTGAATTTCTGGTATCTTTGTCTAAGGGAATGCTTCACCATTCACTTCAGATACATTGTCTTTTTCTTTTGGGCAGTGGTAAGGACACATTGATCAAGTTTCACTCTTTTTTCCTGAGCATATATCTTTTTTAGATGGCCTTTGTTATTTTCAATGACTCCTTAAGACCAAAGAGAACAAAACATATTTTCCTAAATAATTTTTCAGAGTGGCCATTAGTTTTTCCTTATATTTTCCATACCAATGTCATATTTGTGTTAGGAAATGTTCTCTGAATTACTATCTGGCAAGGATTATTTCTTCTACAAAGTATCCTGTTCATAGGGAATTCCATTCTACCCACAATGTGCTTTTCTTTTTCTTTCTTTTCCTCTCCTTCTTCCTCTTCCCCTCCTCTTCTTCCTCTTCTCCTTCTTCTACTTCCCATTCCCTCCACCTTTTTTTTTTTTTTTTTTTTTTTTTTGGTACTCGGGATTGAACTCCGGGGCACTCGACCACTGAGCCACATCCTCAGCCCTATTTTGTGTTTTATGTAGAGACAGGGTCTCACTGAGTTGCTTAGCGCCTTGCTGTTGCTGAGGCTGGCTTTGAACTCGCAATTCCTCCTGTCTCAGCCTCCCTAAGTGCTGGGATTACAGGCTTGAGCCACCGTGCCCAGCTCCATTCCCTCCATCTTCTATTACTCTACCTCTTCCTTCTGTTTTCCTCTCCTCCTCCTTCTATGTCTTCTCCCTTTCCTTTTATTTCTCCTCTTCCTCCTCCTTTTTGTAGTATTGAGGACTGAATCCAGGGGCTCTCTACCACTGAGCTACACTCTCAGCTTTTTAAAAATTCTATTTTGAGACAGGTTCTCTCTAAGTTCCTGCAGATGGACTTGGATTTATGATTCCCCTGCCTCAGCCTCCAGAGTGTCTGGGATTACAGGAGTGCACCACCACACCTGACTGGACATCTTCTAATGAGGGAAAGCTCCATTTCAGCAGATCTTTACTTCTCGTTCCAAAATACATCCCTTACTCTAGTCAGCCTATCTGTCAAGTGACCATGAAGAAAACTTAGGAAAGTTCATTTTCTGAAAATCAACTCAAAGCACTTTTTTTTTTTTTTTTTTTTTGGTACTGGAGATTGAACTCAGGGGGACTCGACCACTGAGCCACATCCCCAGCCCTATTTTGTGTTTTATTTAGAGGCAGGGTCTCACTGAAATGCTTAGTGCCTTACCCTTGCTGAGGCTGGCTTTGAGCTCACGATCCTCTTGTCTTAGCCTCCTAAAGTGTTGAGGTTACAGGCGTGCACCACAGCGCCCGGCAAGCACATTTTCTTTTCTTTTTATTTACGAAAACAAATTTCAAATATTTAGAAAACTAACGTAACCTACTGCCCTTTCCTGAATTTTACAATGAGTCATTTAAACTGAAAATTATCTAAAGATAATTTACATTGAATGAGTATATACATATGTGATGAGAAAACACTGAGATATTAAATTGAGACATGAGATTAATAGCTTCCATTAAAACATAAAATCCTTACTAGCAATAAAGTTGAGTTGCCTGTTTAAAATATTCACTAATGTGGAAATCAGATTATAGCTTTACTCACATTAACCCTTTGAATTTTGGACAGAAAACTTACAGGTGAGATAAAGGACCTGGCAAGAGCTGCACAGAATGAAGCAAAGGTGGAGTGGCCAGAACAGCAAGATGCTCCTCCCTTATCTGGTGGGTATTAAAATGGGTGGTGAATGAATTGTCGATGGGAAATGTCTTTGGAGAAAGATGTATCCAATGGAAGGTGTGCAGAGACATTGTCATCTTGAATTAAGAAAGATAAATGTCACGTTGTATAGTTAAATTTAGCAGAACAGAAAGAAAATTTCTGTGAGACCAAAAAGAAAACTATACCAAGTAATTAAACAAAGAAAGACATTGACTGATGAGGTGACTAAGAGTGGAGAAACCTCTCATACAGTGTTTGTCTTTTTTTTTTTTTTTTTTTGGTACTGGAGATTGAACTCAGGGGTACTCGACCACTGAGCCCACATCCCCAGCCCTATTTTGTGTTTTATGTAGAGACAGGGTCTCACTGAGTTGCTTAGCGCCTCGCTGTTGCTGAGGCTGGCTTTGAACTCGCGATTCTCCTGTCTCAGCCTCCCTAAGTGTTGGGCTTACAGGCTTGCTCCACTGTGCCCGGCTTCATACAGTGTTTGGACCTAACATTTGTCTATATCTAATACTTACTCTATATCTGGGGGAATTTTTCTTCTTTTAGTATCACTGCGCATTAGTAATCAAGCCTGGAAGAAATATTTAACTCATGGAAATGAAATTAGAACAGTGGCAGGTACTAGTTGGAGAGAAAGGAGTCACTCTCACCTGGAGGTGTCAGCATCCACTGAAAATCCTTTTGCAATCTGTGGGAAGGGATGCAAATCTGTTGCTAGAGAGATGTCAGTATCTCACAGGGCCAGCAGCAGTTCTTATGAAAAGCTCATGGCAGGAGACTCAACCAGTCCTGGCTGAATCAAAGTCTAGGACCGAACTACTGAAACTTGAATTATTTCTTCTTCTTCTTTTTTTTTTGTGGTGCTGGGAATTAAACCCAGAGCCTTGTGCATGTGAAGTAAGCACTCTGCCAACTGAACTATATCCCCAGTCCCTTGAATTCTTATTTGCCTACTTTTTAAGATATTCTCCCAGCTTCCTTATGAACTGGGGGAAGATTTGTGGCTCCTACTGAAGGGAACTACTAAGTTGGTCCTTCTTGTGTTCTGTTGCTTCTTCTGTTTTCCCGGGGGTCAATTATGGTGTGTAAGACCTTTAGCTCAGGGAATATTATAATAGCACCCTGTGAAAAGGCAAGACTAATACCCATAATCTGTTTCCTGGGAGACCTCCTTAGCTTTCTAACTTTTTTTTTTTTATTTTATAATATCAGGTGGGACACAGTCTTTGGGGCTTATCAGGGGTTGTTGTTGACTTTGGATCTGTGGTTTCCTTCCTCATAAATATCATGTTTAAACCAAGGAGCAACTTGGGAAATCCATTTTTCCTCTCTCCTCTTATCTTGTTCTGCATGATTCTCGGAGGTCATCTTTATTTAAAAAATTTTTTTAGTTGTAGATGAACACAATACCTTCATTTATTTTATGTGGTTCTGAGGATTGAACCCAGTGCCCCACACATGAGAGGTAAGCACTCTACCACTGAGCCACAACCCCAGCCCAGAGGTCGTCTTTAAATGACCACATTAATAAAGATGGTTTTGATTATTGTCTTGATTTCTTTAGGTGATGAAGAACAGAAATATTAAAATTAGCTTAAGTGATAAACTCCACTGTATATTTACACATGGAAAGTACAAAATATATAACTCTTAACAGCCAGATTGCCTACAAAAACAGAATCTGCCACAGAACCAGACCTCATGGAGACTTGGACTGATCAGAAACTGGGAGTGAATCTAAATGTAGGGCAGCTTTGGGGACTGGGAAATTTTATTTTCTCCATCAGAAAGAGACATCATTTGGTCCAAATTATGTGCTGTGCCATTGTGGTTACTCAGTGGATCTCTATCTTTCTTTATTCATGTCTCTCTTTGATGAAAAGCCAATTCTTTTAAAATGTGTCTTTTTGGTCTCATTGCTCACCTCCAGTACAATGGCTGGCTTCCTGTAGGGGATTGTGTCCATTTTAATCAGAGAGAATTATTCTGGTTTCACAGATATCCAGGTTTGGCAACCTCAGCCTATAGCCACTGTTCTCAAGTTTTGACATTTCCTGATTTAGAATTTTCAGATATTTATACCACTACTACTGAATAAGGATGATGATGCTTATTATCATTTATTGTGTGCCTACTATGTTTAAGAGCTTTATAAATGCTAATTTATTTAATCTATACCCCAAAATATTGAGGTGGATATGAATATCCTTATTTTACAGATGAGGCAATTATGCTCAGAAAGTTTAATTAGAATTTAGCACAGTGTCATAAAAGCAGTAAGTGGCAGAATCAGGATTCAAAAAGTGTCTTCCATTAAAATCTTTGCTCTTTCTACTTCACTAGATCATGATATTTCTCTAATGGACATAGTAAGACTAGATCAGAGAATATTCCATCTAAAGTCAGCAGCAACACTGGGTCCCTCCAGAAAAGCCTTTCCCTAGTGTCCCTCAGCAACATAATGGCCAAATGTTTGAAATATCAGAGGATGAATCAATCATTCTCACCTCGTGCGTTTAATCATTTCCTTAACAATACTAAGATCCTGCTGATAAGATGGGAGTCTTTTCTTTCTTTTTTGTATTTATTCTAAGTAGTTATACATGACAGTAGAATGCACTTTGACACATCAGACATAAATGGAGTATAATTTCTCATTCTTTTGGTTGTACATGATATAGAATCACACCAGTCGTATAGTCATGTATGCACATAGGGTGATAATGTGATTCATTCTACTATCCTTGCTACTCCTATACCCCTTCCCCTCCCTTCACTCTCCTCTACTTAATCCAAAGTAACTCTATTCTTCTGTAGCTACCTGCCCCCTGGTTCAATCTCCAGTGCCCCCTACTTATTGTGAATTAGCATCTGCATATAGAGAAAGCATTCAGGCTTTGGTTTTTGAGATTGGCTTATTTCACTTAGCATGATATACTTACTCTAGCTCCATCCATTTACCTGAAAATGCTATAATTTCATTCTTCTTTCTTTTTGGGGCGAGGGGGCACTGGAGATTGAACTCCAGGGCACTTGACCACGAAGCCACATCCCCAACTCTATTTTTATTTTATTTAGAGACAGAGTCTCTCACTGAGTTGCTTAGCGCCTTGTCTTTGCTGAGGCTGGCCTTGAACTCGCGATTCTCCTGCCTCAGTCTCCTGAGCTGCTGGGATTACAGGTATTTGCCTGGCAATTTCATTCTTCTTTAAGGCTGAATAATATTCCATTGTGTATATATACCACATTTTCTTTAAAAAATTTTTAAAAAATTGTTCTAATTAGTTATACATGACAGAATTCATTCTGACACATTTACACAAATGGAGCATGACTTTTCCTGCCTCTGGCTGTACATAGTGCAGAGTCACATCAGTAGTGTAATCATACATATATATAGGGTAATAATGTCTGTCTCGTTCTACCTTCCTTCCCATCCCCGCAGGCCCTCCCCTCCCCTCACTCCCTTCTGCACAGTCCAAAGTTCCTTCGTTCTTCCCTACCCTTACCCCCTACTATGGATCAGCATCTGCTTATCAGGGAAAATATCTGGCCTTTGGTTTTTTGGGATTGGCTTATTTCTTTCTTTTATTTATTTATTTGTTTTTGGCACATGGGATTGAACTCAGGGGCACTCGACCACTGAGCCACATCCCCAGCCCTATTTTGTGTTTTATTTAGAGACAGGGTCTCACTGAGTGGCTTAGTGCCTCGCCTTTGTTGAGGCTAGCTTTGAACTTGTGATTCTCCTGTCTCAGCTTCCCAAAGTGCTGGGATTACAGGTATATGCCATCATGCCCAGCTGGGATTGGTTTATTTCATTTAGCATGATAGTCTCTAGTTCCATCCATTTACCTGTAAATGCCATAATTTAACTCTTCTTTAAGGCTGAGTAATATTCCATTGTGTATCACATTTTCTTTATTCATTCATCTGTTGAAGGGCATCTAGGTTGGTTTCACATTTTAGTTATTGTGAACTGAGCTGCTATAAACATTGATGTGGCTGCGTCACTGTAGTATGCTGATTTTAAGTCCTTTGGGTATATGCCGAGGAGTGGGATAGCTGGTTCAAATGGTGGTTCCATTCCAAGTTTTCTGAGGAATCTCCATATCCTTTCCAGAGTGGTCGCAGCAATTTGCAGTCCCACTAGCAATATATGAATGAGCCTTTTCCCCTACATTCCCACCAACATTTATTGTTGCTTGTATTTTTTTTTTTTTGGTACCAGGGATTGAATTCAGGGATACTTGACCACTGAGCCAAATTCTCAGCCCTATTTTGTGTTTTATTTATTGACAGAGTCTCATTGAATTGTTTAGCACCTCACCATTGCTGAGGCTGGTTTTGAACTCTTGATTCTCCTGTCTCAGCTTCCCAAAGTGCTGGGACTATAGGTGTGTGCCACCGCGCCTGGCTTGTTGCTTGTATTCTTGATAATTGCCATTCTGACTGAGTGAGATAAAATCTCAATGTAGTTTTTTTTCTTGGTGCTGGGGATTGAACCTAGGGCCTTGTGCATGCGAGGCAAGTACTCTACCAACTGAGCTATATCCCCAGCCCCTCAATGTAGTTTTAAGATTGCTAGAGATGTTGAACATTTTTTCATATATTTGTTGATTGGTTGTATTTCTTCTTTTGTGAAGTGTCTGTTCAGTTCCTTAGTCCGTTTATTTATTGTTTTTTTTTGTATTAAGTTTTTTGAATTTTTTGTGTATCCTGGAGATTAATGCTCTGAGGTGCATACAGTAAAGATTTTCTTAGAGGGGGGTCTTTTTGATATCGACCAAAGGAAGACAGGAAGGAAAAGGTAGGATTTGAGGAAGGGATGATATTTCACTTGAAATAGTTTTCAGAAAGGAAATTGTTAATTATATGGACCTAGGTTTGTCACGACAACCAGAGTGTGTGTGAGGAGGTACTTGGTGAGGTGGAACAATGCACGGGGTAGGTTTATGGTTTTTAAAGTTGTTCACAACTTATTCTAGTTTCATAGTTTGAACTGATACTCTTCTGTGTGTTGAAACTGGTTGAGCTCTGGCTAGCTTCTGTTCCATAAAAATCATGCTGTATTTCGTGTGAGTATTTATGTTCATTAATGACATTAGTAATGATATGTATACCCCTGAGAGAGAAGTCAGGTCTTATGTATTGAACTTCAGTATGAACCCAAGATCTCACAGCTTTAACAGCCTCTCATCCCTGTGACAACAGTAATGAGGTATTGCTGTGACCTGCACGGCCACTAATTCAGAAACCAGTGTGGGGCAATGGGAGATTAGGAAAGACAAACACACACATAGAGAGAAAGCTGGGACCATTTGGGACACCATCCTCGCACGAAGGAACAATGACCCAGAGCAAGCTCAGCACATTTAGTATGTAGGTTTTTATCATCAAAAGAGTTTTCTGGGGCTGGGATTGTCACTCAGTGGTAGAGCGCTTGCCTCGCATGTGTGAGGCCCTGGGTTTGATCCTCAGCACCACATACAAAGCAATAAAATAAAGACATAAAAGTGTCTTTATTTATATTTTTAAAATAAAGACATAAAAGTGTCTTTATTTATATTTATAAAATAAAGACATAAAGTGTCCATCAACAACTAAAAAAATATTTTAAAAAAAAAGTTTTCTGTGAGAAAGTTTCTTCAAAGCAGGCAGGATGGAAAATGAAGTACTGGCAATTAATTGTAATTATCATTTTGTGCTCATAATTCTCTACCTCTGGCTGGTGTCTGAACTAGCGTCAAAACCGATGTTCCCAAGCCTTGCATAGAACCTCTTTAAGCAGGTGCTACCATAGCAACTGGCAATCTTGACCTGCACCTTTCCATAAGAAGTTCCCAGTGCAGGCTCAGACTCCTACTGTGAGACAGTCAGAGATCCTGAGCCAAGTCACCACTCCTGACAAGGTATTCCAACTCAGGTTTTATATAAACCCCATACCTCTTAACTCACTTTTTTTTTTTTTTTTGTACCAGGGATTGAACTCAGGGGCACTTGACCATTGAGACACATCCCCAGCCCTATTTTGTATTTTATTTAGAAACAGGGTCTCACTGAATTGCTTAGTGCCTTGCTGTTCCTGAGGCTGGTTTTGAATTCTCGATCCTCCTGCCTCAGGCTCCTAAACCACTGGGATTACAAATGTGTGCCACCATACCTGGCTTAACTCAGGTTTTTATTTAATATGATTTTATTTATGTCACTATTGACTTTTTTTTGTACCAGCGGTTGAACCCAGGGGCATTTAACCAGTGAGCCACTACTCCAGCCTTTTTAATATTTTATTTTGAGATAAGGACTCACTAAGTTGCTCAGGGCCTTGCTAATTTGCTGAGGCTGGCTTTGAACCTGCAATCCTCCTGCCTCAGCCTCCCAAACTGCTGGGATTATAGGTGTGTGCCACTGTGCCCAGCCACTATTGACTTTTTTTAAAAAAAAATTGCCATTCCAACTTTATTAAATTACTGTGGGCCCACAGAGGGGCAGCTACATTCTACCTCCAGCTGTCTAATCAGGGAAAAAGGAGAGAATGGATTTCAGTGAAGCTAGCCATCTCCATGACAAGTAGCTACTGGTAGATATTAAGGAAAAGGGTGTCGCAACACAAACACCAATGCAACCTGCTTTCTATTCTCCTGGACCCTTATCTAGCCAAGGAGAAGCACCATTGTAAAATTCAAAGGACTACAGGAATACACGAGGAGGATATCAGTCATGACTAGGAGAATCAGAGAAAGCTTCTTGTAGAAGTGAGGATTTTTCCTGGGCCTCAAAAGAAGCACAAATCTCCAGCTTACCAATATGGAGACAGAGGCAGGGCATTCCAGATAAGAGACTACCTTAATCAAAGTCTCAGAAGCAGGAAAGTATAGAGAGTGTTTAAGGAATGGCAAGTAAATTAATGAGGCAGGGAGAGGAGGGGATATAGAGATGTTTTGGGAGATGAAGTGTGCAGAGGTCATATATGAAAAACTTTAAATTCCAAGTTAAGAGGTCTGGCTTTACTACGTGCAATTTGGAAAATTAGGAGGGGTGCAAGTAGATGAAAGGCAATGGGGCCCTACTATGTTGGCCACTCCCCACACCTATTTTTACTCATGATACTGGAAACTGAATCCAGGGCCTCATGCATGCTAGGCAAGTGCTCCACCACTGAACTACATCCCCAACCATTTTATTTTGAGACAGGGTCTTACTAAATCACCCAGACTGTTCTCAAACTTGTGATCCTCCTGCCTCGGCCTTCCAAATACCTGGGATTACAGGTGTGTACCACTGCACCTGACCTTATTCCCCTCACTCCCTTTTTTTTTAGTACTGGAGATTGAACTCAGGGGCACTCGACCACTGAGCACATCCCCAGCCCTATTTTGTGTTTTATGTAGAGACAGGGTCTCACTGAGTTGCTTAGCACGTCGCCATTGCTGAGGCTGGCTTTGAACTCGTGATTCTCCTGTCTCAGCCTCCCTAAATGCTGAGATTATAGGCGTGCTGGCTTCCCCCAAATTTGCCTGGAACGATTCCCCTTCCTCCTGGGTAAAGCATTCACTTTGCATAGCCAGAATGTGCATTCTTCTGAGGGATGGGTCAGGACAACCATGGACAATTTATTGGGATTGAATGTACTACCAGAAGCTTTTTTTCCTAGTAGAATTACATTGAGTTCAGCTTAATCCATTATCCGTGTATTAAGCATTTGTCACATAC
>CM053401.1:69156222-69180778 GCA_028644305.1 Xerus rutilus | reverse complement strand
TGTATAGACCCATGGATGGAGCCAGCCACCCAAGCTCCAGACACAAGGATGGTGCATAACCTGCCATTCATGAGCACGGGGTAGCGCAGGGGCTGGCATATTGCCAGGTATCTATCATAGGCCATCAAGGTGTAGAGGAAGCACTGAGTGCTGCCCAGGAAGTGAAAGAAATAGAGTTGAGCCACACAGCCACCAAATGGGATAGCTTTGCTAGCAGGAGTAAAGTTTAAAATAATTCGAGGAACTATGACAGAAGAGAGCCACATGTCCAGGAAGGAGAGCACTCCCAGGAGAATGTACATGGGCCGGGCATGGAGCTTTGGGTCAGCCCACACCGTGAGCAGAATGAGCAGGTTCCCCAGCTGAGTCAGGATATAAATAATGAAGAAGACCAGGAAGAGGAGGGTTCTTAGATTTGGGGGATGAGACAAGCCCAGGATAATGAAATCTGTCACTGTGGTGTCCAGTGATGTGTTTTTGTTCCTTCTCATGTCTTTCTGCAGTCTGCTAAGATGAATGGTGAAATCAGACGTGGCAAATGACATAGTGAGGAGGTTAGAGAATATTTTTGTTGGATGACCAGAGCCTAGGAGGTAACTGGAGGATTTCTACATATAAATAGAAAGCATTTGCTATCAATCATCAAGTTTGCTTGGCAAGACAACCTTCTGAATCTGGTTGGTTTCCAGGTGTCCAGAAATACTCATTGAAAGGTCTACATTACACAAAAGTATTGGAAGGCCAAGGACAGGGATGTGTGTGCATAGTAGTGCATATGATGGTTCCATGCCTCAAAGAGACCACATGGAAATGAATTTTGGTGGTATGGAGTCGTGTGGAACAACTACTCCACTTTTGCCATCACTGTTGTTGATTTCTGACTTAGTATCTTCAAACTGTCTCTTCCCATGAGGACTCCATATTTCTTTTTTTTTTTTTTTGTACCAGGGATTGAACTCAGGGGTACTCAACCACTGAGCCACATCCACAGCCCTTTTTTGTGTTTTATGTAGAGACAGGGTCTCACTGAGTTGCTTTAGCGCCTCGCCATTGCTGAGGCTGGCTTTGAACTCACGATTCTCCTGTCTCAGCCTCCCTAAGTGCTGGGATTACAGGCATGTGCCACCATGCCCAGCTTGGTGATTGCTTCTTTCTCTGGTATTTTCCTCTTTTTTCTTTTTCTTTCTTTCTTTCTTTCTTTCATTTTTTGTACCCTGGATTGAACTCAGGTTGCTACACCTCTGAACTAAACCCCCATTCCTTTTTATTATTTATTTTTGAGACAGGGTTTTGCTAAGTTACTTAGGATAACCTTGAACTTTTAATCCTCCTTACCAGCTGAATTTGCATGTTTCTTTTTTCTTTTGTTTTTCTTTCTTTCTTTCTTTTTGGTACCAGGGGTTGAATTCAGAGGCACTCAACCACTGAGCCACATCCCCAGCTCTATTTTGTATTTTATTTAGAGACAGAGTCTCACTGAGTTGCTTAGTACCTTGCTTTTGCTGAGGCTGGCTTTGAACTCGTAATCTTCTTGCCTCACCCTCTGGAGCCACTGGGATTACAGAGGTGCACTACTGTGCCCCGCTGAATTTGCATGTTTCTACAGTCTTCTTTCTATCTGTGTCCTCAGAGGACCATGCCCTTCTTCCTTCTGGAACTGTGAGTAACCTGATTAATATTTTGTTTGGGGTGGAACCCAAAGCTCTGCAATGCTAGGACAAGTGTCCTACCACAGAACTACACTCCCAGCTCGATTCATTTTAACTTACCTTTGTTCCTCAATATTCACTCTGGCTGTCATCTCCTTTGGGAAGAGTTCTACTCTAAGACTATCCTCCAAGAAATAAGAACTTATATTACAAAAGGCAACTGCAGTATAATGTTAAAGAACTATTTACTAGCTTGGTGCGGTGAGGCACGCCTACTCCCAGCTATTTGGGAGGCTGAAGCAGGAGCATTGCAAGTTCCAGGCAGCCTGGGCAACGTAGTTAGACCCCGCCTCAAAATAAGAAATCAAAACTGCTGGGGGATATGGCTCAGTGGTAAAGTGCCTCTGAGTACAATACCCAGTACCAAAAAAAAATTATGTATATTTAAGGTATACAACATGATCTTATGAGAGATATATAGAGTAAAATGGTTACTACAGTACAGCAAGTTAACATATTTATTATCTCACATAGTTGTCTTTTTTTTTGTGGCAAGAACAGTTAAAATGTACTTGTTTAGTAAAGATCCTAAATATAAAGCAATATAAATTAACTATGATCCTTAAGTTGTATATTAAATCATTATATTTTATTTGTATCCTTTAAGAAACAAACAGACAAAAAGTAAAGTAGTGCTGGGTGAGGTGGTCCATGCCTGCAATCCCAGAGGCTCTGGAGGTTGAGATAGGAGGATCAAAACCAACCTCAGCAATTTAGTGAGGCCCGACGCAACTTAGCAAGACCTTGTGTCAAAACAAAAAATAAAAAAAGGGTTGAGAATGTGTCTCAGTGGTTAAGTGCCCCTGGGTCCAATCCCTGGTACAAAAAAAAAAAAATTATTGAGTCTAATTATGTAGAGATCTCAGCACCAGTCTCGAACATATTTTTACCTTTATTATTATTTAAAAAGAATTAACTGCAAATGATAATATCTAGTAATTATTAATAATATGAATGTATAAAGTCCATAGAAATGTTAATTATAGACTTTTTCCACAAAGAAAAGACTATATTAAATTTTTATTACCTTATTTTCAGAAGGAGGAAGACACTGATTTCTTTTAGGATGGGTGGTGGTACTGCCTTTGCCTAGCAGTAAAAGAGATGGCACAATTTGAGAGAATGTATATTTAGCCAAACTTATTTTCTATCATTAAGAGGAAATATGTACTATAAATGTACTTCTATCTTGGGCAAACTATGTGTTTTAAATTTTTTTTTTTTTTGTACTGGAGATTGAACTCAGGGGCACTCTACCACTGAGCCACAGCCCTATTTTGTGTTTTATGTAGAGACAGTGAGAACTGAGTTGCTTAGCGCCTCGCCCTTGCTGAGGCTGGCTTTGAACTCGAGATTCTCCTGTCTCAGCCTCCCTAAGTGCTGGGATTACAGGCTTGTGCCACTGCGCCCGGCTGTTTTTAAATTTTTAAATGTAAATCTAGTTTTTACAAATTAAATCATACCAGGATTATACTATAAAGACAATTATTTCGGTATTCATACATAATGAAAATAATGTACATGATGAATCTTTATGCATAATAAAAATGTCTTTCTTCACCAATCTGAGTTCTCCCGTGGCTGTGGTACACAAATCCAGGTACATTTTCCCCAGTGGTCTGCTGGGAGAGGGCTCCTATTGCTTGTTCCCTTCCTGTCTGGCCCTGGGCATCCTGGCTGGCAGGGTAGGGACACCCACGTGGTTATGGTTGGTGGGCCCAGAAAAGTCTCTTTTTCGGAGTAGCCAGCAGAGGTGGTGATTTCGATTTGGGGCGGAGTGATAATGAGAGGTAGACTGGGGAGGTGGGTAAAGGAGACTTCCTGGAAGTTGAAGCTCTGTTCGAGCTGGGAGAGTGTTTGCAGGACTGAGTCACTAAGACCAAGGAGTTTTAGAAAATGTTTTAAATTAACATTTTATTATAGGCCTACTAATCTTTTGGAGCTGTGGAATCTTAGGCATATAATTTGGGGAGTGAAGCAAACTTGGATTCATCAGTCAAAAAATTTTAAAAATATCTACATCTTGGCTAATTGGATATATATTCCAAAATTTTCTGTTTTAAATAGTATTTAGTATGGTTAAGTTCATCTTATAAAATAGTTGTAGTTTAATATTAAAAGTATTTGATTAAAGAAAATAAAAATCCAGTAACATCACTCATAGAATTGATATTTAAAACAGCAGGATGCAGGGGCTGTGGGTTAGAGATTCAAGGGAGAGTCTCCCAGGGATGGAACAAGTGAGGGCCAGGACCCTCATATGGGGTCAAGCAGGAAGTCACAGGATAGATGCTTGTTATGCTCCCTTCACTAGGAGGCTGTCTTCCTAAGTCCTTAGAGGTGGTGCCTTTTCTCACCTTGCAAAAAATCAAAGTATAGCCAGGTGTGTGGTGCGCACCTGTGATCCCAGTGACTGGAGAGGCTAACGCAGGAGGATTGCACTTTTGAGGCTAACCTCAGCAGCTTAGCCAGGTCCTTAGCAATTTGGTGAGGCCCTGTCTCAAAGTATAAAATAAAAAGGGCTAGGCATGTAGCCTCTGGGTTCTATTGCCAGAACAAAAAATATTAATATGCCTAATGGATTAACTCTGGGAGTGATGAATTGAAGAAGCAGCTGGGGAAAAAAGGCAGACTAAATATGTATATATATATTTTTATGACAAAACGTTTAAAGTCTAAAAATTAATCATTTGTTCCTATGATGAACCAACCCAGCTTTAGGAATGCTTTCCTTCTTGGACTCACAAGGACACAGCAGCAAAATCTTGGTGGTATGGTCTGCTCTCAGGCGGAATGGTCCAGTAGGCGAGGATAGCACTGTTCAGAGCATCCCTTTGGTTTGTGGTGATGGGCTAACGGATCTCTGTTTTGGAGTGGAATCAGAACCTTCCAGGGGATCCAATCATGGACTGATTTAAGAATCTATGAGACCTCCTGCTCTTGGAAGTTCTTTATAGAGTGTGACTACTCAGCTTATAGGCTTGAATCAGCTTCATTATTAGCTAAATCTCCTTTGATCTAGATTAAAAAAAACACTGTTGAGATATTTGGAAAGCACTCTTCACCCCTTGGGAGTTCTACTCAGGAGCATTTCTCCCATGAGAACTATGTTCCCCAGGACCTCATTATGCTTTGTTTTGACAGTGAGCAGGAATCATGTCTACACAATTAGAAAGTGAGCTGTGAAGAACAGTATTATCAGTTTGGATGATCTTTAACTTCTGTGATTCCTTTCTTTGAAGTGTTGTGGGAGTAACACATTTACCCACATTATACTCAGAAGTGCATTGAAATTGTACTTAATTTTCAATAATGAAGCTAGTCTTCCTTACATCTTTTCACTTCTCTTGATACTGAGAAAAAAAGTCCCTCAAATTTAGCTCAGTTGAATAGTTAGTTTTATCTCTTGGATGACTTCATTGTTCTTATAACATTGGGGAAAGAGGATGGCTGCAAATTGTTGGGAGTGTTCTTTGGATACTTGCTCTTCTTTGTTGGGGTATAGCAGGTTGGGTTGGCTCCTTGGACCATGTAGGTAAGGATGGTGCTATCTAGACTCTTGGGGTGATTTGCTCTTATTCATAGTTGAAATCAGTTGTGTGTTGGAGTTGGCTTATACTGGCTTACAATAGCTGTTAAATTTTTAGAAATTCTAGTGAGCTCTTTATTAAAGTTGCGATTAAAATATACATTTGAAATTAAATACACACTTTCAATTAAATTATACTTAAATATAATACCAAACACATTATTTTATAATTATTTGAGTGTTTTGCTAGTATCTGTGTGTTTCTTCACAGCTATTATATCTTTATGATGTAATTATCACATAGTAATGTGCTACCACACTTCTCTTATCAACTCCATGTGCAGAGATATTGTGCTGAAATTGGCTGTTGTAGTAGAATTTACACCAAGGAAATTGGAAGACACTACAAATCAGTGCTTTTTAAAATTTTAATTTAATTCTAAAATTAATGTATAATAATTGTACATGTTCATTGACTATAGTGTGATAATTTGATATGTGTATAAAAATGTAGTGACCAAATCAGGGTAATTAACATTTCCTTCTTAAACATTAATCAGTTTAGTGGGAGCCTTTGAACTCCTCTCTTCTAGTTCTTTATGAAAAATATAATAAATTAGTGTGAGCTATAGTCACTCCACTCTGCTGTAGACTTATTCCTCTTAGCTAACTTTGTTTTCATACTATTATCAAACCTATTTCTATTCTCTTTTCCCCTTCCTATCTGTACTTACAGGCTACTTTCCCTATCCTTTTTTTTTTTTAAATATTTTTTAGTTGTATGCAATCTCTTTTATTATTTACTTTTATGTGGTGCTGAGGATCGAACCTGGTGACTTACGCATGCGAGGCAAACGCTCTACCACTGAGCCACCGCCCCAGCCCCTACTTTCCCTATCCTATAGTGATCACTATTCTACTCTTACTGCTATGAAAAAAACTTTCTTAGCTTTCCCATATGAGTGAGAATATGCAATATTTTTCTTTCGGTGCCTAATTTATTTCACTTAATGAATTAACTTCCATTTCAATCCATGTTGCTGCAAATAGTAAGATTTTATTCTTTTTAATGGCTCAATAATATTTCATGTATTACATATTTCACATTACATAGTATATATATTATGCATAATATTACATATATATGTATGTGTATGTGTGTATATATGTGTATATATATATGTATGTATACTGTGTGTGTGCATATTTTTTTTTTTGGTGCTGAGGATTGAACCCAGGTCCTCCCATATGCTAGGTAAGTACTCCATCAGTAAGCTACAACCCCAGTACCCCCATATTTTATTTTATTTGTTATTTCTAGATATATGTGACAGTAGGGTATATATATATATATATATATATATATATGTGTGTATATATATATATATTTTTTTTTTTTGGTACTGGAGATTGAACTCAGGGGGACTCAACCACTGAGCTACATCCCCAGCCCTATTTTGTGTTTTATGTAGAGACAGGGTCTCACCGAGTTGCTTAGCACCTCACTGTTGCTGAGGTTGGCTTTGAACTCGTGATTCTCTAGTCTCATCCTCCCTAAGTGCTGGGATTACAGGCTTGCACCACCGCGCCCAGCAACAGTAGGGTATATTTTGACATATTATACATACATAGAATAAGTATAACTTGTTCCAGTTAGGATCCCATTATTGTGGTTCTATATGATGTGGAAGTACATTGGTCATATATTCATATATAAGGATACAAAGATATGTCTGATTCATTCTACTGAATTTTCTTTTCCCATTCCCCCTTCCTTTCATTCCCCTTTGTCTAATCCAATGAACTTCTATTCTTCTCCTTCTTTGTTGTGGGTTAGCATCCATGTATCAGAGAGAACATTCTGTCTTCGGTTTTCTGGGACTGACTTATTTCACTTAGCATGATATTTTTCAGTTCCATCCATTTACCAGCAAATGCCATAATTTCATTTGACTTTAAGGCTGAGTATATATACATACTCCATTGTGTATATATGCCACGTTTTCTTTATTCATTCATCTATTTTAGGGCTTCTAGGTTGGTTCCATAGCTTGGCTATTGTGAATTGAGCTGTTATAAACACTGAAGTGGGTATGTCACTGTAGTATATTAATTTTAAGTCTTTTGTGTATAGACCAAGGAGTGGGATAGCTGGGTCAAATGGTGGTTCCATTCCAGGTTTTCTAAGGAATCTCCATACTGCTTTCCAGAGTGTTTGCACTAATTTGCAGTTCCACCAGCAATGTATAAGTGTACCTTTTTCCCCACATCCCTGCCAACATTTATTGTTACTTATATTCTTTTTTTTTTATAAAACTTTAAATTTATTCAAAGTGTTAAAAGATTTTACTCTCCCCTCCAAAATATAATTAAAAAAAATCAAAAACTATGTTCACAGCCACTGTACAAGTTGCTGCTTCCTTTTCTGAGGACCAGCCTTTGCCCCTCCAACTCCTTCCCCTCTCTTCCTCCCCTCTCAATATTGCTGTTCATAAAACTTTTCATCCTCTCTATCCCCATGCTTGGCACAGCCCTGCCCTGCCCTGCCCTGCCCAGCCCAGCCCAGCCCAGCCCAGCCCAGCCTGGTTTAAATGTCCTTGGTTGCAGGTGCAGCCCAGCAAATGCGAGAATCCACAGGCAATGCCTGAGAGACAAGAGTATGCTTTGTGCTTCTGGGAGAACAGCTTTTTGGCCTTTTCTTCATCAAGTGGATCACTTGGACACCTGTTCAGAGCCAAATATTTGGCTTGTGGTTGCGCACAGGCCCTGTAGCCTTGCCTTTCCTCCAAATACCCCCAGGCATGGCTCCATGACAACTGAGTATGATGACTGTACCAACTGTTTGCCTGTGGACTGTCAGAAACACAAAGACTAGAATGGGGCTTGATGGAGCCCCAACTTCTCAAAGTGCAGGCACCATACTCCCAGGGGAGGAAGTTTTGTTTTTTTGTAGGCAAAGCCAGAGCCAGCCAGGACCATGGCGGGTAGGGAAGTGGGAGGAAAGGTCTGACCACAAAGGTCTGGGATGCGCAATGTTCCTTCTAACAGACCCTCCCATCTCCCCCCCTTCATCCTGCAGGTCCCAGGATGATTCCAGAAAGGAGGAAGAAAAAGAGAAAAGAATTCTGCTCTGCTGATGGAAAAAAGGCAGGAGATGACAGTGCTCAGGGATGGGGAGAGGCCTGCTGGAGTCTGTAGTTGTCTCTGCTTCCCTCTTCTGTGAAGAGGAGCAGGGGAAGGAGCCAGGCCCTCAGAGGCTTCATCAGCTCTGTTCCTTGTCCTTGACTAATAAGACTGTATGCTGGCCCCCGCTGGACACAGACAACACCATACGGTTCTCCAGCTGTTTGCCAGTCATCTCCACGGAGCTCCAGGTGTCCTCATCCTGCCCTGTGCCCAGCTGGTAGTTGGTGCCCATGCCCCAGGCAAAAACAGGACCATCCTTGGTCACGGCATACCCCACAGAGGCCCCACAGGCCACTGAGGAGACGGTGGGCAGCCTGGAGATGAGGGTGGGTATGCTCTTCTCCTCAGCACCCTCCCCAAGGCCCAGCCGCCCATACTCAGCCCGGCCCAGGCTGTATGCCTTTCCTTCTGAATCCAGACAGACTGTATGGTGCTGGCCACCAGAGAAGCCCACCCAGGATTTGGTGGAATTCTTGAAGGATGTCAAGTTCTGGGGTATGAAGCAAGGTTCTGTGCCCGGTGTTCCAAGCTGATGGTAGTTGGAAAGGCCAAAGCCATATATGTGGCCGTCCTGGGAGATGGCAAAAGTGAAATAGGCACCACAGAAGGCATCCTGGAACCTCACATGGCCCCGGGTTCTCCTAGATTTTAGCATCACACACTTGGGGACCAACAGTTGTTCAAGGCCTTGACGACCACCACGGTTGGAAAATAACTCAGGCACTCGGCCCAGCTGGCCCTGCTCTCCACAACCCAAAGTGTAGAGGTCACCATCAGCTGTCAGCATCACCAAGTGGTCGTTTCCTGAGGCTACCTTTACCACTGGTATATCTAGCTGCGCTTGCACAGGCACCATGCTCTTCTTCATGGGCTCCAACAGTCCAATCACACCATTATTGTCCCGAAATGAACCCCACAGGAAAACACGGCCATCCTCAGTGAGGGCTGCTGTGTGGCTGTCTCCGGCTGACATTTGTACCACCTTCTCTTGCAGTTCCACTTTCCCGGGGACCATGTCTGAGCCCTCCACTGATGTGTCCCTTCCCAGGGCACCCTCATCATTGTAGCCGAAGGAGTAGACCTGGCCACTTTTGCTCAGACACACGGTGTGCATGCCCCCAGCCTCAGCCTGCACAACATCCTCTGGAATGGGCACCAGGGCAGGCTTCTTCCTCTCCATAACATTCTCACCCAGGCCCAGCTGGCCCACGTCGCCCTGGCCCAGTGTCAGCACCAAGCCTGGTTCTGTGTTGTGGGACCTGTGTGAGACCTTTACTTTCTTGCTCTTGGGGATGGCATCTTCTGGGGCTGACCTCCTCTTAGCTATGCGCTTAGGTGGCGTCTTCCTGTCCTGGGTGCGGGTCGGCTACAACGAACTCCAGTGATCACTGGCCGGGCCGCGAACTGCCTACTTATATTCTTGATAATTGCCATTCTGACTGGGGTGAGATATAGTCTCCATGTAGTTTTGATTTTCATTTCTCTAATTGCTAGATATGTTGAACATTTCTTCATATACGTGTGTGTGTATGTATATATTTTATTTTTATTTTTATTTTTGGGATTGAACCCAGGGCTTTGTGCATGTGCATGCAAGGAAAGCACTCTACCAACTGAGTTATATCCTCAGCCCTGTGTGTGTGTGTGTGTGTGTGTGTGTATGTATATGTACTGGGGATTGAACTCAGAGGTACTTAACCACTGAGCCACATACCCAGTCCTATTTTGTGTTTTATGTAGAGACAGGGTCTCCCTAAGTTGCTTAGTGCCTTGCCATTGCTAAGGCTGGCTTTGAACTCGTGATTCTCCTGTCTTAGCCTCCCCAAATTCTGAGATTATAGGCATGACCCACGGTGCCTGGCTCCATCTTCATATATATATATATTTTTTTTTCCTCAAAAGTTGCATTTTAATACATGTCGTCTTCATATATTTTTTGACCATTTATATTTCTTCTTCTGTGAAGTGCCGGTTCAGTTCCTGAGCCCATATTTATTTTAAATTTTTTAATTTTTTGGTACCAGGGATTGAACTCGGGGGTATTCAACCACTGAGCCACATCCCCAGCCCTATTTTGTGTTTTATGTAGAGACAGGGTCTCACTGAGTTGCTTAGCACCTCGCTCTTGCTTAGGCTGGCTTTGAACTTCTGAAATACCTGCTTCAGCTTCCTGAGCTTCTGGGATTACAGGCATTAGCCACTGCACACAGCATTTTTTTTTGGGGGGGGGTGCTAAGTTTTTTGAGTTCTTTGTATATCCTGGAGATTAATGCTCTATCTGAGGTGCTGGTGGTAAAGATTTTCTCCCATTCTGTAAGCTCTCTGTTCACATTCTTGATTGTTTCCTTTGCAGTGAAGCAGCTACCTTTTTCAGTTTGATACCATCTTATCTATATATCTATCTATTTATTTATTTTTGGTACCGGGGATTGAACTCAGGGGTACTCGACCACTGAGCCACATCCCCAGCCCTGTTTTGTGTTTTATGTAGAGACAGGGTCTCACTGAGTTGCTTAGCACCTCGCCATTGCTAAGGCTGGCTTTGAACTTGCGATTCTCCTGTCTCATTCTCCCAAAGTGCTAGGATTACAGGCATGTACCACCGCGCCCGGAGATACCATCCTATTTATTGATTCTTGATTTTACTTCTTGCCCTTTAAGCTGACATGATGGAGAGTTGCAGCCCCCTTGTATTTTCCATTCATTTGCTGATGCACACCTTGGTTGATTTCATATCTTGGCTATTTTAAGTAATGCTGCAGGAAACATGGGAGTGCATGTATCTCTTTTGTATGCTGATTTCATTTCCTTTGTATATATACCCTGTTGTGGGATAGTTGGATCATATGCTAGTTCTACTTCTAGTTTTTGAAGAACCTCCATACTGCTTTCTGTAGAGGCTGTACTAATTTACAAAATCTAGTACATAACAGGTTTCAAGGGCAGAGTCTTGCTTTGTGATGTCTTGCAGTTAGCTGGTTGATTGGCATCTTGGCAGGTCACACCCATCTCAGAGGGACTGTGTGGCTACAGCAGGTCACCCCATCACCTTTGGCAGAGCTTGAATAGGGCTCACAATGAGTCAGGACAGTCAGCCAGAGGAAATGTGCACCTCATTCCCAGATACCAGATTCTCCTATTCAATAGGCTACGATGAGTTAGTCCACACACAGCCCACAGGTGGCTCTCTACATCTAGCGGTGCTCACTGAGCTACATCCCCAGCTCTTTATATTTTGAGACATTGTCTTGCTAAGTTGCTGAGGCTACACTTGAACTTGTGATCCTCTTGCCTCAGCCTTCTGAGTTGCTGGGATTACAGGTATGTGCCACCACGTCCGGCTATATTCTGTGAGTTTTTTTTTTTTGGTACCGAGGATTGAACTCAGGGGCACTCGACCACTGAGCCACATCCCCAGCCCTATTTTGTGTTTTATGTAGAGACAGGGTCTCACTGAGTTGCTTAGCGCCTCGCCCTTGCTGAGGCTGGCTTTAAACTCGCCGTTCTCCTGTCTCAACCTCCCAAAGTTTTGGGATCCTAGGCGTGCGCCACTGCGCTTGGCTGGAGAGTGAGTCTTGCACGAAGAGCATTCAGTGGGGAGGAAGGAGGCCTGCAGGGAATTCCAGAGATAGCGCTGCATGATGGGCAGGGGAAACAGTAAAATACAGCATTCAGTTTGAAGATTTTCTTTTTCTGAATGGTAATTCATGTATGTTATCCCGAAGTCTTTGAACCCTTTTTGACATTACCTAAATATTCTGTCCATAAAGGGAAGAGCAGAATTTCTTCTTTATATATACATTCCTCTTTTTCTACATCTTAGTATATTTATATTTACTTTTATATAGTTTTTTTTCCCTTAGCTTAATTTCTTCTATTAGTTAATTTTGAATTACTCTTTTTGGGATTAATACTACTACCTAAGTGGTAGGTGTAAGGACAAAATGAAGGCCATGAGCACCGCAGCAGCAAACTATGCAAGTCATGGGAGGCTTTGTTCAGGAGCAGGTTTCATCTGTGGAGGTGGTGGACCCATATTCCCGGTGGAAAATGAGACCCAGCACAAAGGAAGGGACTGGGTTTATATAGGCTCTTAAGTTTTGGCAGGCATTTAGGAATTTGGGGTTGTTTGCCAATTAAAGTAATCAATTTATCACTTTAGTTCGGCGCCCTCTTCTTCCTGGAGCAGCCTCAGGATGACATTTGTTGGGGGAGGTGTTAACTGCTGGCTTGATTAACATCAAAGAGACAGAGCTGGGGAAGGTAGGGCTGCCACCATGATTAGCACTGGAAAGACAGTGTTGGGGAAGGTGGGAGCTGCCAGCATGACCAACATCAGGAAAACATTGTCCGGGGAATTGAAGGTAATGCTTGGCCATTCTTTTCCTCAGACTACATTATTTTTCTAATTCCCATATCGATCAGTAGGAATTAGCAAAGAAAGTGAAATCCATGTTTTTGATTGAACACATTTTTTATTGAGCACTTAAAGATGTGCTATGCAAACTTTTAGTTGGTAGGGTGCATCAGTGAATAAACTATCTCTATACTCATATTGCTTATGTGCTAGTGAAAACAGAATGAGTAGACTTTTCAGCAAATATGCCTTTGAAAATACTTGACCCTCAGAATTGACTTCATTGTTTTTAAGAGAAAAAGAGCTGAGGTAGATGCAAGTAATGCTGTTGCTGATGTCCTGTGCTTGTTATAAATTTTAACAGAGCAGTCACAAGCAGTAAGATATAGAGATATAATATAGAGCAGTCACAAGCTAGTAAGGAATATATAACATTGGATGATTATATGACTATAAGTCAAGTTATCCAATGGTTTTTTTCTTTTGGTACTGGGCATTGAACCTGGGGTACTTAACCATTGAGCAACATCCCCAGCTTGTTTTATTTATTTTGTTTGGGACAGGGTCTCACTAAGTTGTTTAGGGCCTTGCTAAGTTGCTGAGGCTGGCTTTGAACTTGTGATCCTCCTGCCTCAGCCTCCCAAGTCACTGTCATTACAAGAGTGTGCCACCAAGTCCATTCAAGTGTGCCATTCAAATCTTTTGAATTATTCAAATGTGTGTGGTTCATTGTGACTCCACATAAATTTGGAAAAATACTGATAATTATTTTTTTTTGGCACTGGAGATTGAACTCAGGGGCACTCGACCACTGAGCCACATCCCCAGCCCTATTTTGTGTTTTATGTAGAGACAGGGTCTCACTGAGTTGCTTAGCGCCTCGCCAATGCTGAGTGATAATTTGAATGGAGAATCTGACACTAAAACAAATGATCATATACATAGTATTGTAAGGAGCATTAATAAAAAAATCTGAGCATTTCATTGAAACTTTGAGGGGAATAGAATCTAAAAATATTCTATCAAAAAGGAAATGGTAAATACAAATAATTATACAATATTAAATTTCTTAAATTGAAGACAAGTAAGTTATTGATATTCTCATTCCTCTGCTATCTTTGTATTTAATTTAGTCGCAATGAAGAGTATACATAAAGACTTTTTTTTGTACTGGGTATTAATAAGGACATTAATGTTTATTCTGATCTTTTTTTCATATCTATTTTTCCCTAAAGTCTTCAATTTCTAAATCACATGTTTTTCTACCACAGGGGTTTACAAAAACAAAGACCATCATTCTTTGATACTTTCTATCTTTGCTAGTAGAATTTCTCTCCTCTGACCCAGCAACTTCTTCTACTGCCACCTGAAACAAAGTTTGATGATACATGTTAGAGCTATTGCCAATAAGCAAAAGCCAAGGTTTTTAAAATTACTGTTGATCATACTGTGAACTCAGCTCAGCTGTCATATTCAAAGAAGCTGCACTTGGATTTGGTAATCAGACATTTCTAAATTTGAATCCAGGCTCCATAGAGTGTCTCACAGAGTAAAAGTTTCTCAAGATCGGAAAGCATTTGGGGTACCTCTGATCCAAGTATCTTCTAAAATATTTGAGTGAAGCTCTGCTTTTTGAACATCTTTGGGCCTTATTCCCTGGAGTACTTGGGGGTGAATTTGGCTTTTAAATGTCTCCCTTGAGACCTTATTTTGGGGCTTATTTATATCCCTCAGTGTGGGCAAGGTAGAGTATCCTGTTGTCCATTTATTTATTTTTCTATTTTTTTTCGTGTCTGTGGAGTTTCTATGGTCATGCTGATACTTAGATGTTTGGGGCATGTTCTCACTGTGACAGTCTCTCTAGTTCCAGTTCCCCAGGAAAATAACCAGAATAACACTGGTGGAAATGTTCTTATCAAGAAGACTACTGGGTTAGTCAGCTTTTTTTCACTGTGACCAAAATATCTGACAAGAACAATTTAGAGGAGGAAAAGTTTATTTTGGGGATGTGGTTCCAGAAGTTCAGTCCAAGTGATGGCAGAACATCATGGTGGAAGGGTGTGGCAGAAAAAAAAAGACTGCTCAGCTCATTGCAGCTGGAAGGCAGAGAAAGAAACCAGGGACAAGACATATTCCAAGGGCACATCCCCAGTGACCCACTTCCTCCAGCCATGCCCAGCTTGCCTGCAGTTACCCCCCAGTAGTTCATTTACATTATTAGTTCGTCAAATGGATTAAGCCACTGATGAGATTACAGCTCTTATAATCTAAATCATTTCAATTCTGAACATTCTTGCATTATCTAACACATGAACTTTTTGAGGGCACACCTAATATCCAAACCATAACAACTACACTTCATCTCAGGGCTGTGTTCTTCACTGTTATATAAATACCCCAGGAGAACCTAGACATGCCCCTTGTCCCTTCTGGCTTAGAAACTGTAAATAGTTGAGATGTTAGTAATGCTTAGTTTACTCAAATGTTCCTTGTTGTTCTTCCATATTTTGTAAATAGTTTCTATTTAAAGAAAACGCGAATTATTCTGTTTTGAGTGGGCCATCTATCATTAGCTTTTTGGAAGTCAGCATCATTGGTGTACCATAATATTTATTTGCATATGTATTCCAAGTTACAGGTCAGGGAGGGTCAGCTGGAAGAACCCTAAAGACCAAGATCCTTATTAAGAAGGGCATTACAATTTGGAAGTCAGAGTTTGGCACTTTTCTAAGAAAAGTTCTTAAGAGATTTGATAATATGGAATTGGGTGGAAAATAAGGAGTATGCTCTGTATTACTGGATTTAGGACAGGAGAGGTGGAGGGCCAGATGAACACATAACCCCAGGATATAGCTTACATACTGCAACAAGGGAAAAGCAGGAGAAAGCTGAGATCCTGAGGCACTAGCTGGACTCCAGCAGTATCCTTCAGAAACCTGTCTCTTTTTCTAAAGAATAATTTCAATTCCAGAACAAAAGGAAGATAAAACACAGCTCTGATCAAGTGTTCTGTCAGGCAGTAGATTGTGTGGCTCTTTAGTAAGTGTGAATGCATAATTTTTCTGTTTTCCATCTGTTATGGTTTAGATGTTAGGTGTCTCCCACAAGCTCATGTGTGAGACAATGCAAGAACATTTAGAGGTGAAATGATTGGACTATGAGAGCCTTAACGCCCTCATGGGGGATTAATTGAATGGTAACTGAAGGCAGGAAAGATGTGGCTGGAGGAGGTGAGTTATTGGTGCTGTGCCTCTTGGGTATATATTTTATATCTGATGAGTGGAGTCTCTCTGTTTCTGATCATCATGTGAGCCGCTTCCCTCCGCTATACTCTTCCGCCATGATGTTCTGTCTCACCTTGAGCCCTGATAAATGAAGCGAACTCTATAGACTCATACCTCTTGAAACTTTGAGCTCCCAAATAAACTTTTTCTCCTTAAAATTGTTTTTGTCAGTTTTTTTTAGTTGCAGCAGTGAAAAAGCTGACTGAAGTGCCATCTTTCTGAATCTCTTGACTTATCTCTCATAAAGAAGTTGACTTCTTTATGTCTTGGTCTCACTGGTCCTCATGCCTGTAACCCATCAACTGACATTTGGCTTGACATATTTTCTGAACTTGTAAATGTATTTTGACCATGTCCCTATAGTGACTACCAGATGCTAATATCTATTCATTATTGGATTTTGCATACATTATATTTTAATTTATCCACTGATCATATATGAGTTTTTCCCTGATTTATTGCTCTCCTGAACCAATTTTTGGCCTGGGTTTCTATACTCATCTTCCACTTTTGTCCCAGCCATTCTCCTATCGTTCCTTCAGATGACTTCTGTGAAATCACTTTGTCAGTGCATGTGGAGATGGAGGGGTCTTGACAAAGCAGATGCATCATATAATAAAGTATGTCATTCTGTTACCAAGAGTCACCTGATCTCTGTTGCTGTATTTGAAAGGATTAGGAAGAGGCTGGGTGTGGTGGCGCACACCTGTAAACCCAGCATTTTGGGAGGCTGAGACAGGAGAATCGGAGTTCAGAGCCAGCCTCAGCAAGGGCGAGGCGCTAAGCAACTCAGTGAGACCCTGTCTCTACATAAAACACAAAATAGGGCTGGGGATGTGGCTCAGTGGTTGAGTACCCCTGAGTTCAATCCCTGGTACAAGAAAACAAAACAAAAAACAAAAACAAAACAAAAAAAACCAACAACAAAAAGACAGGATTAGGAAGAATTTCAGAACTTTCTTTTCTAGATAGACACATAGTTTGGATAACAGTACTGATTAGGGGAGGCCTGTGTCCATTTTGACTTATTGATAGGCAATACTGGAAGAAAAAGGATTACACTTAAAAGTTTAGATAATTTACCTTGGGAATTGCAAGAGATCTGGGGACCTGACCTTGTAAGGTTGTGGACTAACTTGCAAAGTAGCCAAGCTTTTCTCCTTGATAACCAGAACTTCATTTGGAAAGCGAGATTCTCCTGGGGCCTCTAGATCCTCTTGAGCAATTGTTTCTAATGCACATTAGAATCTCCTTTTAGAATTTTTTGGGGATCCAAGATGACAAACTAAAGGGAGGCTGCATTCCTTGTCACTCCTTGACTCAGGATCCAAGCAGAGGAAATATTGTTTCTTTGCAAGGCAGCTGTCACTGCCCACTGGATTTCCTGCTGTTTACCCCAACTGTCAGATCACCTGCTTTCTACCAGCATATCACCCACCCTCTGAGCAAAGATCACTTGCTGACTGCTGCCTATCATCTGCCATTTCCCCCTTTCCCTTCTCTTGCCTGCCCACTGCCCACCACAGAATGTCCACCTGTGGATCACCCATCATTAGCCAGCATACTGCCTGCAGCCATCAGTGGATTGCCTGCTGTCTGTTGCCTCCTGTTGCCTGGAAGTCCATTATCACAGTACCCACAGGTTTGGTTACTGGTGGCCACTGCCATCTTGGGACACCCACCAGTGCCTGCAGTTTTGCTGCTGCCACTGCTGCCATCTTGGGGCATAGCTGCCTCAGTCTGGGGACACCAGCCAGGGCCTGGAGATATACTGTTGGGGTACCTGCTGGTCTGGTTGCACCTGAGGTCTTTCTATTGGGTGTGCCAGTGGCCGCCTTCTGGCTGCCTCTTTGCAGGGTTGCTCTTTTGTGTGAGTGCATTCCTGGTGGTCTCCCTGCAAGTTGAAACAGCATTGAGATCTTGGGACTGCAGCAAGACAGAGCCTGGGGAATCTGAAGCCTGGGTCCATCCGATTGCAGCTGGGTTTGTGTGGGCCAGTCTGGGTCTAGCAAGCCTGTGGAATGCCAGAGATTAGGGGCAGTTCCCTGGGGGAAGCACAGGTTGGAGAATCTGGAGAAAATTGGGCTCTTTCTAGCTCAGTGAGTGCTGAAGTTCACGGGATGGAAGGGGCCAGCTACAACGAGTGGGAAGACTGGAAGAGGGTGTGAGAGCATTTTGCTCTGGGTTTCCTCATCCAACCAGTCTGGAACTAAGGATAGAATTTTAAAGGTTGCAGGAGGAAAAAAAAATCAAATTACATATGTGGGAAATCAATTAGGATTTCAGTTGATTTCTCAACCCAGAGTCTCAATGCCAGGAAGTCCTGGAATAACATATACCAAGCTCTAAAAGAAAATAGATGCCAACCAAGAATTTTATGTCCAGAAAAATTAAGCTTAGAGCTGGGCACAGTGGTACACACTTGTAATCCTCCCTTTGGGAGGCTGAGACAGGAGAATCACGAGTTCAAAGCCAGCCTCAGCAATGGCGAGGCACTAAGCAACTCAGTGAGACCCTGTCTCTAAGTAAAACACAAAATAGGGCTGGAGATGTGGCTCAGTGTTTGAGTACCCCTGAGTTAAATACCTGGTACCAAAAAAAAAAAAATTAAGCTTTAGAGTTGAAGATGAAATAAAAACCTTCCATGATAAACAAAAGTTACAAGAATTCACAACTAGAAAGCCTGCACTACAGAACATTCTCAGCAAAATATTCCATGAGGAGCAAATTAAAAAAAGCATTGAAAACCAGCAAAGGGACAAGCTACATGAAAGGTCAATCAAAGGAGAAACTAAGTCAAGTTAAAAACCAAAAATAAAGCAAAATGACTGGAAATACAAATCATATCTCAATAATAACCCTGAATGTTAATGGCCTAAATGCATCAATCAAAAGACATAGACTGGCAGATTGGATTAAAAAGAAGACCCAACAATATGCTGTCTTCAAGGGACTCAGCTCCTAGGAAAAGACATCCACAGACTGAAGGTGAAAGGTTGGGAAACAAATATCACTCATATGGACTGTGTAAACAAGCAGAGTTCCATCTTCATATCAGATAAAGTGTACTTCAAACCAAAGTTAGAAGGGATAAAGAAGGACATTTCATACTGCTTAAGTGAATCATACATCAATAAATCATACATCATAAATATCTATGCCCCAAACAATGGGGCATCTATGTACATCAAACAAACCCTTCTCAATTTCAAGAATCAAATAGACCACAACACAATAATACTGGGTGATTTTAACACACCTCTCTCAACACTGGACAGATCTTACAAACAAAAACTAAACAAAAACCCTATAATACTAAATAATACAATTAATGATTTAGACTTAATGGACATACATAGAGTATTTCATCCAACATCAAGAGAATACACCTTCTTCTCAGCAGCACATGGATCCTTCTCTAAAATAAACCATATGCCACAAAGCAACTCTTAGCAAATACAAAAAAATAGAGATACTATTCTGCATTCTATCAGGTCATAATGGAATGAAATTAGAAATCAATGATAAAATAAAAAATAGAAACTACTCCATCACCTGGAGACTAAATAATATGTTATTGAATGAACAATAATATGCTATTCAATGAACAAAGAAGACCTCAGAGAGGAGATAAAACAATTCTTAGAGGTAAATGAGAACACCAACATAACATATCAAAATCTCTGGGACACTATGAAGGCTGTGTTAAGAGGAAAGTTCATTGCATTGAGCTCATTCAATAAAAGAAGAAAAAGTCAGCCGGGCGCGATGGCACAAGCCTGAAATCCCAGCACTTAGGGAGGCTGAGACAGGAGAATTGCGAGTTCAAAGCCAGACTCAGCAATGGCAAGGCGCTAAGCAACTCAGTGAGACCCTGTCTCTACATAAAACACAAAATAGGTCTGGGGATGTGGCTCAGTGGTCGAGTGCTCCTGAGTTCAAGCTCCAGTACAAAAAAAAAGAAAAAAGAAAAGAAGAAAAAGTCAACAAATAACCTGACATTACATCTCAAAGCTCTAGAAAAAGAACAAATCAACACCAAAAGAAATAGAAGAGAGGAAATAACTAAAATCAAAGATGAAATCAATGAAATTGAAATAAAAGAAACAATTGAAAAAATTGACAAAATGAAAAGCTAATTCTCTGAAAAAATAAATAAAATTGATAAACCCTTAGCTACAATAACAAAGAGCAGAGAGAAAACTCAAATTACTAAAATCCCTTTTGATAAGGGAAATATCATGACAGACACTACTGAAATACAGAAGATAATTAAAAACTATTTTGAAAATTTATACTCCAATAAAATAGAAAATCTTGAAGACGTTGACACATTTCAAGAGACATATGATCTACCCAAACTGAATCAGGAGGACATACATAATTTAAATAGATCAATGTCAAGCATGAAATAGAAGACACCATCAAAAGCCTACCAACCAAGAAAAGCTCAGGATCAGACGGATTCTCAGTCAATTTCTATAAGACCTTCAAAGAACTAATACCAATACTCCTCAAATTATTCCATTAAAGAGAAAAAGAGGGAACCCTTTCAAACTCATTCTATGAGGCTAGTATTCCCCTGATATCAAACCCAGACAAAGACACATCAAGGAAAGAAAACTTCAGACCAATATCCCTGATGAACATAGATGTGAAAATTCTCAATAAAATCCTGGCAAATTACATATAAAAACATATTAGAAAGATAGTGCACCACTATCAAGTGGGGTTCATCCCAGGAATGCAAGGTTGTTTCAACATATGGCAATTAATAAATGTAATACCTCACATCAATAGACTTAAAGACAAGAATCATATGATCATCTCAATTGATGCAGAAAAAGCATTTGACAAAATATAGCACCTCTTCATGTTGAAAATACAAGAAAAACTAAGGATAGTAGGAATACACCTCAACATTGTAAAGGCTATTTATGCTAAACCCAAGGCCAACATCATTCTAAATGGAGAAAAACTGGAAGCATTCTCTCTAAAAACTGGAGCAAGACAGGGATGCCCTCTTTCACTACTTCTATTGAACATAGTCCTTGAAACTCTAGCCAGAGCAATCAGACAGCTGAAAGAAATTAAAGGGATACAAATAGGAAAAGAAGAACTCAAAGTATCACTGTTTGCTGATGATATGATTCTATATTTAGAAGATCCAAAAAATTCCACCAGAAAACTTCTAGAACTAAGAAATGAATTCAGCAAAGTAACAGGATATAAAATCAATACCCATAAATCAAATACATTTCTATACATAAGAAATGAATCCACTGCAAGAGAAATTAGGAAAACTACCCCATTCACAATAGCCTAAAAAAATAAAATACTTGGGGCTGGGCCTGTAGGTCAGTGGTAGAGCACTTGCCTAGCATGTGCAAGGCACTGGGTTCGATCCTTAGCACCTCATAAAAATAAACAAATAAAATAAAGACATTCTGTCCATCTATAACTACAAAAAAATTAAAAAAACTTTGAGAATCAATATAACAAAAGAGGTGAGAGACCTCTAAAATGAAAAGTACATAACACTAAAAAAAGAAATTGAAGAAGACCTTAGAAGATGGAAAGATCTCCCATGTTCATGGGTAGGCAGAATAATATTGTCAAAATGGCCATACTACCAAAACTATTACACAGATTTTATGTAATTCCTATTAAAATCACAATGACATTCTTCATAGAACTAGAAAAAGCATCATGAAATTCGTTTGGAAAAATAAGACCCAGAATAGCCAAAGCAATCCTCTGGAAGAGTGAGGCAGGAGGTATCACAATACCAGACCTTAAACTATACTACAGAGCAACAATAACAAAAATGTCATGGTATTGGTATTAAAATAGACATGTAGACCAATGGTACAAAATAGAAGACACAGAGACAAACCCATATAAATATGGTTATCTCCTACTAGATAGAGGTGCCAAAAACATACATTGGTGACAAGATAGCCTATTCAACAAATGGTGTTGGGAAAACTGGAAATCCATTTGTAGCAAAATAAAGTTAAACCTCTATCTCTCACCCTGCACAAAAATCAGCTCAAAGTGGATGAAAGACTTGGGCACTAGAGCAGAGCCCCTACACTTAATAGAAGAAAAAGTAGGCCTAAATCTTCATCATGTCGGCTTAGGACCTGACTTCCTTAACAAGACTCCTAAAGTGCAAGAAGTAAAATTAAGAATCAATAAATGGGATGGATTCAAACTAAAAAGATTCTTCCTAGCAAAGGAAATAATCAATGATGTGAAGAGAAAGCCTACAGAATGGGAAAAAATCTTTACCACACACACTTCAGATAGAGCACTAATCTCCAGGTCATATAAAAAACTCAAAAAACGGGGCTGGGGCTGTAGCTCAGTGGCACAGCGCTTGCCTAGCATGTGGGAGGCACTGGGTTCAAGCCTCAGCACCACATAAAAATAAATAAATAAAGTATTGGTTCATCTACAACTAAAAATTAAAAAAAACAAAACAAAAAAAAAACCTCAAAAAACTTAACAGTGCCAGGACAATATGGCACACTGGCCTAAGTGGCTCATGAAAGGTCTGATCTGTCAATGTTTTCGAGTTTCCATTTGAAGTGATAATTTTCAAATGTCCATATGGCAATTTTCAATGATTTAACTATTTCAAGCTTAGCAAATTATTGTGGATCCTGTATTGCTTTGTTGATCTTCTCCAATAGTATGCATTCTTCCTGATATTATTACTTTTTTACAGCATAATGTGATTCTTATATTGGTATATTTTTGAATTTTATTAATTTTGAGTCTTTCTATACTTTTCCCTTCTCTTTCCTTCCCTTCCTCCCTCCTTCCCTTCCTTCCTTCCTTTTTCTTTGTGGTGCTGGGGATGGTACCCAGGGCCTTGCACATGCTAACCACCTATCTACCATTAAGCTACATCCTAAGCCCCTTTGTTTTTATTTCACGATTAAAATGGACAAGCATGATCCATAATGTGGGAGGGGGCATGGGAAGAATGGAGAAACTTTGGTTAAAGGGGAGGGAAAAAAGGGGATGGGACATGGGGGCAGGAAAGATGGTGGAATGCGATGGACAACAATGCCCTAGGTACATGTATGACTGCACATATGGTGTCACTCTATATTGTGTACAACCAGAGAAGTGAAAAGTTGTACTCCGTTTGTGTACAATGAATCAAAGAGCATTCTGCTGTCATGTAAACCTAATTAGAATAAATAAAAAAAGGAAAAAAATAGACCAGCATGACACCACACATGCAAAGAAATGAAAAATACATCAGCAAATTAAAAAAGTGCTTTTACCTTGTTTTTATTATTCACCAAACAACTGTCCATATTTGCTCTTAGACTGCCATCATGTACTTGAATCTTTCAGTTTCTTTTGAATGTTATGGTGTGACTAGGACAGGTAACAGGGATAACTAAAAAAAAAGCCTTTATTTTGTTTAGAATGCATTTTAGGGGACTTGCCCAGTGCTGTTTCAATTCAGCAATAAGCACTGACTTCTATTATCTGTTCCTAGTTTTTAGAGAGGAGGAACAGACACAAACACAGATGCCCTGAAGGACGTACAATCTACTGAGGTGGAAAGAGAGAATTCTTGATTGTAATGCATGAGAGGCTGTGGCAAGTTCTCTAATAAAGAGCTAGGGCAACACAAGGGAAGAGGAGCTAAGTCTTGTCTGGGAAAATTAATGGGAAAGTGTTTGATATGGACCCAAAGGAAGTAAAAACCTTCACTTGGTCAATAGGGAGGGGAAAGAAGTATATTCAATGCAGAGGAAGCCAAAGAGCAGCAAGCAAGCTTAGGGCAGTGTCGATGAATCAGTGAGGGCGGCTGGAGATGTCTTAGAAGAAAAGGCATGTACAATCCAGGTTACTAGGACTGTGACTTCCAGGTTAAGGAGTCTGGCTTTAATCTGCATTCACTGGAGAGTCCTACAGATTCTGTGTTTCAGAAGGGTGGTTTCTATTGTGGTGTAAACGAAGAGGAAAAAGACAAAAGACTTGTTAGGAATGAAGAGACATTTTAAAGGTAGAAGCATTTGATGTTACCTCATGGGGAGGGGAGGGACATCTTAAATGATCCAGAATTGTCAAGTTCAAGTGCTTGGGAATATTTATACTGTGGGCAACGAAAAACACAGAATTTGTAGAGGTCTAGGATTAAGGGCAAAAAGTATAAAAAAAGAGAATTGGGTGACATTACACTATTTTTTTCCCTTCCAAATATTCTGGTCTAATATGCATCCTAAGAAATTGACACATTCTTCTATTGTTTAGCCTTTAATAAGGCACTTTCTCATTTCACAAGGTAGTCAGATGTGGTAGAAATAATGTATGAGTTTATTTCTAAATAAATAATATAAAACAATTTGAGACAATTTCATGTGATGAAAAGATTACGAATCCAAAGAGTTCTTAAGTTTCTTTCAATTAGAGGTAAATTCAATTTAAGTCATTAACAGTTTATTAAGCATTTGTCACATGC
>CM053401.1:69143272-69156122 GCA_028644305.1 Xerus rutilus | reverse complement strand
TGTATAGACCCATGGATGGAGCCAGCCACCCAAGCTCCAGACACAAGGATGGTGCATAACCTGCCATTCATGAGCACGGGGTAGCGCAGGGGCTGGCATATTGCCAGGTATCTATCATAGGCCATCAAGGTGTAGAGGAAGCACTGAGTGCTGCCCAGGAAGTGAAAAAAATAGAGCTGAGCCACACAGCCACCAAATGGGATAGCCTTGCTAGCAGGAGTGAAGCTTAAAATAATTCGAGGAACTATGACAGAAGAGAGCCACATGTCCAGGAAGGAGAGCACTCCCAGGAGAATGTACATGGGCCGGGCATGGAGCTTTGGGTCAGCCCACACCGTGAGCAGAATGAGCAGGTTCCCCAGCTGAGTCAGGATATAAATAATGAAGAAGACCAGGAAGAGGAGGGTTCTTAGATTTGGGGGATGAGACAAGCCCAGGATAATGAAATCTGTCACTGTGGTGTCCAGTGATGTGTTTTTGTTCCTTCTCATGTCTTTCTGCAGTCTGCTAAGATGAATGGTGAAATTAGACATAGGAAATGACACAGAAAATACCTTTATCAGATGAATAATGCCTAGGAAATATAAGAGAAATGGACTTATGTAAACACATTTTTTTTGGTACCGGGGATTGAAATCAGGAATACTCGACCACTGAGCCACATCCCCAGCCCTAATTTGTGCTTTATTTAGAGACAGGGTCTCACTGAGTTGCTTAGCGCCTTGCCATTGCTGAGGCTGGCTTTGAACTCATGATTCTCCTGTCTCAGCCTCCCAAAGTGATGGGATTACAGGCGTGCGCCACCGCCTCTAGCTTTAATGTAAACAAATTTTTAAGAAGAAAAGTTGATGTCACCATTAGTTTTTTAGATTTATGGTTTATGAGAAGCCTTCCAGAGGCTGGTTAATTTCCTAGAAAGATAGAAGCTCATGTCCATTGGGAGACTCTGAGAAGCAAGATTTGGCAGGCAAAGGAAGAGAGGAACATGTAAATAATATGACAAAAAGTTCCAATCAAAAGGGATTTCAATGAAAGGAGGCTAAGGTAGATGCAGAGGAGTATGGAACACACACCCTGCAATGATGACATCTGCTTTCTTACTCCATTGCCATTATTGCAATGTTTCCATCTTCCTCAGTTAAAGTCACATTTCATCACCAGAGCATGCACAGATATTCATAATGTGGCCCTTGTTTTCTACCCTATCACACCCCTTGCAATTCCTTCTTAGTATTGGGGATGCATGGAATTCCCAGGGCTGTCAGAGACATATGTTTGAACTTGGGACCTGTGCATGCTTACCTTTTCGGCTCCCTTCACTTAGATAGTCCTTACTCTTCCTTCAGGGTTCATTTTGGGGATCCTCACCTTAAGGAACTCTTTCCCGTCTGTTGAGGACTATGCTTATATAGAACATGTGTCACATTATATTGCCATTGTCCAAATTCTTATTAATCTTCCCCTTTAATCACCTGATCTAGAATAGTAAATGTGATAAATAAGTATTTTCTGAATGACTGAATGGCTGATTGAGTGGATGTTGCTAAATCCTACTGATCTGATACAGTGTTTTCTGCTGATCTTGTTTGTCCAACCCTTGTGCCCACCTGGCTGAGTATTTTAGGGCAAGGGACCATCTTGTGCGTTATGGAATATGGGTCTAGTTTCAGTATAACAAACTCCAAGGACCAATCAGGTTTTTGATTGTTTCAGAATATCATTTAGATTTATTAACTGATTTATATGGTCTATTGATTTGAGATTGGATTTTCAAAAATATGAGATTTATAGGAGTTTTTTGTTGTTTATTATGAAAGCATTGATTAATATATGATTTGATTTTTAGCATGTTTGTGTATAACATTTATACATATTCAGTCTATTACACAGTGACTGTCTAAAGAACTTTAAAGATTTTCAAGTATCTGAACCAGATGACAAGGAAACTAGAGAGAAGAAAGGTGCTTATTCCACTACTTCTGTTGAAAGGTTATTTAATAAAGATTTTCCCTCCACACTAGGGTTTGAGATACATTCATCTGTCATTTAACTATAAAATATCTTTGAATTTAAGTGAGTATTTTCAGAAAACAATTAAAATTATAATGGATTAATTATAAATACCATGTGACTATTAATGTACCCAAGCATTTAATCGTCATCAGAAATATCTTCAAGTAAATTTTATCTTGATTATTCTCTAAAATAGCTTAACTCATATGTTAAAATTTAAGAGCTAATAACAATAATGATGCTAAATATGCCTGGCTCTTCAAGGTCTATAGGAAATGTTAACATGCCCTTTGCTAACAAAAAAAGAAGAAATACTAGATATTTACTGCTTGAGTTTCAGGAGGACACTTTGATTTATTTGAAATGAGTGGGAAGACTAGTCCTTATTTTTTTGATTAGAATATAAAAAAGAGAAATAATATTAAAATTATGCATGAATTATTAATTGTAATCCAATAATTATAGACATGTAATGCCAGTGTATTTCTTCTTAGGCAAATGATATATTTATAAACAATTGATGAAGAAATAATTAATGTGTATCAAATCAGACAGAACTGTTTCACTGGAGCAATTTTTTGTATTTGCTTCAGTGTTATAACATGTATTTATGTTTAGTGAAAAGTTTCCCCCTAGTTTATCTGTTTTGCCAGTTTGATTTTTCCATTATTGCGCCTAAGTCTGGTTTCACTTATCCCAGGTCCTTTGTTGGAAAAAAACTCTTTTACTGCTCTAGGTTTTGGGTGTCCTGGCTGGTAACACCCAGGAAAACAAGGTGGTTACAGTTGGTGGGTTTAAGGACAAACTACTTTGCCAGGCAGACTTGGCAAAGAATGATTTTTCTTTTCAGTACTGGAGATTGCCCTTCTTATTTTGAGAAAGGGTGTTACTAACTCGCTGAGGCTGGCCTTGCTCAGACTTGTGATCCTCCTGCCTCAGCTTCCCGAGTTGCTGTGTTATCGCATGTCTGGCTAAGAATGATAGTTTTAACTCGGCTTATGGTGTTAAGGGGTTGCGTAGGAGAAGAATCTAGACTTCCCAATGGAGACTTTTTGGAGGAGTATATGGTTTGTTTGCAGTTGGATTGCACTCTGGATGAGAGAGGAAGACAGTATGGGGTCAGCTTAGAAGAAACAACGGAAGAGCCACATATGAGTGTCCAGTTCCTCCTCCCTCATTTTGTAGCTTTCCATGTCATTGTCATTTTGTTTGAGATCTGCCTCTATTTTTTTTCTGTTAAAACTTAAAGAATCAAAAACAATCAAAATTTTGGTATATGTACCAAAATATTTTTAAATTTCCAGTTATACTGTATATAGTGTTGCTAAAATCATTTGCAAAATGGTCAGAATCCAAATAACTCCAAATAACTGAAGCACATAAAAACAACAAAAGGCTAAAATTCAATATAAAAAGCATCTGAAGATAAGAGCCAACTGACATTAGAGAATAATTTTTTTTTGTTTTTGTTTTTTGGACTGGGGATTGAACCCAGGAATGCTTAATCCACTGGGCCATATCCCTAGCCCCTTTTATTTTGAGAGAGGGTCTCACAAAGTTGCTTAGGGTCTTGCTAAATTGCTAAGGCTGGCTTTGAACTTGCAACCCTTCTGCTTCAGCCTCTAGAGTCACTGGGATTGCAGGCGTGTAACACCTCGCCTGGCTAAACAGTGCATTTAAAAAAAAATTATCCCGAACACTCTAGGGAGAGGGTGTGGGGATAGGATTGAGAAGGGAAAGACAGAGAGGGACCAGGACACCTTTCAGGGACCTCTTTGGCATTATGGGTTCACAGGATGAGCTTTTTTCTATATGCCCCTGCCCCAGATCAAGCTCATTTGATGTGAACACTTCTCCTGAAGTGCATTTCCATTTAGAGAGGCTAAAAGGAGGGTAAGCATTTACCCAGTGATTTGAAATTTGGATTTGGATTTGGATTTCCACAGTGACCTTCAGGATCTGGGATACTAGGAAACAGTTATGAAATTGTGAAGATGAGGAAGAAAGACTGGTTCAGTGGTGTGTTGAATCAAAGGACTACTGTTTATCCTTGGGCTAAGACTCAATCCGAATCTGCTTCTGAAAAGATTTTCCTGATGTCACCATTCATTCACAGTTAGATATCCTGGTAGGGCTAGGGCAGAGTAGAGGATATGCATAGAATTTGGGTGGCTTAGCTGGGTGAGGTGGCCCACACCTGGCAGCTGAGGCAGGAGGATTTCAAGTTCAAGGACAAACTAAGTGAGACCCCGTCTAAAAATTAAAAAAAAAAAAAAAGTGCTAGGGATGTAGCTCAGTGGTAAAGCATCCCTGGGTTCAATCATAGTACCAAAGGAAAAAAAATTAGGGTGGCTTAGACAGATTTTATCTAATACACAGAATAGATTCTTGTCCGTTACTAAACAGTTAAACAAAAATGAGTCGGAAAGTTACTCAGTGCCCTCTTCACCGGAGAAAGGGAAGGTTGTGAATCTGGCCTTTGTGTTTGTGCAATTAGCAAAGAATCTTCTTCATCTCCTCTGTGATTTTATTATTGACCAACTCTGTCCTTTATTGTTGCTCTAATAAAAAGGAAAAAAAGAGAAAATGCTGTAAAGATTTTTTTGTTTCATTTCAACACAAAAGAAATACCCTATTGGTGAAGAAGGCACTTAATTCCTTTGGGAAAGAGTTGAGGAACAACATGGAGAAAAGAGACTGATTAAAGGAGCACTTGGACAACATAACAGAGAATCTTTAAGTTCCAAAATTAGTTTGTGGCCTTATCTTGAATAGAGCAGTTTCCACACTGCTTTCCACCCTTTTATACTCACATGCACGGAGCTGCAGAACTGTGGAAGAGCTTGGCAATCCTGAAGTGGAACGGTCCAGCAGAGCACGATGTCCTGGGAAGTTCAGTCTACACTATTGCACAGGGCTTCCATGTCTTATTGGAAAGCCTTCAGCATTTTTTAGGAATCCAGTCTGGCAAACCAAGTATTCAGATTCTCAGAGCATCTGCCTTTCATGACGCTTTGACCAGTGTGACTTCTATATTTCTTGAGTCATATTTTGCATCTGTTTTCATCGGCTGCTTTCTTTACAGCTCTACTTAAGGAAAAAGGAAAAAAAAAAAAAACACTGCCAAGAGATTTGAAGAAAAATTCTAACCTCAAGGGAAATCTCACTCCAAAGTATTTCCCTGATGAGATTTTCCCTCCCCAAATCCTCATTATTTTGTTTTGAGAGAGAGCAGGCAATATTTCTAGTTGATCCCTGGAAAGGGGGCTGTGGGGTATGATCTCATCCGTATAGTTTTGAAAGACCTTGAATTTCTTAAAGGTTTTATGAGATTTTTATTTACCCTCTCTCTCCACATACTCATGGAGATTCCTCTGTCATCTCCTTCAGGTTTCCGTTCATATGTTGCCTAACGAGTGAGGTCTCTCTTGACTGTTCTTCTTCTCTATTTTATTCTTCTCAGTAGCACTTAACACCATCTGACTTACTGTATTTACTTGTTGGTTTATTGTTTGCCTCCCTTTTCTAGAATGTAGCTCCATGAAAGGAAGGGCTTTTCCTCACTGTAGAATACCAAGCATTACTGATGCAGGGTCTTGCACATACTAGGTTCTTTTTTTTTGGTACCAGGGATTGAACCCAGGGGCACTAAACCACTGAACCACATCCCCAGCCCTTTTTTGTATTTTATTTGGAGACAGGGTCTCACTGAGTTGCTTAGGGCCTCGCTAAGTTGTTGAGGCTGGCTTTGAACTCGTGATCTTCCTGACTTAGCCTCCTGAGCCACTGGGATTACAGGTGGGAGCCACAATTCCTGGCCATAGTAGGTTCTTTTTTTTTTTTTTTTAAATTTTTTTAGTTGTCAATGGACTTTTATTTTATTTATTTATATGTGATGTTGAGAATTGAACCCAGTGCCACACGCATGCTAGGCAAGTGCTCTACCACTGAGCCACACCCCAGCCCCAATAGCAGGTTCTTGATAGACACTTTTTATTATTTTGACAGTGTCTTGCTAAGTTGTTTAGGGTCTTGCTAAATTTCCCAGGCTGGCCTTGAACTTGCAATTCTCCTGTCTCAGGCTCCCAAGTATGGCTCAGTATATATTTTTGAATGAAAATATATACTGAGAAACTGAAAAGAAGCTGCCACACATACTAAATGCTGTGGGTTTAAAACAACAACAAACAATAGCAGCAACAGCAACAACAACAACTGTGACATCACATTTGAAGTTACCTGGAGTACGTTTGATATCAAATTGAGTCTCACATGTGTACTCTGGTACAGATAGTACCTACCAGGGCAAGTAGCTTTGGAGAGTCAATTATTTTACAAAAGTTAATGTTACCTAAGGAATAATGGGAATTTTGGCTAGAAGTGAAGAATTGGAGCATGGAGTGTCATATAAGCTTCTGGAACCTTCAATGTAAGATGATGGAACTGGAGGAAGACTGGATGATTTCTTTATTTTTTTGGCAGGGAGGTACCTGTGATTGAACTCAGGGACACTCAGCCACTGAGCCACATCCCTGGCCCTATTTTGTATTTTATTTGAAGACAGGGTCTCACTGAGTTGCTTAGTGCCTCGCTTTTGCTGAGGCTGGCTTTGAACTAGTGATCCTTCTTTCTCAGCCTCCTGAGAGACTGGAATTACAGGCATGCGCCATTGTGCCCAGCAGAGTGGATGATTTCTAAGGTTCCTTTTAAAACTTTTTTTTTTGATACTAGAGTTTGAACCCTGGGGCCCTCCACCACTGAGCTACATCCTTAGCTTTTTTTGTTTTTGACTTTGAGACAAGGTCTCACTAAATTGCTGGACTCAAACTGAGATCCTTAGTCTCAGTCTCTGGAGTCACAGGGAGTGCAGGTGTGTGCCATTGCTTCCAACTGTAAGATATTTTTTGTTTTTGTTTTTGGTAGTGGGGATTGAACTATGCTAGGCAAGTGCTCTACCACTGAGCTATAACCCAGCCCTCTCAAGTTCCTAATTCATTACTAAGGAATAAAAATGCGTGTGTGTGTGTGTGTGTGTGTGTGTGTGTGTGTGTGTGTGTGTGTGTGTGTAAGGGTGCAATCCTCAATCTGACCACAAGATGGCAGTAGATTCTTTATTAAAACCTTATATTCTCCAAGTTGGAGTAAATAGAAATAAATCTAGAGGATTCACTAGAGATACAAATTACTTTAGTCAAGATACCATATGTTAGCATCCATTAATTTTAGAAAACTATATGTCAAGGAAAGTTAACTTCAATTTGTAATATTTGGAAAATAATCTGAAATATAGATTTCTTTCTCTCCCCTTTTTCCACCTTCCTCATCTCATCTATCCCTTTTCTTTCTTTCATGTTCTCATTTTAGTGCATAAAACACTTCAAGTCAAACAAGACAGAGATGTGTAAGAAAAGGTTAATATTTCACCATTCTCTTAATTCCAATCCTCCAAAGTAACTGATATTAATAGTTTATTTCTCCATTTCTTCCTCTATATTCATACGTAATATATATGTATATATGTATTTTTTCTTTTGACCTTTAATTAGTATCTGATCTTCTGTTTGGAGATAAAATCAGACGGTTGAAAACCTTTCCAGTTGTTTCCTACTGTCACAAACAACAATGATCAGGACAAAAGAACACCACCACAAACATACACAGTATGTTTCTAGCCCACTAGCCCTGCACCTCTGTTTTCACTTTCTCCTGTTTTGGGAAAAGAAACATAGTATGAGAAAATTGACTACTTCTGCCTTTGCTTTATGTTCCCATTTGTCTTCTCTGTCCTTTATATGCAATTCTGTTATTCAATATTCACCAGAATCACTTGTATTAAAGCTTGTGGGTGGGGCAGCTGGAAATGATCATGGGAAGAAACTCCTGCAAGGACCCCACAGATGTTCCTGTGGAGGAAGCTTGAAGTCACTCTTCAAGCAAGCAGCTCCTCCCCTGTGTCCCTCTGGGCTTCACCAGGTGGAGCCTCTCTCCTCCACTCACAGGGAGGGTTTATCTTCTGTAGATGCTGGTGGCTCAGGAGCCAGGGAGGCTGTGCCAGGCTGGTGGTGTCCTGTCACAGATGTGGGGATTTTTCCTTCTTTATGCTTCCCTAATGGTGGAAGGTAAGTCTGAACTTAATAGCAAATACAGCTGGCAGTTTTCAAAGTAATTCTCTTTTCTTTTTTTTTTTTGGACACAATATCTTTATTTTATTTATTTTATGTGGTGCTGAGGATTGAACCCAGGGCCTCACATGTGTTAGGTGAGCACTCTGCCACTGAGCCACAATCCCAGCCCTCAAAGTAATTTTCTTCCAGCTAAATGATTGCAGCTTCTGACTTTTGTAAAAAAGAGTCTTTCCTGGTAGACTTATGAGGATATTCCAATTATTATGGAACATCCAATAATAACTACTGCTGTTGCTGCTTCTTTTACTCTGTTTCTATCCAGGGGATTCCCTCGTCAGCGGCAGCTTTCCTGTGACCACAGGGAAGCATCATTTTTGATAACTACGTGGCTTCCAGGAGCTCTGTCCAGGTAATAGTCTTGGGTCCTCTCACAGGTGCTGCAGGACAAAGTGTTGAGCAGCCCACTGAGCTGACAGCTGTGGAAGGAGACTTCATCCAGGTCAACTGCACCTACCGAACCTCTGGGTTCAACGGGCTGTCCTGGTACCAGCAACGTGAGGGCGGAGCACCCATGTTTCTCTCTTACAATGTTCTGGATGGTGTGGAGAGGGGAGGCCGTTTTTCTACATTCCTTAGTCGGTCTGATGCGCACAGTTACCTTCTCCTGAGGGAGCTCCAGTTGAAAGACTCTGCCTCTTACCTGTGTGCTGTGAGAGACACAGTGACTATGTGGCCTCTAAGACTGTAGCAAGATTCAGGGGCCACAGCAGTGAGAAGCTGTATTTCCTGTGTATATCTGTTGTGAATTAAGACTTTGGAACCAGATATGAGGATCTGAGTTTGCCACTTTATTTTTTTTAAGTATGTTTTTTAGTTTTAGATGGATACAATGCCTTTATTTTATTTATCTTTATGTGGTGCTGAGGATTGAACCCAGTGCCTCATACGTGCTAAGCAAGTGCTCTACCTCTGAGCTACAACCCTAGCCCCTGAGTTTGCCACTTTCAAACCTTCTGGTAGCCTTACCAAATCACTAACTCTTTTCTTTTGTCATTTATAAAATGAGAATAATATTACTGCCTCATAGGGTTGTTATGACTAATGAATCTGTATATGTATATTTTCTGTGACTTAGAACAACACAGGAAGATAGAGACTATGAAATTAGTTATTTTACTTGTAGTGTTGAACTCCGTGTAATGTGGTAAGGCTCTGGTACACGATCCCAGTATTTCTCTACACTTTGTTCATAGAAGATGGAATCCTGAAAACGATTTGTATCTTGTGGATCTCAGGCTGCAGCATGGAGTTTGTTTATGGGGCAAGTTCTCTGTTCTGGAGGGATCTCTGTGTTGATACCTATTTTCTTTGGGGAGATACTCATTTTGGAAATCCAAATGCAAATGTTTCAGAATAAGAAGTTAAGTATTCTGATTAATTATTTAAGGCTATCTTCATTACATATATTCTTGAAAAATAAACATGATCTTAACATATTTTGGAAGTTTATATGCTAGGCTAGAAATGAGGTTTAGGGGCTTTATACCTGAGTATGGACATAATCAAGAGAATCTATAGATGACTGGAAAGAAGAGTAAGCATAAGCAACAGAGGCCAACTTGGGGTGATGAAGGAGTGACTAGGGGATTCCTATGACCAGGCATAGTCAACAGCATCAGAAACAGCAAAAATCTATAGTCAATTTTAATATTTTATTTTCCTGACTTGTAATTCCCTTATATCATCTTCAAATCTCTCAATGAAGTTTGTTAAATGTTTTGTAAGCCAGGATTAGAGAAAAAATGATTTCCATATAGGTTGTCTCCATACATGATAAAACTGACCACATAATGAAATCTCAGATGGTAGGTTATTTAGATGTGAAAAGTTAAGGACACCCCAAGTTAACCTAAGAGATAGTTAGTCTTGTGTTATATGTAAAATTTTGGAATCAAAGATTAAACAAAGCCGGGCATAGTGGTGCACGTCTATAATCCTAGTGGCTCTGGAGGCTGAGGTAGGAGGATCACAAGTTCAAAGCCAGCCTTAGCAACATAGCGAGGCCTTGTCTCAAAATAAAAAATAAAAAAAGGGGCTGGAGATGTGGCTCAGTGATTAAGCACCCTTGGATTCAATGCCTGGTACAAAAAAAAAAAAAAAAAAAAAAGAACCTCTTTGAATAAGGTGAGAGGACTTTTTCATTCAAATTATAAGATTGACTTTTCAGATGGAATTTGAGTGGTCACAAGTTGAAAAGCAATCTGATAATACGGATCAAGGCCATTAAAATTCATTTTTCTTTTAACCTGGTATTTCCATGTTTGAGCTGTCAGAGAGATACATGCTAGAAAGGAGATTTAGAGGCCTGCAACTTGGTGAATACAGAGTGTTACTATAGTAGCATTACATTCATTAGGGAAAGATATGAGCAACAATATCATGGACATTATGATGAACAGAACACTTTAGAGCTGACTTGGTTTCTACTGCTGCCTAACAAGTCATCATGACATCCATTCCTTAGCTGATGGTTCTGCAAGTCATGATTCCACATGGTTCAGCTGGTCCTGTGCTTAGGGTATCACAAAGCTAAACTCAAAGTGTTGACTGGTTGAATTTTCAAGTGGGGTTCAGGGTCCTCTTCCAAGTTCATTTCCATTACTATCAGAATTCTGTTCCTTGCAGCTATGGGACTGAGGTCCCTGTTCCTTGCTCTTTGTGGTCTGGAGCATTTTTGAGCTCCTTAAAGGCACCTGTATTTTTTCCATGTGATTTCCACCATCTCAGAACTAGCAATAGCAAATCAAATCCTTCTCCTATGGAATATTTCTGGCTTTATCTTCTGTTACTAGATAAAGTGCATGTGTTTCTAAGTCTCCTGTGATTGGGTAAAGCATATCTAGATAGCTCACTTTTCAAAGATCAGCTGTGCCATGTGACACAACATAATCATCAGAGAGCTATTTCATTATATTCAAGATTCTGAGGATTAGGGCATGGAATCTTGGACTAGTCCTTAAAATTCTCCCTACCACACCACAGCCAATAAATGATGTTAAAACTGTATAAAAATCCTAATGTAAAAAAATGCTTATGATACAATAACAAATCAAGAAGAGCAGGGTGCATAATTGCATATAAGGAATGATAAGTGTTGTGTTAAAAACCTTTAAGCGTAGAAAAGCATAGAAATGAATGACAACATTCAATTGCATTCCCCTTACTTTAAGTCTTAGTGTGTATAGATTGATCTCTCTCCCTTTCTCTCTCTGAGATAATGTCTTAGGTTAGGATCTTCAAAAGCAGACCCCAAGGCAGGTGTTTGAGTACAGTATTTATTTGCGACATTGCACTGGCAGGAGAGTTGGGAAGTGAGGTGGAGAAGGAAAGGAAGCCAGCAAAGCACACACCATTGAGAAAGTTACTCCTGTGGACAGCTAGAACTGACCCTGCTAAGGAATTTTGAAGCCAGTTGAACAAAAGCTTAGAGTTATTCTGCTAGAAGGAAAAGAAAATTGGGATATTTATCTACTATATTAGTTGTCTACTACTGCAAAAGAAACTACCTCAAATATTGTGTCTGTTTAGTCAGCTTTTTTTTTTGCTGCTGTGACTAAAAGACCAGACAAGAACAATTTTAAGAAGCAAAAGTTTATTTGGAGGCTCATGGTTTCAGAGGTCTCAATCCATAGACAGCCAGCTCCATTCCTTGGGGCTTAAAGTGAGGCAGAACATCGTGGTGGAAGAGTGTGGTGGAGGGAAGTAGCTCATATGATGATCAGAAAGCAGAGAAAGACTCCACTTTCTAAATATAAAATATATGCCCCAAAGGCATGTCCACAATGCCCACCTTCTCCAGCCACGCTCTGCCTGCCTTCAGTTATCATTCAGTTAACCCCATCAGGGGATCAATTCACTGGTTGGGTTAAAGCTCTCATGACCTAATCATTTCTCCTCTAAACCTTCTTGCATTGTCTCACACATGAGCTTTTGGGGGATACCTCACATCCAAACCATAATATTGTCTAAACAAATATTTATTTTCTCATAAGTTCTGTGGAGTAGGAATTTGGGAACAGCTGAGCTGGGTACTGTTGGCTCAGAGTCTTTTTTCGGAGGAAAGTGATGAGGATTGAATCCAGGGCCTTGCACATGCTAAGCATGCACAATAGCACTGAGCTGCACCCACCCCTGGCTTGGAGTCTTTTATGAAGTTTCAGTCAAGTCAAAATCATCTAAAGGCTTGACTAGGTCTGGAGGATGCATGCCTAGGTATTTCACTCACATGGTTGTTGGCCAAGAGGCCTCAGCTCTTTATCACATGAATCTTTCTACAGTATGTCTTTAGGATATGCCGGCTGGCTTCCCCTAGAAAGAGTAATTTGAGAGAGGGAGGGAGAGGAGAGGGGTGTCTTTTGTAATATAGCCTCGGTTTTGTCATACCCTCCCTTCTCCTGTATACTATTGGTCATACAAACCCAGCACAATACATTCATAAAGGGGATTACATAATAGCAAGAATACCAGAGTTGATGGAAATAATTGGAGTCATCTTGTTGATTGGCTCCTTTTTTATTTGGGGGAAGGGTCTTGCTGTGTTACCCAGGCCAGCCTCAAACTGGCCATCCTTTTGCCTCAACCTCCTCAAGTAGCTGGGATTACAGATGTGCATCATTGAACCCAAATAACTGGCTACTATTCACCAGCTTCTT
>CM053401.1:69122949-69143172 GCA_028644305.1 Xerus rutilus | reverse complement strand
TGGTACCAGGGATTGAACTCAGGGGCACTCGACCACTGAGCCACATCCCCAGCCCTATTTTGTGTTTTATTTAGAGACAGGGTCTCACTGAGTTGCTTAGCACCTCGCTGTTGCTGAGGCTGGCTTTGAACTCGCGATTCTCCTGTCTCAGCCTCCCTGAGTGCTGGGATTACAGGCTTGAGCCACCGCGCCCGGCTCACCAGCTTCTTTTTGAGATGGGGTCTTGCTATGTCTCCCAGACTGGTCCTGAACTCCTAGGCTAGGGTGAGTTTACCCTCCTCAACCTCCCAAGTAGGTGAACTACAGGTATACACCACCATGCCTGGCTCCATTTACCAGTTTTTGCCAGTATTTATTTGAGAGGTTCTCATTAAATATATACATTTTCTAGCATTCAGGTTTACTATGCATATGCGCATCCCACCACCTCAGAACCAGCAATAGCAAAAGAAGCTCTAGTTGCCAGAAAGGCCTCTTGGGCAGAGTTGCAGGTGCTGACAGGTGGAGTTCGGATCAGTGTACTCATGCATGAAAAATGCTTATGGGTCAGGTGTGAAAGGCTCAACAATTCCAGTTCACCCCTTGTGCTGCCTTGATATACACATATCTAGCATTATATCCACTCTATTTTGTTATTGATTCCTCAAGGTGGTAACTGATTACAGTTTCTTAAAACAACAACAACAATAAAACAAAAACAAAACAAAACAAAACAAAACCAAAAAACCTGAACAATAACAATAACAAACCACCTGAAACAGGAGAGTTAGTAGGACAAGTACATCCTTGCTACTGTGTTGGTCCCCGGATAATTATTGTTATTCATTGTCTCCCTCTTCTATCTCTTTTTCTAGATTCCCTCACATGCTCATTCAGCATTTCTGCTGGGCTTGGTTTCTTGCTTAGTGGCTAACCCAGACCATCATGCCTGAAGGGCCTCAGTCCTTGGTTATCATGTGCTTTTCCCCCCCTAATTGATGTAATTGCCTGTTTACTAGTATATTGGGCACAAAAATACCAAGATGTGTCCCTGTGAATCTCATGTTCCAGTCACATTTCTCTCTACTCTCATTATGTTGTAGAAATTCTATGTACTTATGATACTAGCCAATTACTCCTGCCAGTATAGTTTTGCCAAATTTGGGAGGTTTGAAGCCATTATTTTTTGGAATACATTTTCAGTCCTGCTCTTTTTCCTCTAATTCTGGGCTTCCAATGATATGAATGTTAGAGCTTTTGCTATTGTTTCACAGGTTTTTGAGACTGTGATTATTTTCTGGTTTATTTTCTCACTGTTCCGATTGGTAGGTTCTACTAATCTGTTCTCAAGTTCAGACTCTATCCTCTGTCATTTCCACTTTACTGTAATTCTTTCCAGAGAGCTTTTTAATTTTTCAGTTCTCTGCTTTGTAGTTTCTTTTTCATAATTTCTGTTTTTTGCTGAGGTTTTCTAGATTTCTTTTGTTTCAACAGAAATTGTAATTGCTTGTTGAAGCCCTTTTGTGATAGCTGTTTAAACATTCTTGTCAAATAATTTCAGCATCTGATTCAGCTCAGTGTTGACATCAGTTGACTGTCTTTTCTTATTTATGCTAGGATTTCGTACTTCTTGGAGTGAGAAGGGATTTTTGATTGTAGCCTGGCATTATGTATATTATGTTATCAAACTCTGGATCCTGTTCGGTTTTCTGTTTAGCAGGCACTTTTCCTGTTTGGGTGTAGTGTGAGGGCTGGCAGATGTATACGTTGTTTTCTGGTGGGTCCCTTTCCAACAGAAGGGCAGCATTAAATCACATTGCCTTATTGCCTCTAAATAGGCTGATCAGCTCTCCGCAGGACCAGTGGCTGCCAGGGAAGAGAGGAAAGCAGAGGACCCACTGGACCTACCTCCTATCTGGTTGATGCTGGGTTGGAGGAGGGGGTGCTTAGCTCCCCATTGGACCTGGCTGGTAAGGGAGTTCCCACTAGCCTGACTCCCCTTGACTGTTGAATTACACTGCTACTCCTCACTGGGCTAGAAGAGAAGCTGAGTGTTGACCACCCCACCTCATGATACCTCCTTCTACTTCATTGTTGCCAGTGGGGAAGGAGGCTGAGCTTATTGCTGGACCCCACGGATGGTACTTTTCTGGGGAATTGGAGTATCACCTGCTTCTGCCAGGCAGGGAATGAAAGATTAGCTTCCTGCTCAGCTGACTGACACATCAGGTGGGGAAATTGGAGCACACAGCTTGCTTCCTTTGGGGAGGGAGGGAGGAATGGAAAATTAACTTCCCTGCTCACCAGTTAAAACACAGGGTCTGGTTTATCCATGGGTGTTTGGCTGGAGGAAGGAAGGTCCTGTCCCAAAGATTTTCTTTTGTTAGGTCACCAATCCTTTCCCTGGCCTTTGGTGACAGGTGACAAGGAAAGTCTTCCTTGGAGTTTTTTTTTTTTTTTGGTCTGTGCCTATTGGTGGCTCTGGATTGAAGATTTCAATCCAGGACTCTTTTTGATTAATGTTAGCATGGCATATTCTATTTCCATTCCTTTTACTTTAAACCTATGTCTTTATATTCAAAGTGACTTTTTTGGAATATCATGGAGTTTGGCATTGCTTCCTTTTTAATCAATCTTTCAATTTCTGCCTTTTCGTTGAAACTTTCAGATTATTTACATTTTAATAATTTTACTGAGTTATGATTTACATACAATAAGAATCACACTCAAAGTATACAAGTTAGTGATTTTTATCATACTAGTGGAATCATGCAACCATAATGACTACTTAATTTTAGAACATTTTCATCTCAAAAAGAAACCCATACCTGCTGGCAGTTGCTCTTCATTCTCCCTCTTTCCAGCCTCTGGCTACCATTAATCTACTTTCTATCTCTGTGGATTTGCCTCTTCTGAACATTTCATATAAATGGAATCACACAAATGCAACCTTCTGGAAGAGCTTTCTTTGACTTAGCATCATATTTTCAGAGTTCACATTGTAGTATGTATCAGTACTTCACTCCTCATTACTGAATAATATTCTATTTTATAGGTATGTTACATTTTGTTTATCCATTCATCAGTTGATAGACATTTTGGTTGTTTCTGCTTTTTGGCTATTAAGAATAATGCTACATGTGTTTTCAATATGTATAATAGTGATATTGTTGGGTCATGGCACTCTGTGTTTAATAATTTGAAGAACTGCCAAATTGTTTTCCAACGTGCCTTTACCATTTTACAATTCTATCAGTAATGTTGTGGATGCAGCAGTGCACACCTGTAATCCCAGCGACTTGGGAGATTGAGGAAGGAGGATCACAACTTTGAGGCCAGCTTCAGCACCTTAGCAAGATCGTCACAACTTAGCAAGACCCTGTCTGAAAATAAAAAATAAAGAAGGCTGGTGATGTAGCCCAGTGGTTAAATGCCTCTAGGTTCAATTCCCAGTACAAGTTCCTCCCCACAAAAAACAATTCTTCAAGTAGTGCACGAGGATTCCAATTTCTCCACATTCTTTCTGACACTTGTTACTGTCATTTAGATTATAGTTATCCTAGTGGACATGAAGTAATATATCATTATGCTTTTGCTTTGCAGTTTCCTGAAGGCTAATTATGTTGAGCACTTTTTCATGGGTTTATCGACCATTTGTACATCTGTTTTGGAAAAATCTGTATTTCAATCCTTTGCCCAATTTTCTTTTTTTGATACTGAGGATTAAATCTAGGGCCTTATATGAGCTAAGCATGTGCTTTACCACTAAACTATGTCTCCAGTCCATGCCCAATTTTGTGGTAGTTGTCTTTTTAAAATTTTCAGTTAAAGGACTTAATTTATTCTGTATACAAATTGTACCATTTGTGCCTAATGTGATTATTATTATTTTTTGGTACTCGGGATTGAACTCAGGGATACTCGACCACTGAGTCACATCCCCAGCCCTATTTTGTGTTTTTTATTTAGAGACAGGATCTCACTGAGTTGCTCAGTGCCTCGCCTTTGCTGAAGCTGGCTTTGAACTCATGATTCTCCAGTCTCAGCCTCCCAAAGTGCTGGGATTACAGGTATGCGCCACCTCGCCCGTCTAATGTGATTATTGATATAATGGGAGTTAAATTGATCATTTTGCTATTTGTCTTCTATTTTCTCTGTTTTGTGTTCTTTTTCTTTTCATAAAGAGTATTTTTTATTTTATTTTATACCCACTATTCACCTTTATAACTATACCACTTTATTTTAGCTGTTGCTCTGAGATTTAAAATGTACATCTTTAATAAAGTATATCTTCAAAACATAGTATACCATCATCTGTTTAAGAACCTTTCGATTGTCTGTTTTCCTTCTGACAGTCTTTTTGTTCTTATTTTCCTATATTTTACTTCTGCATGTAAAATAACAACACATTATTATTTTGGCTTTAAGCAGTTAACACTTTTTAAAGAAACTTAAAAACCAATTAATTACAAACATTGTGATACTTTTGCCTCATTTGTAGTGATTGCCTCACCTAGACAATCTGTAAAGTGTGGAGATTATTATTTTTACTTTAAGTATGTGTTCAAGCAGTAGATGAAATGAATGAAGAAGTGTCAGTCAGATATTTCTGGAAACTAAGTTAGTTCCAGGCTGAATATCAGGCATTCTGGGTGTCTGTGGATTGGCACTCACTTATGGTTCAAATCTGAAGTTTCACTGTTCATGGACTTGAATCTCTGCTGTGTTCTGCAGCAGTTAGCACAGTGGCTACACAAACTGATGCCATGCTAATTGCCAAGGCTTTGGAGCTCTTCCATGTTTAGAGGCTGCTGGTGTATTGTCCATTTATTTTTATTTTTTTAATTTATTTTTATTTTTATTTTTAATGTTTATTTTTTAGTTGTAGGTGACAGAATATCTTTATTTTATTTTTATGTGGTGCTGAGGATCGAACCCAGTGCCTTATGCGTGCTAGGCGAGCACGCTACCACTGCGCCATAATCCCAGCCCCTTGTCCATTTATTAAATTACTAAATGAGTAAGACAAATAGTAGGAAGTGCAATGAGAGGGAAAACTTTTAATAATACCCCTGAGTATTCTTTGATGGCAAGTTCAATTATAGTCATGCAATGATTGCCTTATAATCTTATGTCAGATGCATAAAAATCACAAAGCTTTCAAGCCTGAAATTCACCCTTAGCAGAATTTTGCGCTCTATGATTTTACATCTTAGGCTTCTGTATCAGGGTATAAGAAGAGAATTGAATCATTAGAGGAGGTATGGAATAGATGGTATCTGTTGTCAGTTGAGGTATTTATTTTAAACAAGTAAGACAAACAGTTCTTGTCTATAGAAATATATTACTATGTATTGAAGTATATTGCTTTGGACCTTAAAAGAGATCTAGAGTTTAACAGAGTTACTGGGTTGATTGATTTGATGATTCTGGGTTTTCTTATGCTTTTGCTGCCTCACCTTTCTAAAGAGATTATTGTTACTTATTTAAGGCGGATGTGTTGAGGAAGGGAGAGAGGAGGTTATATGATCCTCAAGAGAAGTTTCTCTCTCTAGAGTGCTAAGTGAACAGTGGCCTTCCTATATACCTAAATTTCACCACTCTCATCTTTAAGACCATTATGAAAAAGGTACTTGTATTAAAGTTTTTCAGAGAAATAGAAGTAAAATTTCAGAGGAGGGAGATGGGGGGAGGGGTAGTGGTGGTGGGGAGTTTGGAGGGTGCGGTGGGGGGAGAAAGGAATAGAGACCTGGCAAGTCCAAAATCTCCAAGGCAGGCAGGCTACCTGGAAATTTCAGCAGGAGTCAATGCTACAGTCTGAAGGTGGTCTGAAGGTAGAATTTTTTTTTTCTTGAAAACCTTGTCTTTTCACTTAAGGGTTTCCATTGGATAAAGTCTACCCAAATTAGGAGAGTAATCTGCTTTACTCACAGACTACTGATATAAGTTTTAATTGCATTCAAAGAATACCCTTCCAACAACATCTAGATCGCTGTTTGACTAAACATTTGGGTTACTGTGGCCTAGCTGAAGTGACACGTAATATTAACCAGTCATAGTAATTAAACAAATACAATTATTACCTGCTTTCCATAATGAAATCCATCAAGTGACTTGACCAAAGTGTATTCAGATGTGATATATGAGTTAAAGGAATAAAAAGAAGCAGATTCTAAAATTTTAGATATATTAATGTGTGAAATAGGTCTTCACATAATTTATTAATTCTGCTGGACAGCAATAGAACCTAAGACTAACTGGCTTTGATTTAAGATTAATTGGCTTTGATTTGACATTAACTGCTTAAAAACTTCTATTCTTAGCACAAAAATTTAAACTTAATATTAGTGTCATGTCATATCCCCTGAGGTATGCTGTTTACTCATATTACCTAAAAATAAGCGCTTTCTTTCTAAGAAAAATGTTTGTTGAATTAATGACTGACATTTGATTAACAGATTTAGGGAAGATGTAAAGGTGCCCATGATAGTTACTGCTCGAAGAGGCAAGTAGACTTAGTTCTATCTTAGTTGGCCAGAAAATAGGAAAAATAGTTTGAAAAAACAAGCCAAAATTTGCAAAAAAGGAAAAGAATTAAAATCTGGGGACCAATATTAAAAGATGAAACTATTCAAACAGAAACCCAGTTACTAATACCCAAATTAGAGCATATTTTATTTTAAAAAATATTTTGCTTTTTGTGTTTTATTTCTGGAAGGAATTATGAGAAAAGTTAATGAAAGAATATAATAATATTATAACAATTAGCTGAGCTATTTGGAGAAAATTAGCTGAGCACAGTGGAGAAAATTGGTAAGTTTTACCATCTGTTTTTTTTTTTTTTTTGATGTGGTACTGGAATTGATCCCAGGGCCTCACATGCTAGGGAAGTGATCTACCACCGAGCCACACCCCCAGCCCTTACCACCTCTCTACTGGCATTTTTTACTTTATCATGCATTTGTGGGTCTACACATGTCTGCAGCTATGTGCATGGCACTAAGCAAGACCGAATTCTAGCCACTTGTCTGGTAAGTTGCATAAATGTATGTTTAGAAGTTCAACAGAAGTTCTTTTAATTTAGAGTTATTTAAACCTCTCTTCTGTCTTCAGGATCAGCATTGCTTTCAATGTGCCATTTTCTATGACGGTACCTACCTACACACACACACACACACACACACACACACACACACACACACACTGTATATATATTATATATATGTATATATAATGTATGTATATATGTGTATATATATCTATCCCTCCAGGATTTATGAAGAAGCCTGGGATTATGACTTGCTGGTTTTTAGATCTCATTACAGCACCTCTTTTTCCTAGTTAATAAAAAAACATGTAGGAGTATAGAATCTTATGATAGGAAGGGATCAAGACCATTCTTCCTTCTGCCTCTCCCTGTGTATTTGAATCCCTCACAGTGTTTAGAATATCATTTTGAGAGTGAATGCTGAATGTGATATAATCTTCCAAAGAAAGAGCAAATCTCTTTTACTGGTCATCTAGTTTTTGCCTATTTGTCTAAGCAAGGGACTCTTATACTATCACCACAGGAAACCCGACCTTTTTGCGCTCTGAAAGTCAGCATAAAGATCAAATTCAGGGCTGGGGTTGAGGCTCAGTGATACAGCGCCTGCCTAGCATGTGTGAGGCACTGGGTTCGATTCTCAGCACTGCATATAAATAAATAAATAAAAAATAAAGTTGCATCCACAACTAAAAATATATATACATATTTAAAAAAAGATCAGATTCAAAGTTGGGTGTGGTGGCACATATCTGTAATCTCAGCGATTTGGGAGGCTGAGGCAGGAGGACTAGCATGAGTTCAAGATCAGCCTGGGCAATTTAGTGAGATCCTATCTCAAAATAAAATAAAAGGGAAGGACTGGGATATAGATCAGTGGTAGAGCACTCCTGGGTTCAATCCCCAGGAATGTTCTAGAGAAGACATGGAGGACTCCAGTTCAGGCATGTGATTTCCTCAGCCCATCCTGGTCTTCTCTACTCAAGGTTACTCTCTGGGACATGACTCACCAGGACTACATCACTGTTATGTGATGTTGAGGGCTTTTTTCTGTATGCAGAGATGAAGACATCATTTGGTTCTTATCCTAAACAACCTTCACCTCTGAAACCCTGGAAATCTTCTCAGAGGTTTCTTTCCCTGTTTTGGTTGGCAACCAAACAATCTCCTTATGTACTATGTACTGTGAAGACTCAAGTCTTAAAAAAAGTAAACTGGTTACAATATGCTGCAAAGAATAAAATATTTTTTATTTTTTTTGGTACTAGGAATTGAACTCACGGGTACTCAACCACTGAGCCACATCACCAGCCCCATTTTCTATGTTTTTTATGTAGAGACAGGGTCTCACTGAGTTGCTTAGTGCCTCGCCATTGCTGAGGCTGGCTTTGAACTCGTGATTTTCCTGTCTTAGCCTCCCAAAGTGCAGGGATTACAGGTGTGTGCCACCGCACCCGGCTAAAGAATACAATCTTTTAAAAAAGAAGCTAAATATAATAAACTAAAATTCCAGATTTAACCTAACTCAGCTCTGCAGTCAACTTCTGAGTAGTGGAAAGACCTAGGAGACTAGGATGCAGTTCCAAAGCTGTCATGCAAAAGCTGCGCAAGCCATAAAACATCCCTGAAATGTAGCTGCATTCCATTTTATTAGGGAAATGAAGCTGTTGAAAGTTTAAAGCATTTGCCTTGTCTCTTCTTTAGGGTTTTAGCCCTGACATTCTAATCAATGTAGGCCATTCTCTCAAAACACATCCATCTAAGCAAGGTCTCAGCAACTCAGGATTTTAGAGATTCATTTGAAGTGAAAATGATAGTTCATGGTGGAAATTCATGTTCCTATTTTCAAAAGGAGCCTCCTTGAGGTGTGTTCCTGCCAAAGGTTGAGTCTGCAGTGCTGAAATAGAGATCAGATGGAAACAAAGAAAAGAAGCAGAGACAGGTAGGGTTTGGGGTGGTTTTGATGAAACAGCAGGAACTGGCAGGGTGAAACCGGGGAGTCTGGAAGTAACGCAGTCTGATCCCTGGCCAGTCACTATGCTTTTCAGAAGAGTGATTTCAAAAAAGGAAAGTTGTTCCTGTCTACATTGTGAAATCCCTACAGGAATTCCAGAGCTTGTGGAAGAGAGTTACAAAGGCAGGCAAAGGGGAGAAAGGAACAAATTTTCATTGACCTCAGTCTTGTCTGAAGAATGCCAATACACACAGCACACACCAATATATACAATACTCACGTCCACTAGGGATTCTAGTCTTTGTAGTTCAATTGTCCCACTGCAGATTAGATTTCTACTGATGGTCTGAAAACATGGGGAATTACTTTGATTCACAGATCAACCTGTCCCACCAAATTCAGAACTTTTTATGTTTCTTATTTGTCATGTTTAATATTTTTTCCAATTAACAAATATTTAGTGAGTTTCTCCTTTGTGCCAAGTACTTGGCTATGTGGATGGGAAATGAATGAGTTATTTCCCTTCCTTCAAGGGGTGCATAGTTGGATCTTATTGCTCCTTAAAGGCCTCTTTATGTTTGTTTGTTTTTCACTTAGTCTGTTTTAAGCAGCATGGAAGAATGGTTGAGAGTGTGAGTACTGGAAGGTTCAAATTCCATTTCAACCAGTTGCTAACTGAGTGGCCCAAGGGAATTATTTAACCCTGCATATACTTTGGAAATCTGTTTAGCAACACAGTGATTTAGGTCACAACTTTTTTGCTAGTAAATTCATTTATAATAATTGATTCCTAAATGAATAATTCATAATATTGGAGAAGTTTTAATCTTTCAGAAGTATTTATGGAGTTACTACTATGCACTACCTGAGATACTCTGGATATTTCATTGAATGAAAAAAGATTCCTGCCTTTGGTTTTTCTTTTGGTACTGGGGATTGAACTCAGGGGCACTCGACCACTGAGCCACATCCCCAACCCTATTTTGTGTTTTATGTGGAGACAGGGTCTCACTGAGTTGCTTAGCGCCTCGCTGTTGCTGAGGCTGGCTTTGAACTTGCAATTCTCCTGTCTCAGCCTCCCTAAGTGCTGACATTACAGGCTTGCGCCACCGCGCCCAGCTTAGATTCCTGCCTTTGTCACGTTTACTTTCAGGCAGCAGGATACAGAAAGTAATAAACAATAAGCTCACTACATAAGTGAATTACATAGTATTCTAGAAGGTGATTGGTGCTTTCAAAAAGAAAAAAGTAGATCAAGGTAAGGAGAATTGCAAGTGCTGGGGATTCTGGGTGAGTTTCAGTTTTAAATACATGCATCGGCATAAACCGAGGTGATGTTTAAGCAAAGACAATAAGAGGCGAGGGAGCTGACCATGGGATATCTGGGGAAGAGATTCTGAATAGAAAAAGCAGCCAGTGCAAAGGTCCTGATGTGAGACTGTGCTCTGAATATTTGAGGACAAATGATGAGAACAAAGGCTGGAGCTGAGTGAAGCAATAAAGTGGAGAGAGGTAGGAGACAAAGGTCATAGAGGTGATAGAGAGCTGTATCAGTTAGGGTACTGGAGGTCACTGTTTAACTTTTAAAAAAAATTTTTTTTAGTTGTCAATAGACCTTTATTTAATTTATTTATATGTGGTGCTGAGAATAGAACCCAGTGCCTCACATGATGCTAGGAAAGCGCTCTACCACTAAGCGATAGCTCCAGCCCAAGACTTGCAATGTATGGACAGGGAGCCACTGAAAGTGTTTGATTAGCAGAATGACATGGTCTGCATTGTGTTTTCATAAGGTTTCTCCCTGTTATGTTAAGAACAGATTATATTATTACTATTATTATTATTTTTGCTACTGAGGATTGAATTCAGGGGTGCTCAACAACTGAGCCACATCCCCAGCTCTTTTTATTTATTTTGAGACAAAGTCTCACTAAGTTGCAGGGTCTAGCTCAGTTGCTGAGGCTGGCTTTGAACTTGTGATCTTCCTGCCTCAGCCTTGAGGCAGGATTAAAGGCATGTGGCACTGTGCCTGATGATATTATTATTATTTTTTTAATATTTATTTTTTGGTTGTAGGTGGGCAGAATATCTTTATTTTATTTTTATGTGGTGCTGAGGATCGAACCCAGTGCCTCATGCATGCTAGGCGAGCGCGCTACCCCTGCGCTATAACCCCAGCCCCTGATATTAGTATTTTTAATAGTAAAATTAGAAACATCACGATGGCACAAGGTGGAATGGGTAGGTACATTCTGATATGTATATACACATGATGAAATGTCATTTAGGCATATACTTAAAAGACTGAGTGAAAAATAGAATATAAAATTATATGTTTGTAATGTAACTAGAACCAATTAAAGTCAGCAGTATGATAACAATCAAGCTAGGTTATGGGACTACGGGTATCCCTCCCACTAGACTTTCCTTTACATAGTCATGTTAATTTTCTACAAACATAGGTAAAAATATGAGTCAGGATGAATGTGGTGTCAAAGGTAAGGGGCGAGCCAAGAGAAGCAGAGGCCAAAAGTCCAGGTTCAGTAGGTCGGGGATAGAAGATACGACCTAGAGAGGCAAGTGCAGATGGAGGCCTGGAGAACAGAGGACGAAGGTGTCAGAGGACTGGAAGGGCAGCATTTGTTTGCTATTAATACATTTGCACTTGGGGCTTTTCAGTTCTTTGAGTTCTCTGGCTCTGGCTGGGAGGAGCGTGAGCTTGCATCCGGAAGCCCCGTCTGTGCCTGGTGGCTTTTCTGGTTCTTTACACTCTTTATCTTTTCCAAGCTTATGTCTTTTATTTCTTTTTACAATGTTTTTATTGGTGCATTTCAGTTATGCATACTACTGTACTGTTTCATTTCAATCCCCAGGACTGCCCCTTTCCCTCTGCACCGCCACCTCTGTTCTTCATCCTTTCTGATGTTATGTCTTTCTATTTCTTTGTGAGTTCTCATAACTTCTAATAACCCACCAAACCTTTGCGATCCTAGGAAAGACTGAAAAAGAGGTGCTGAGGGTTGAACCCAGGGCTTTGTGTAATTCTTCTGAGTTATATCCCCAGCCTCAAAGAAGCATTTTTGACTCAAGGATTTGAATTTAGTATTTTTTTATCTAACATTCTTATTTTGCAAGCCCTAAGTTTAACTTCTTTCTATATGAAAGTCTCCATCTGCCAAGTTATTCATCTGTGTGTTCACTGGCTGATTCAAAGAGTCAAACTTAATGTGTTCACAGAAACACAACACTGCTCAAATGTTACTAACAACATCTTTGTAAGCATATTTATTCAGGCGTATTGGACCATTCCAACACATTTCATTTCTTCAAATTTTTTATTATGCTTCCTAAAGTATCTAGATTATTATTTTTTAAAAAGCTTTTAGGGGATAGGAAAGAGAAGAAAAACATTAGCATGATGGTGGTCAAGGACTGGGAAAGGATGGTGAAATAGACGAAGATGTGGTGGAAAGGTTGAAGGAGGTGCTCTGCAACTGTTAGAAGAATAGAATCTGTTTTTAATTTTTTTTTGTAGGGGGATACTGGGGATTGAACCCAGAGGTGCTTTACCACTGAGCTTCATCCCCAGCCCTTTTTATTTTATTTTGAGACAGGGTATTCCTAAGTTACTGAGAGTCTTGCTAAATTGTTAAGGCTGGCCTTGAACTTGTGATCCTCCTGTCTCAGCCTCTGAGTCACTGGGATTGTAGGCATGCACTATGGCACCTGGCTAGAAGAATAGAATCTTAAGGGATAGGGATGTAGCTCAGTGGTACAGTGCTTGCCTAGCATGTGGGAGGCCCTGAGTTTGATCCCCAGCACTGCAAAACAAACGAACAAACAAACAAGCAGAAAATAATCTTAAGAAACCAGGAGCTAGTGATGTAGCTTAGGCATAAAGCACACGTGTGCTCAAGGCCTTGGGTCCAATCTTTGCAAAAAACCTCCCAAACAAAAAAGCCAGAAGAGTGATAATTCTCCACTTCCAACAGACACTATATTCTTGTTTATCATTTTCAATTATATGTTTTTGTTTTAAACAAGTCTTTAGGGCAGAAACTGCTCAACATTTCTGCAGTGGCTTCTGTTCTCCTGGAGTACAGATCTTAAGTCACTGCCAAAATTATTGTGGGCTGACTGTTGGGATCTCATCTCCTGATGAATACAAGTGTCGGGGAAGTGGCAATAAAGATGGGCCTAGCCCCTGCCCTCAAGGAGTTAATATTTGGAGAGGCAGACAATAATTCATGTATACAAATAATTTGGATAAATCCAGAGTGATAAAGAAGATGAAGCAGGATAATGTATAATTGGTAAGAGATTTTTTCCTTTATAATGGTCAGGAGGATCTCCATGAGCGATATCTGGGACCTTAAAAATGGGAAAGGAGAGCCAAGGGAAGATCTAAGGGAGTATTTTTCCACATGCTAAGATCCTGCTCTGACTCTCACTTAATCTTGTTAGCTTCCTTCCTCTCTCCTCCCTTCCTTTGTATTTTTTTTTTTTTTTTTTTGGTGCTGGCAATTGAACCCAGGGCCTCAAGTATGTTAGGCAAGGCTCTACCACTGACCTACACCCCAGCCCCTCATTTACCTTTCATCTGATTTTTCATGGTCTGAGTTTTAGGCTGCTGAAACTTACATAACATACATTTTCACTTAGGGAATCTTTATGAGACATTTTCTCACAGGGATATCTTAGTTATCAACGAAAATGACCAAATCTTTATGCACTTCAAGTGCAATACGTTAAGCTCTTTTGTTACAGTTCCAGGAAGCAGGGTTGGGTACTTTTATTTGTACAGATGTGGAAAATGAAGGCCGCAAAGGCCAAGTTATTTTTCCAAATTTAATCTCAGAGTCAAAATCTAAAATTCAAACTCTTTTTTTTTTTTTTTTTTTGCTAACACTGTGTAGATTGCTCTGGTGAAGAAGATGTAACAGATACCATCTGCTGCTGGGAAACAGCCTAGGGACCACAAAGGAATTTTCTTGGTTTTGTGAATTCAGGCCAATTCCAAGATTCACACTTCCCGTTAGATTTTTCTGCAAAAGTAAAATGTGCATTATGAACTTCAATTTGTTTATTGGTACTGGAGATTGAACTCAGGGTACTCAACCAGTAAGCCACATCCCCAGCCCTATTTTGTGTTTTATGTAGAGACAAGGTCTCATTGAGTTGCTTAGTGCCTCACCATTGGTGAGGCTGGCTTTGAACTTGCGATTCTTCTGTCTTAGTCTCCCGAAGTGATGGGATTACTGCGCCTGGCTATGAACTTCAATTTTTTTTTTTTTAAATATTTTTTTAGTTGTAGTGGACACAATGTCTTTATTTTATTGCTTTGTATGTGGTGCTGAGGATCGAACCCAGGGCCTCACGCATGCGAGGCAAGCGCTCTACCGCTGAGCTACAATCCCAGCTCCATGAACTTCAATTTTTTTTTTTTTAAATATTTTTTAGTTGTAGATGGACGCAATATCTTTATTTTTATGTGGTGCTGAGGATCGAACCCAGTGACTCACGCATGCAAGGCAAGCACTCTACCACTGAGCCACCACCCCAGGCCCCCATGAACCTCAATTTTTAATGATGATCTTCTGTGCCATGGAGATCCTGAAGCCTGAAATTCTCCCCATTCCCTGCTTTTCAGTCTTTCCAACAGGGGACCCAGCCATTATTCAGAAATACATATATGCACACACACAGATATGATTATATATATAATCATACAGAAGAAATACATCTAGTTCTCATTTTATAGCTCAGAAAACTGAGGTTCAGGGAGGTAAATGCTAAAGATCACAGTCATTTGAATGCACTGTGTATACTTTTATGATTAGCTTATGTCCTCTTCTTTCTCATTGAAAGTAAAAAAGCTCTGGTTTCTCTCCTCTAATACATTGCTGACCAGGGTGTATGGGAAAGATCCTCAGTAGCTCAGTGGTAGAGTGCTGGCCTAGTATGAACAAGGCCTTGGATTCAATTCCCAATACATTAAAAAAAATGCAAAAAACAAAGAGTAAAAATACTCAAAACATAATCTCTTAGACACGGAAGGTAAAAATTGCTTGTAATTCCATGAAATCAGAATTTTTGTTTCCTGTTCTTTTCTCCTGTGCCTTCTTTTAACTCATGTTCAATACATAAACAATTACAGAGTATAATGTAAAAATTAATAAAATCTTACTATTCCCTTCAATTCCATACTTCAGGAGGTAATCAATGTTAAAATTATTGTGTATTCTTCACTATCTATCTTCTATCTTTTTAGGACTAAATATATGCAAGCATAATTCATGAATCTGTAAATATATTTGAATTTGTTCAAGATTATGTACATATATACATGCATCACTTTTATCAATATATGTGTGCACACACAAATCTCTGACTCCTTTCTTTGTTCCTTTTTTTTCATTCATTCTTTTATTCCTTCTTCCACGTGTAGAATATATTCATAATGGACTCTTTTTACTCAACAATATGTTATTGACATTCCTTGAAGTTAGTAATTTATGAACTTTAACAGTCCTGATGGGCCCAACTCCCAGAGATTCTGAATTAATTGTTTGGAGTGAGTCTGGGACATCAAAATTTGTAAAAATTCCTTAGGTGGTTTTAATATGTAGCCATTTCTTTTTTAGAACCACTGCTTTAGGTTAATACATGTAGATCCAACTCCATTCTTATTAATGGCTCCATAATACTCCATACTATTAAAATTACTTATCTATTCCTTTGTTGATGAGCATTCAGTTTGTTTCCAGTATCTTGTTTTACTAAAAATGCTTACAAATATTTATCTTCAGTCACCAGTTTCTTTATTTCTGTAAAATACAGTCCTAAAATGGAATTCCTTGGTCTAGGGTTATAAACATTTAAAAATTTAATTGGTCCTGCCAGATTATTTTCCAAAAAGTGTTAATAATACTTTCAGTAGTAGTGTATAAAAAGTGCTCAATTCTTTATACTTTTGTTAATTTGATGAAAGACAAAATGTATTTGGTTTTTTTTTCACTTACTACAGAAGTTGAACATCTTTTTATTCATATTTACGTCTCACAAGTGTTTTCCTGTGCATTTTCTATTTGTATTCTTTGCTTGTTTTCAATTGAGTTGTCATTTCTTATCAAGTTTTGAGATCTTTGAATAAAGTAATGTTCTCTATTTTTGGACATACATATTTAATATTTTCTTTTGGTTTGCTGTTTGTCTTTTGATAACAGAACACTATATATATTTCAAATTGTTGAGGATGTATTATTAAATCTTATATATATTATATTTCAATGTATTTTTATATTGGTAATCTTTTGTTACTATCATCCTTTCTATTAAAAATTTTAATTGTTGCATTATAATTTTATGTGACAGTGGGATTCATTTTGCCATATTTGTACATCCATATAACATCATTTGATCAGTCTCATTTCCTAGTACCTTCCCTTTCGTTCTCCTCTTTCCTGCCCTGATTGACTTGCTCTATTTAACTGACCTCCTTCTTTCATTATTATTTCAACTAGTTGTCACTATAATTCTCAATGGCTGCATACAGTTCTAGTCATGTTCCACTACACTCATTCAAGCTCAAAAAAAAAAAAGCCCCACAACGGTTAGGTTTTTAAAAATAACACCATAGGTAATATTTCCTTAATTTTTCCTTGATTTTAGCTTTTTCTTTGTTTGGATGCTTTAGGAGATTTTTACAAGTGAAGTAATTGGATGGAGTGCAATTTTTTTTGATGTGATTTGTGATGACTATTTCCCAAATTGTTATAGTTTTTGGCCAGCCAACCACCATGGAATTAGGGGTAATATAACTTTAATATTTGAACAATAATATCTCCTAGGGGAAAAATCAGGTTACAAAATTAAAAGAATTAAGTTTCTTAAGTAACTTATTAACTCCATTACGAAGGAAGGATTGGATTATCTTTTAGACTACCTAAAAAATTAGGTTTAGTAAAAAAATTTTTTTTTTACTGTGTGTAAAACATCTACTGAGTGCTGTGAGCGGGTAAGTCACATGTGTTTATTATTTTTTAAGAAAAAATTTAATTTAATGGTGAGCTAAATTACATCTCTTATTTTACTTTCTTTTACAATCAAGTACCATAAAAGAAATACGAAAGGGAAAGGTGAGCGTTAGTCGCACGAGGAAAGTTTTCTTAAACAGAGTTGCCCTGCAACTCTGTTGTGTATTCAAATACAAGGATAGGAAAGTTAGGTTCGATTAATTCTACTGTCCTTCCTATTCCCCTCCCCACTCCCTTCCCTTCATGCCCCTTTGTCTAATCCAATGGACTTCTAGTCTTCCTCATCCCTCCTTCCCACAGGATATGTTTTCTGAGTGGAAGGAAAACAATAAATAAAAACAAAGATTTTGGAAAATAGGTAGGTGGAAGTAGCATGCCTGGAGAGCAAATTGCTTGGCTGGAGAGAAGAAAACAAATAAAAAAATATACCACATTAAAAAAGTTGAGCATGCAAAGCCATTATAAGCTTTGAATGTGCATTTAACTCAATAGCAAGTCAAATACTAAGTGATTTTATTTGGGGATTGTATATTTTTGTTATATTAACTTGATGCTATCAGTGAATTAGTATGAAATGAAAAGAGCCAGTTAATTAATGGATAAGGGTTTTGGGTAGTTTATTTATTGTTGTCAAGACTCACTGATCTCATCTGCAAGATAGAAACAATTATGCCTATGCCAGGGTGTGGTTGTGGTTAAACAGAATGGTGTACATGACGTGCTTGGCCTGGCTCCTAATATGTAGTGAGCATGTTTTAACAATTATTATTAAGTGGGTCTCATATCCTATAAGCCTTGATAATACATAAATAAGCATTTTAATCATTTCAATTAGTTTCATTCCTATAATATTAAAGCTCAATTAACTTTCACCCTCCTTCCTCTGCAAGTTCCTTTGGAAAGCTCATTGAATGGGAGCTCTAAACCAAACAAGAGTGCCTGAATTTGTCTTCTTGGGACTCACTGATAACTGGGTGTTGGAGATACTATTTTTCATGGCATTCTCAGTCACTTACGTGCTAACCCTTTTGGGGAACGTTCTTATCATTGTTACCATTTTCTTTACTTCACGTCTCCATACTCCCATGTATTTCTTCCTGAGCAATCTGTCCTTTATTGACATCTGCCACTCATCTGTCACTGTGCCCAAGATGCTGGAGGGTTTGCTCTTGGAGAGAAAGACCATTTCCTTTGATAACTGCATTACACAGCTCTTCTTCCTACATCTTTTTGCCTGTGCTGAGATCTTTCTGTTGACCATCATGGCATATGATCGTTATGTAGCTATCTGCACTCCATTACACTACTCCAGTGTAATGAACATGAGGGTCTGTGTACAACTCGTCTTTGCTCTCTGGTTGGGGGGCACTGTTCACTCACTAGTGCAGACCTTCTTGACCATTCGTCTGCCCTACTGTGGCCCCAACATCATTGATAGCTACTTCTGTGATGTGCCTCCTGTCATCAAGCTGGCCTGCACAGATACCTATCTCACAGGAATGCTGATCGTGTCCAACAGTGGAACCATCTCTCTCACTTGTTTCCTGGCCTTAGTTACTTCCTACACAGTCATCCTGGTTTCTCTTCGAAAGCAGTCAGCTGAAGGACGTCGGAAAGCCCTGTCTACCTGCTCAGCCCACTTCATGGTGGTCGCTCTTTTCTTTGGGCCATGTATCTTCCTTTATACTCGGCCAGACACCAGCTTCTCCATTGACAAGATGGTGTCTGTCTTCTACACAGTGGTCACCCCTTTGCTGAATCCTCTCATTTATACCTTGAGGAATGAGGAGGTGAAAAGTGCCATGAAGCAGCTCAGGCAGAGACAAGTTTTTTCATGAAATCATATACATCCTAGGCATTGGGATCACAGACATAATTGTGGCCACATTCTTAATGAGAAAGAAAAAAAAAAAGAAGAAGATGGATTGGGGCAGGGCAGACTTCTGCATTAAAGAGAGAAGCTTATTAATTATTTAAATCAAGGAAAAGTTTAGAGTGGAACATGTAGGGAAAAAGATCCCCGAAAAGTTTAAAGAATGCTTTACCAGTGAAAGAATACTATTTGGAGAACCCAGTTCAGTTTCATTTTTGGGAACAGCTGCAGCTGTGAGGAGCTCCTCTCCTGGGTCATTGCCTTGGGATGTTCTACATCACACTTGTGTTTTATACCTTACAGTGGTTTCAGTTTTGCTTTCAAATATATTTTCAATAAAACAAATAAGGCTTTACTCATTTATGTTGAAATACACTCACTTTGTGCATCTCTCATTATGTCTAGAACTATTTAAAAAAATTTTTTTTAGTTGCAGATGGACACAATCTTTGTTTTATTTATTTTTTTATGTGGTGCTGAGGATTGAACCCAGTGCCTCATGCATGTGAGGCAAGCGCTCTACCACTGAGCCACAATCCCAGCCCCTGTCTAGAACTATTTTACATTTTTTATAATACTTTAATTTTTAAATCAAAGTGAAGATGTGTAAATAAGTTATTTTTAGAGAAAAACTTTATTAAGGTAAAATTTGTGTTACATAGGACGTGTACATTTTAATTGTACAGTTTGATTTTTTTTTTTTTTGAGATGTGGTCTTGCTGTGTTGCTTAGGTTGATCTCAAACTTGTGGTCTCAAGCAATCCTTATGCCTCAGCCTCCCAAGTAGCTGAAACTACAGGTGTGTGCCACCACACCTGGCTCAGTTTGATATTTTGACAGGATTACACATATACCTGTGTAACAACCTCTCCAATCAAGATATAGAGCACTTTTACCACTCCAAAGTTTTATTGCGACCCTTCCATCTCCTGTCAAGCATCTAAGGATCTGATTTTTGTCACTATAGATAAGATTGGTTTTTCTTAGAGAGTCACATACATTGAATCATATGGTATATACTTTTCTGTGCCTGGCTTCCTTTGCTCTGCTTACTGTTTCTGAGAGTTATCCATGTTTTTGTGGGTATGAGTAGTTTGTTTCTTTTCATTATTGAGTAATATTTCATTATATGGGTGTAATTTCTTTATTCTTTCATGGATTACTGAACCTTCAGTCTTTCCAGTTTTTGACAATTATGAATAAAGTAGATATAAACATTTATGTACTGGTTATTTTGGATACATGTTTTTATGGTTTCATAAAAACCTGGGGGGAAAATTGTTGGGTCACATGGTAAGTGAATGTTTAATTTTGTTAGAAACACAAGACTTCTTTC
>CM053401.1:69112399-69122849 GCA_028644305.1 Xerus rutilus | reverse complement strand
GTACCAGGGATTGAACTCAGGGGCACTCGACCACTGAGCCACATCCCCAGCCCTATTTTGTGTTTTATGTAGAGACAGGGTCTCACTGAGTTGCTTAGTGCCTCGCCATTGCTGAGGCTGGCTTTGAACTCGCGATTCTCCTGTCTCAGCCTCCCTAAGTGCTGGGATTACAAGCGTGAGCCACCGCGCCCGGCTAGAAACACAAGACTTCTATTTGAAATGATCGTATGATTTTATGAGAGTTTTACATCTAGCGATAAGTATTGTTGGTCTTTAATTTTAGTCATTATAGTGAGTAGATGGTTTTAATTTTCACTCCTGAATGATGATGATATTGAGCTTCTCTTCATTTGCTTCTTCTCCCTTCATATATCTTGTTTTGTCATGTGGCTATTCAAGTACTTTGTTCATTTTTATATTATTATTTTTTGACCTCCTGTATGTAGGTTGTATATTTGGGATGCAAGACCTTTGTTGAGCATATATTTTTCCAATATTTTATCTCACTTTATGCTTTTTTTAAAAAATATTTTTTTAAGTTGTAGATGGACACGATGTCTTTATTTTATTGCTTTGTATGTGGAGCTGAGGATCGAACCCAGGGCCTCACGCATGCGAGGCAAGTGCTCTACTGCTGAGCCACAATCCCAGCCTTCGCTTTATGCTTTGCAATTTCATTTTCTTAGTGGTGTATTTTGAAGAACAAAAATGAAAAATTTTGATTAATTATCAGCTTTTTATTTTTTGGTTGATACTTTTTATATCCCAAGAAATCCTTGGCTACTTCAAAGTTTCAAAGATTTTCTGCTATTTTATTCTAGAAATTTTATAATTTTAGCTTTAAATTCCATATATATGATTCATTTTGAGTTTACTTTTTATTATGATATGAAATAAAGGTTGAGATTCATTTTATTTTTTTGGTACTAGGGATTGAACTCAGGGGTACTGAGCCACATCCCCAGCCCTATTTTGTGTTTTATGTAGAGACAGGGTCTCACTGAGTTGCTTAGCGCCTCTCCATTGCTGAGGCTGGCTTGAACTCGCAAGTCTCCTGTCTCAGCCTCCCTAAGTGCTGAGATTACAGGTGTGTGCCATCACGTCCGGCGAGATTCATTTTTTGAATCTTTCTAGTCTTTTCAAGTGGCAGTTTTGTTGAAAATAATTTAATCCTTCAAATGTGAATTTATTTTTTGTACTTTATTTTGTTCCATTCATTTATATTTCTGTACTTACACCTTTAACACATTGTCTTGATTATTTTAGCTTTACACCGGTCTTGAAATTATATAATAAAGCTCTCATTTTTTTTTCAAAATTGGTCTGCTATTTCATGTCCTTTGCATTTTCATATACATTTTAGAAAGAGTCTATCTATTGCTACAAAAGAGAATGTTGGAGATTAGATTGGGATTGCATTGAATCTGTAGATTAATTTGGGAGAGGATTATCTAAACAATAATCAGTTTCCCAATTTATGAATTTATTTATTTAGGTTAATTTAATGTCTCTCAGCAATGTTAGTCATTTTCATTTGTGATCATACATATCTCATTAAATTTGCCCCTAAGTATTGTATGTGTTTGGATCTTATTTTTAATTTTATTTTCATTTGTTTATTTGTATGTAGGAATATGATTTATTTGTATATTTTATTTGTATATTTTAATTTGTATAAATTTGTATATTTATTTGTATATTTTAATTTTATGTCTGTAGCATTGCTAAATTCACTTACGAGTTTTGATTAGATTTTTTTTTTCAGTGCTGGAGGTCAAACTCAGGGCCTTGTGTCTATTAGACAACCACTCCACCACAGGGCTACATCCCGGCCCTTCTGCAGGTTTCTAGAGTTTTTTACATTCATAATGATGTCATCTGCAAATAAAGATGGGTTTTTTTCTTCCTTTCTAATCAGTATGGTAATTACTTCTTTTTCTTGTCTTTTTGTACTGACAGAGCCTTCCAGGACAGTGGTTAGTAGAAGTGATGAGAACAACTTTGCTCCTGATTCAGGGGAAAGCTTTCAGTCTTTCACCATCCAGTATGATGTCAACTATAGGGTTCTGCTAGATGTTCTTTGTAAAACTCCTGTAGGTAATTTGCCAGAAATTTTTGACATGAATGGGTACTGGATTTTTTTTTGATTTATAAAGATTTGTTTCATTTAGTTGTATATGATATTAGAATGCATTTTGACACATCATACATGAATGGAGTATAACTTCTCATTCTTTTGGTTGTACATGGTGCAGTTACACCAGTCACGTAATCAGATATACACTTAGGATAATAATGTCCAATTCATTCGGCTATCCTTCTACCCCTAACGCCCCCTCCCTTTACTCCTCTGTCTAATCCAGAGTACCTCTATTCTTCCCTAGCCCCTCATCTCTTATTGAGATTTAGCATCTGCATATCAGAGAAAATATTCAACCTTTGGTTCTTTGGGATTGGCTTATTTCACTTAGCATGGTATTCTCCAGCTCCATCCATTTACTGGCAAATGCCATCATTTCATTCTTCTTTATGGCTGAGTAATATGCATTGTGTGTGTGTGTGTATGTATGTGTGTGTGTATATATGTATATATATATCACATTTTCTCTATCCATTCATCTGTTGTAGGGTAGCTAGGTTGGTTCCATAGTTTAGCTATTGTGAATTGAGCTGCTGTAAACATTGATGTTGCTACGTCAGTCTAGTATGCTGATTTTAAGTCCTTTGGGTATAAACTGAGGAGTGAGATAACTGGGTCAAATGGTGGTTTCATTCCAAGTTGTCTGAGGAATCTCTGTAATGCTTTCCAGAGTGGTCTCACCAATTTGCAGTCCCACCAGCAATGTATGAGTGAACATTCCACCCTCCCATCCTTGCCAACATTTATGGCTGCTTGTATTCTTTTTTAAAAATATATTTTTAGTTGTTGATGGACCTTTATTTTATTTATATAAGGTGCTAAGAATCGAACCCAGTGCCTAATGCATGCTAGGCAAGTGCTCTACCACTGAGCCACAACCCCAGCCTTGCTTGTATCCTTGATAATTGCCATTCTGACTGGGTAAGATGGAATTTCAGTGTAGTTTTGATTTGCATTTCTCTAATGGCTAGAGATGCTGAACACTTTTTCATATTTGTTGATCAATTGTATTTCTTCTGTGAAGGGTCTGTTCAGTTCCTTAGCCCTTTTATTGATTGGGTTATTTGTTTTTTTGGTGTTAATTTTTTTGAGTTCTTTATATATCCTGGAGATTAATACTCTATCTGAGGTGCATGTAGTAAAGATTTTTTCCCATTCTGTAGGCTCTCTGTTTACTTTCTTGATTGTTTTCTTTGCAGTGAAGAAGCTTTTTAGTTTGATATCATCCTATTTATTTATTTATCTATTTATCTATCTACTTATTTATTTATTTTTGGTACTGGAGATTGAACTCAGGGGCACTCAACCACTGAGCCATATCCCCAGCCCTATTTTGTGTTTTATGTAGAGACAGGGTCTCACTGAGTTGCTTAGTGCCTCGCCGTTGCTGAGGCTGGCTTTGAACTCGCCTGTCTCAGCCTCCCCAAGTGCTGGGATTACAGGCGTGCACCACTGCACCTGGCTCCATCCCATTTATTGGTTCTTGATTTTACTTCTTGTGCTTTTGGAATCTTATTGAGGAATTCAGTTCCTAAGCCAACATGATGGAGAATTGGGTCTACTTTTTATTCTAGTAGGCACAGGGTCTCTGGTCTAGTACCTAGGTCCTTGATCCACTTTGAGTTGAGTTTTGTGCAGGGTGAGAGATAGGAGTTCAATTTCATTTTGTTACATATGGATTTCCAGTTTTCCCAGCCCCATTTTTTGAAGAGGCTATCTTTTCTTCAATGTATGTTTATGGTGCCTTTGTCTAGTATAAGATAACTGTATTTATGCTGGTTTGTCTCTGTGTCTTCTATTCTGTACCATTGGTCTGCATGTCTGTTTTGTGCTAATACCATGACATTTTGTTATAGTAGCTCTGTAGTATAATTTAAAGTCTGGTATTGTGATGTTCCTGCTTCACTTTTCTCACTGAGGATTGCTTTGACTATTCTGGGCCTCTTATTTTTCCAAATTAATTTCATGACTGCTTTTTCTGTTTCTATGAAGAACATTATTATAATTTTAATAGGAATAGTGCTTTTGGTAGTGTGGCCATTATGACAATGTTAATTCTGCCTATCCAAGAGCATGGGAACTCTTCCCATCTTCTAAGATCTTCTCAATTTCTTTCTTTAGAGTTCTGTAGTTTTCATTGTAGAGATCTTTCACCTCTTTTGTTAGATTGATTCCCAAATATTTTTTTGAGGATATTGTGAATGGGATAGGTTTCCTAATTTCTCTTTCAGTGGATTCATCACTGACGTATAGGAATGCAGTTGATTCATGGGTGTTAATTTTATATCCTGCTACTTGCTGAATTCACTTATGAGATCTAGAAGTTTTTTGGTGGAATTTTTTTGATCTTTTAAATATAGAATCATGTCATTGGCAAATAGTGATAGTTTGAGTTTTCTTCCTATTTGTATCACTTTAATTTCTTTCTTTGTCTAAATGTGCTAGCTAGAGTTTCAAGGATAATGTTGAATAAAAGTGGTGTAAGAGAGCATCCTTGTCTTGTTCCAGAATGTTTCCAACTTTTCTCCATTTAGAATGATGTCAGCCCTGGGTTTAGCATAGATAGCTTTTACAGTGTTGAGGTATGTTTCTACTATCCCTAGTTTTTCCAGTGTTTTAAACATGAGGGGTGCTGTATTTTGTCAAATGCTTTTCTGCATCAATTGAGATGATCATATGAATTTATTTTTAAGTATATTTATATGAAGAATTACATTTATTGATTTCTGTATGTTGAATCAACCTTGCATCCCGGGGATGAATCCCTTTGATCATGGTGCACTATCTTTTTAATATGTTTTTGTATGTGATTTGCCAGAATTTTATTCAGAATTTTTGCATTTATGTTCATGAGGAATATTGATCTGAAGTTTTCTTTTCTTGATGTGTCTGGTTTTGGTATCAGGGTGATACTAGCTTCATAGAATGAGTTTGTAAGGGTTCATTCCTTTTCAATTTCATGAGATAATTTGAGGAGTATTGATGTATTTCTTTGAAGGTCTTGTAGAGCTCAGCTGAAAATTCATCTGGTCCTGGGCTTTTTTTCCCTTTCCTTTTCTTTTTTGGTAAGGGGGATTGACTCATGGGCACTCGACCATTAAGCCACATCCACAGCCCTATTTTGTGTTTTTTATTTAGAGACAGGGTCTAGTGCCTCGCTTTTGCTGAGGCTGGCTGTGAACTGACAATCCTCCTGCCCAAGCCTCCCAAGCTACTGGGATCACAGGCGTGCGCTGTGGCGCCTGGCTCTGGGCCTTTCTTGGTTGGTAGGCTTTTGATGGTGTCTTCTATTTCATTGTTTGAAATTGATATGTTTAAATTGTGTATGTCCTCCTGATTCAGTTTACTAGATCATATGTATCCAGAAATTTGTTGATGTTTTCAAGAATTTCTGTTTTATTGAAGTAAAAATTTTCAAAATAGTTTCTTATTATCTTCTGTATTTCAGTAGTGCCTATTGTGATATTTCCTTTTCATCATGGATTTTAGTAATTTGGGTTTTCTCTCTCTTTCTCTTCATTAGTGTGGCTAAGGGTTTGTCCATTTTATTTATTTTTTTTAAGAATCAACTTTTTATTTTGTTATATTTTTGAATTGTTTCTTTTGTTTCAATTTTATTGATTTCAGCTCTAATTTTAATTATTTCCTGTCTTCTCCTGCTTTTGGTGTTGATTTTTTTTCTTTTTCTGGGTCTTTGAGATGTAATATTAGGTCATTTATTCATTGACTTTCTATTCTTTTAATGAATGTGCTCAATACAATAAACTTTCCTCTTAGTACTACCTTCATAGTGTCCCAGAGATTTTGATATGTTGTATCGGTGTTCTCATTTACCTTGAGGTATTTTTTAAATTTATTCCCTGGTTTCCTCTGGTATCCATTTATCATTCAATAGTGTATTATTTAGTCTCCAGGTGTTGGAATAGCTTCTATTTTTATTTTATCGTCAATTTCTAATTTTATTCCACTATGATATGATAGAATACAGAGTAGTATCTCTCTCTGGCTCTCTTTTTTTTTTGTATTTGCTGAGAGTTTCTTTGTGCCATAGCATATGGTCTATTTTAGAAAAGGATCCATGTGCTGCTGAGAGGAAAGTGTATTTGCTCATTGATGGATGAAATATTCTATATATGTCTGTTAGGTCTAAATTATTGATTGTATTATTTGGTTCTACAGTTTCTTCGTTTAGTTTTGTTTGCAGGATATATCTAGTAGTAACAAAGGTGTGTTAAAGTCACCCAGTATTATTGTGTTGTTGTCTATTTGATTCTTGAAATTGAGAAGGATTTGTTGATGTACACAGATGCCTCATTGTTTGGGGGATAAATATTTATGATTGTTATGTCTTGTTGATGTATGATTCCCTGAAGCAGTATGAAATGTCCTTCTTTGTCCTTTCTGACTAATGTTGGCTTAAAGTCCACTGTATCTGATAATGAAGACAGAAGCCCCTGCTTGTTTATGCTGTTCATGTAAGTGATATATTTTTTCTATCCTTTCACTTCAGTCTATGGATGTCTTTGCCTATGAAGTGAGTTTCTTGAAGACAGCATATTGTTGGGTCTTTTTAAAAAATCTAATCTACCAGTCTGTGTCTTTTGATTGAGGAGTTTAGGCCATTAATATTCAAGGTTATTATTGAGATATGATTTGTATTCCTGGTTATTTTGGTTTATTTCTAGTTTTTAATTTGAATTAATTTCTCCTTTGATTGACTATTCATTTATTGTAGTTCCTCCCTTTGCTGATTTTCACTTTTTTTTCCATTTCATCTTCATGGAATATTTTGTTGAGAATGTTCTATAGTGTAGGCTTTATTGTTGTGAATTCTTTCAAATTTTATCATGGGAGGTTTTTAATTCACCTTCAAATCTGAACTTAATTTTGCTGGATATAGAATTCTTGGTTGGTATCCATTTTTTATCAGAGGTTGGTATATGTTGTTCCAGGACCTCCTAGCTTTGAGGGTCTGGGTTGGGAAATCAGCTGAGATCTGAATTGGTTTCCCCCTATATGTAATCTGATACTTTTTTTCTTTTGGCCTTTAAAATTCTATCCTTATTCTATATTCTAGGCATTTTCAGTATAATTTGCCTTAGTGTGGTTCTGTTGTAATTTTATACATTTAGGGCCCTATAAGCCTCTTGTATTTGATTTTTCCATTTCATTCTTTAGGTTTGGGAAATTTCTGATATTATTTCATTGAAAATACTGTGTATACCTTTGGTTTTTATCTCTGCACCTTCCTATATCTATCCCAATAAATCTTAAATTTGGTCTTTTCATGCTATTCCATCATTCTTGGAAGTTTTGTTCATGGTTTCTTAACATCTTTACTTTGTGGTCAACTCTGTTTTCAGGATTATATATTTTGTCTTCATTGCCTGATGTTCTGTTTTCTTAATTTTTTATTTTTTATTTTTTTAGTTATACATGACAATAGAATGTATTTTGATATATCATATGTATGTATTTTGACATATCATACATACATGGAGTATAACTTCTGATTTTTGTTGTTGTACATGATGGATAGTTACACTGGTCATATACTCATATATAAACATAGGAAAGTTATGTCTGATTCATTTTACTGTCTTTCTCATTCCCATCCTCTCTTCTTTTCCCCAAATTCCCGCATCCAATCCAGTGAACCTCCATTCCTCCCTCCTTCCTGCCTATTGTGGGTCAGCATCTGCATATCAGAGAGGATATTCAGGCTTATTTCACTTAACATGATAGTTTCTGGTTCCATTCATTTGCTGGCAAATGCCATAATTTCATTCATCTTTATGGTTGAGTAATATTCCATTGTGTGTATATAACACATTTTCCTTATCCATTCATTTGTTGTAGGGCACAAGGTTGGTTCCATAGTTTAGCTATTGTGAATTGAGCTGCTATAAACATTGAAGTGGCTGCATCATTGTAGTATGCTGATTTTAAATCCTTTGGGTCTAAACCGAGGAGTGGGATAGCTGGGTCAAATGGTGGTTCCGTTCTAAGTTTTCTGATGAATCTCCATACTGCTTTTAGAGTTGTGCAAAAATCAATTCTTACATGTGATTTTAAAAGATTTCAGGAAACCGCTTTCTGTGAGCAACATAGTGGTGGATACAGTGGAGAACCTTAAAAGATATCAGGAACAGCCTTCTGTGAGCACCTTGGTTGTGGATACAGTGGAGAACCTTTCCCCTGGCTTCTGCTCCTGACTCACCACTCTTCTCTCTCCCCAGAAAACAGGTCAGTTAAGAAGCTGTATTGTAGCTATGGCTTTTAAAAATACCAAAAAGACACCCATGGAACTGAGAGGCGGAGATTCATTGAATTAGCATTATCCTCACCACCTGCAATGTGAAATTGCTGGAGAAAGTGTGTGCTGACTTGATCAGAGGCAAAAAGGAAAATAATCTCAAAGTGGAAAGGACCTGTTTGCATGCCTATCAAGACTTTAAGAATCACTATAAGCAAAACACCTTGTGTTGAAGATTCTAAGACATGGGATTGTGTCCAGATAAGAATCCATCCACAAGAGACTCATTGACTGCACAGTCCTTCTGAGGTTGTTAAACAGATTACTTTCATCAGTATTGATTCAGGAGTGGAAGCTGAAGTCACCATCACAGATATCTAAATCAACTATTTTAATAAATCAATTATCCTTTGTTAAAAAAATGATTTCATAAACAGTCATACCCAGTGGTGCATGCCTAGCTATTTTGGAGGCTGAACCAGAAGGATTGGAAGTTCCAGGCCAGCCTCAGCTATTTAGCGAGACCAAGTCTCAAAGTAAAAAATAAAAAGCGATGAGGATGTAGTGGTGGAGTGCTACTGGGTTCAATCCTCAACACTTTAAAAAAGATTCAGAAACAGATCTGACCAGTTTTTGTTTTAGATAGTTGTAATATTAAGGATATTCAGAACAAAAAATTCTGTAATAAAAAAGAGTACAGATATATATCTCACGTGGTTGGTCTCTGTTGTGAGATTATATGAGATTATGTGTAAAACCTAAGACTGTCCAAAGGTCTATGTTTGTGCAAGTTCAAGCTTTTGCTAGGTAAACTAGATAACAGTATTTATTACAAAACATTTGTTTATATCTTCTAACATTGATTCTTTTCCTTCCACAAAAAAACAGATAGTTTTTCTTAAACATAATGTACATATAAGTTACCTGGGGACCTTCTAAAATGCAAATTTTGATTGAGAACATCTGGATTGGGGCCTGAGATTCTGCATTCTAACAAGCTTCCAGGTGATGCTGATGCTGCTAGTCTGAAGACCACAAATGCAAGTCTCCTGAAAACAATCCTGTAACTTCACTCTGTCCTTCCATATCTGAGGCTTGCATATATACTACTTTTGGATTTTTAGGTTGTTTTTACTTAGTAAGATGAATGGAACAAATAGGAATCAGAATACACTATCTGTACCTCTTTTATTTTATAAAAATGTTAATGTCAAAATATAAGAAACAGTACTGATAAATAAAATGGAAATCAAAATTGTTAAGGAGTGAGCAATGCATTATCAGAAAATAGTGATGAGCTAGTTATTATAACTAAAAACTCAATTTAGTTTGAGCATATTGGAATTCCAGATCAAAAAAGAAGAGATTCAGATGGTGTGCTAGGCACAGAGTGATGGTCCCCCAAAGATGGTCCTAATCCTTGGTACCTGTCAACATGTTAGATTGCATGGCAAAGGAGAATTAAGGTTGCATATAGAATTGAGTTTGCTGATCAGCAGGCCCTGAGGTAGGGCTAATGGCCTGCATTATCCATGGACTCACTTCAATCACAAGGACTCTTAAAAATGGTAGAAGGAAGCAGACGAAAAGAACCAGAGGGAGACTTGACCTTGGATAGGGTTGGAGAGATTTCAGCATTGTAAACTTTGAAGATGAAGGAAGGGGACCATTAGCCCAGGAATGCAGGTGGCCACTAGAAGCAGCAAAGAAAAGGAAACGGACTTTTCCCTTTAGCCTTCCAAAAGTAATGCAGCCCTATTGACAACTTGCTTTTAGCCCAGTGAGGTTTTGTATTGAACACATGTGCTATAGAACTGTAACATAATAAATTTTTGTTGCTTGAAGTTACTAAGTTTGTGGTTGTCATAGCAGCAATAGAAAGTAGATTTTAAAAATATTTTTTTCTAGTTGTCAATGGACCTTTATTTTTATTTATATATATGTGGTGCTAAGAATCAAACCCAGAGTTGGGCGTGTTGGTGTACGCCTGTAATCCCAGGACTTTGGGAGGCTGAGACAGGAGAATCACGAGTTCAAAGCCAGCCTCAGTGACG
>CM053401.1:69083495-69101561 GCA_028644305.1 Xerus rutilus | reverse complement strand
TTTTTTTATATATATTTTTATCAACCATCTTTACTATACCCATTCCCCTTTCCTGCCCCCCACCTCCCCATGTCGCGTCTAGTGTTGAAACACATTTAAATAAAAAAATTAAAAAAAAAACTGACTTCACTTAAAAAAAAAAAAAGATGGAGCTCAGATCTCCATGGATTCATCATCAGGTCAGGTTGAGGAGCTCCTGGGATGACCATATAAGCAGAATTGAGAATAGGATTCCTTTAGATCCAGATGGGGCTGCAGGCCACACTTGACTATAATAGACACATTATCTATACATTGTATCCACTATATATATATATACATCTATTACCTATTTCCATTTTTTCATTTTTATAACTAAAAATTCTAAAATGACATTTATTCCCTTAAGTTAGAAATCTCCCCAATATTCCTAATGAAATTCTTGTTTCTACATCTTCTCTAAGAAAAAAAAGACAAAGAAATGAGAAAAGAGAAAATGAGAAAACTAAAGAAAACTGTAGAAGAGGGAGATGGGTAAGGAAAAAACAGGGAAAAAGAAACATTTTGGATGAACTGAAAACTATGGCCCTCACCTCATGTTCACAGAACAGAACCAGCCCTGTGGGATGGTAAGGGGTTAGAGAAGAGAGGATGGGGATGGGGAAGGAGTCATGGTGGACTTCCTACACATATTTGATCTCTTTTTCCACTAAAGTGTTACTGTAAAAACATGCTGTGTTTATGTATAAACAAAAACACATTTTCTAGGTATACAAAATTAGTACAATTTATTTGTATTTACTTTTCATAAAAAGAGGATTAGGATTTTATGTATATTGAAACTGTGTTCATTTGCTTGCACTTCATATAAATCATTGCTTAAATCCTCTGTCAATTTAAGCATTTTGATTCTTGTTTAGAAAGCAGACTCGCTGAAACTATGATTTTCCAGAATGTTTTGGCCTAGAAGAAGCTCCCATTTCCCTCTGAGATGTCCTCTTGCTTTTCTTACCTTTCATGCAAACTTTTCAACTTTCCTACCTAAATTAGTCTCAGGAAAAGACAAGGAATATTGAGTGTCTCTCTCCTTGCTAGTCCCCTCCCCAACCAATCCATGTTCACTGATCCCAACACACACATGCACATGCATACACACACACCCTAAGAAAAGATTACTCATTCAGTCTGTGCTGGGCATCATTGCCAGAGTTTCTGGTTAGGAAACAATGCAGAGCTCAGGTGTGAGTGTGGGTGGTGCTTGGTGGGACCTATTGACTATAAGAACAAAATCTGTCTGGCCCAAGACCTGACACCTGCAGAGCAGAGGAGAAGGCACCCAGTAACTGGGCCAGCAGCCATGCAGAGGAGACTGGGGGCTCTGCTGGGGCTTCTGTGGATGCAGGTTTGCTGTGAGTGCGTCCTGGATGGGGCTGGGGTGTCCCAGTGCTGACAGTGTGAGGGAGGGCAGGGCACAAAGCCTCTTCCCTGTCCTCCATCCTCAGGGTGGTTTCCAGGGATATTCTACAGGTTTGGAAACTGGTCATTGATTCCCCAGTGACATCATCTGTGTTTGCTTGTCTCTTTCCAAGCAGGGGTGAGAGGGCAGCAGGTGGAGCAGAGTCCTTCAGCCCTGAGGCTCCAGGAGGGAACCAGCCCTACTCTGAGGTGCAATTTTTCCACCACCATGGACAGAGTGCAGTGGTTCCGACAGAATCCTGGGGGTGGCCTCATCAATCTGTTTTACTTGACTTCAGGGACAAAGCAGGAGGGAAGGTTAAAGGCAACAATGAATTTTCAGGAGCGCTACAGCACCCTGCACATCTCAACCTCCCAGCTGGAAGACTCAGGCACCTACCTCTGTGCAGCAGAGGCACAGTGGTCCCAGGGGACCTGCAGCCTGTCTGCAAACTGCAGCTGTACCTGCACCACAGCCTCTGCCTCAGGGAAGACTTGCATCTGCACAGGTTAGGGTGTCCTGATTCTTGATGGCTATATTTTAATTCCTTCAATAATTATAGATACACAATGCTGATCTGGAGCTCACAAATATTCTAGAAATAATGGCAAAGATTCAAATCCTTGACCAAGTAGACTGTGTAAGTGTCCAACTCAGGGACAGTGAACAGCAGTCACTAGATAGCCTGCTATGGAGAAAAAACATACAAACTTGTGCTGCTGGGTCAACATGCCTGTTAATGCATTACTCAGTTTTTAAGGGAAGCCTAGAAGAGCAATGTCATACTTGGCCATGTTTGTATTCATTACCTGTAGTGCTGGGGAGTCTTGAATAACAAATACAACAATAGCAAAGCGGCTGATATTGAGTTAGCACACACTTGCAATGAGCACTGTGCAGAACTCTTCAGTATCACTTAATCTCCTTAACACCTTAGGATGCAGGTACCAGGCTGTCTTCATTTGTTTTTTTCAACTATACAGTGATACTTAGGAGGTTAAGTGGTGGGCTGGGGATTATAGCTAGTAGAGTGCTTGCCTTGCATACACAAGGCCCTGGGTTCAATCCTCAGTACTAAAAAGAGAGAGAGAGAGAGAGAGAGAGAGAGAGAGAGAGAGAGAGAGAGAGAGAGAGAGAAAGTTAAGTGGCTTTCCCAAGGTACTAAATGGCAGACCCAGTACTGCAAGGAACAGTGTCACCTCAGATCCCATATTCTTTTTTTTTTTAAATCTTTTTTTTATTAATGTGCTATTATTTTTTTTATATCTTTATTCATTTTATGTGGTGCTGAGGATCGAACCCAGTGCCTCACGTATACGAGGCAAGTGCTCAACCGCTGAGCCATAACCCCAGCCCCAGATCCCATATTCTTAACCACTGTCCTCTTACTACCTTCTCAGAAACATAAGGCAAATTATTTATATTTATAAACACATAGATGTTTTAATAAAAGCCAATGAATAAAGAAGCACATGGTTATAACTTCTAAATAGTGACTCCTAAATAAAATCTCATTCAAAGATCTCTATGGAGTGATGACTCACCCACTGTCCTTAGTTCTGCCTGGCCACCTACTGCCAGCTCCAGCTCATCTCAGTGACTCAGGTATTAGAAGACAGAAGGCAAATGATGCCAGTTGTTCCATGATTCAACCTCTAATTTTTCTCTGTAAGGAAAAATAGCCCACATTCTTTCATTTGGAGTTTATTCAAACATATGTTTGCTCAAAAAATATATTTTATAGTATGATCTGATAGGCACTGATGTAATGGTGGGAGATACCTTATTCCACAGCATAGGCAAGTTTCTTGAACATAGTCTTTCTTCTATTGTGGAGAGACAGCAGAAAAAAATGATTGAATCAATGATTTCAAAATACAAGTGACCTCAAAATAATAATAAGAAGATGAAAATGTTAACTATCCTGCTTTGATCAGTTATATACATGTAATGAATTACCACACCATAAATATGTATAATTAAAACTAAATGAAAATATGACTTTAGGAAAATGAAATAAAGACATGTGAAGGGGAATCACAGTGGCCAGGAGGTATAGGAGTGGTGATATTTGAGTTGAGTCTTGAAGAACAGAAAAATGACAAAAAACAAGGTGTGTAGAGCCGAGGTAGGGAAAAGTTCACCACAGCAATGGTTCTCAGGCAGAAGCAGGTTTGGTGTGATTCTGTCAGAAGCTGGTGCTTCTAGAAGTGAGAAGGAAGGTGACAAGGTAGCCTGGGGTCCAATCAGATGAGGTCTTGTACCCTCATAGTTAGGTTCAGATTTTATTCTACATGACATGGGAAGCCCTTGGGGATGGGTGTAAATAAAACTGATGTCATTCATGCTTTGGAAGGATCGCGCTCTACAGTGTGTGGAATGTCTCAAGGGATGGGACAAGAGTATGGCACAAAGAAGAGTGTGTGGGTGACCCAGTTGATCTAGTGAAGATGTAGACTCAGTGGTAAGAGTGGGAGTGTAGAGAAACGGATAAATTAGGATAATTTTGGAGGTGCAAAAACAGATCTTGCTGATGTTTTGAACATGGTCAATGAGAAACAAGGGGAATCCAGGGTGACTTTTGGGTTTTTGGTTTATCTAGTTACATGGAAGATGGGGTCATTTATAAACTAGAGAATTTTGAGGGAAGACCAATTCATGATGACCATAGGCAGCCCTAGGCATGAGCTCTAGGCATGTTGAGTTCGAGATGTGTATGAGACGTCCAGCTGGAATTGCTGTCCAGGGAGCTGGACAATGAGACTGGAGCTCAAGGAGGACATGACTGGCCTGTGGATAGTGTCCAAGCCATGGGATTGAATGATATCACTGAGGGAAAGAGTGTTCTCAAACTGGGCTCCTGGACTCTTACTGAAGTTTTCCTGGAGAAGGACGAGTCATTCATCAAAGGAGACTGAAGTAAGGTAGTGACTTGGAAGGGAAACAGAGAGTGCTGATGTAGAAGGCAGACAGGGAAAGGCTTCAGGAAGGTGTGGTCAGTGGGGTCCAACAGCGCAGTGGTCCGGGGGAAAGAGGAATGTATCAGAAGAGACAGAGGGAAAATAACTTCCTCTGGATAGGATTAATTAAATAATCCATTAGCATCCTTTTTCCTGTATTTAAAATATCCATGCAACCCTACAAACTAACCGTTTCTTCCTGGTTTCTGGCTTAGGTGTCACATTGACACAGGGTTTTCGTATGTTGAAACTACACATTACCTACATTTTATATTCATTTTATTATGATGTTAGTAGTTTTGTTTTTGTACATTAAAGCTTTCATAAACTGCGTTCTCTAACCTGCTGGGAGAGGGGTTAAATTCCCCAGAAAGAAGACGCTTCCCATCACTGCTGCCTTTGTGGAAGGGTGGGGACCACTGAGTGGCTCTGCTGAGGGCTTGTGTTACTTGCAGGCAAAGCTCCCTCCCAGCAGGGGCCTCTTCTAGAAGCTCTGTTGGGGAGTCCTATAATGTGTTTTGTGGTTACATTTTTTTGGAGGGTGAAAATTTTAAAAACAAACAACTTAACAGTTATTGATTAAAACCAGTCCCTTTCCAACCATCCCTCTGGTCAGAATTCCCCTTGTTTCAGGTGGTGTTGAAGTGGCTTCACACATTTTTGGGAGTCTGGCCAAGGCAAGATGAGTTGAAGACACATTTAGTTTGCATGAAATGAGATGTATTTGTGGGTACGGTGCACACTGCTACTCTGTATGGTTAAGTGTCAGCAAGCCACTCCCAGGGTGATCACTTCTTTGGAGAGTATTCCTTCAGCTCATTGTGTCCACTGCCTCAGCATTAGGACATGGGACTGCATGCAATTAGCATGGACATGGTTTGTGGCCCCCAGTACTTAAGTATGTGGGCAGTAGAGAAGAATCAACACTTAAAATATACAGAGTTGAGTCATGTAATTGAGTAATTGGTATATTCTAGGTACCTCATATAAATGAAATAATACAGTATTTGTTGTTTAGTGTCTAGCCTCTTTTAAGTAGCATAATGTTTCCAAGGTTCCTTCATGTTGTAGCACATATCAGAATTTCATCTCTTTTAAAAGCTGAATAACATTCCATTTGATAGGTGGATATACTACATTTTGTTTATTCATTTGTCAGTTCATTGACATTTCGGCTGTTTCTACTTTTTGGCTCTTATGAATAGTGCTACTGAACATTCATGTACAAGATTTTAAATCTGAGACTTAAAGGAGGAGAAAGAAATTGGTCAGGATGGTTTTGTTAATGACAGTGAGATGAAGGGGTGTATGAAAAGATAAGAAAAGTAGTTTAGGGTCAGCTGATTTGGATTGTTCCTTCTTCCTTCCTTTTGCAGTACTGAGAATTGAACCCATGGCCTCTTGCATGCTAGGCAAGAGCTCTACCACTGAGGTGTCCCCACCCTCAGTAGTTTGACAGTTTGTTATATTGGCCTTAAAGTTGGCTTGGCAGTTTAAGAGTTGTCTTCAAGCTGGGCGCAGTGGCGCATGCCTGTAATCCCGGTGGCTCAGGAGGCTGAGGAAGGAAGATCAAAAGTTCAAAGCCAGCTTTAACAATTTAATGAGGCCCTAAGCAACTTAGCAAGGTCCTGTCTTGAAATGAAAAATAAAAAGGACCAGGGCTGTCGCTCAGTGGTAAAGTGCCCCTAGGTTCAATTCCTAGTACAAGGAAAAAAAATTATCTTCAATAACATAAAATTTTATTTGGGTAGGAGGAATAAGTTCAGGAAATCTTTTTACAACACAGTGACTGCAGTTATTAAAAATTTACTATATACTTGAAAATCACTGAGAATAGCTTTTAAGTGTTCCCATGAGAAAATAAATATGTGATATAAGGCACATGTTAATTAGCTCAAGTTAACCATTCTACCATGGACACATATTTCAGTGCATCATGTTGCATATCATAGATATCTTTAATTTTCATTTGTTAATTTATAAAAGTAAAAAGGGAAATAAATATGTTAAAATAATTAAAAGAAACCTAGATGCCCTTCAACAGGTGAATGGATAAAGAAAATGTGGTACATTATACACAAGGGAATATTAGCCTTAAAGAAGAATAAAATTATGGCATTTGTAGGTAAATGGTTAGAACTAAAGAATATCATCCTAAGTGGAGTAAGTCAATCTCAAAAAAACAAAGGCTGAATATTTTCTCTGCTAAGTGGATTCTGATCCACAGTGGGGGAAGGGGGAGAGAAGAATGAAGGAACTTTGGATTGTGCAGAGGGGAGCGGGGAGGTGGGGAGAGGGTGAGGCTGTGGGAATGAGAAGGATGGTAGGATGAGACACATTATTACCCTACATATATGTATGATTATGCTACTGGTGTGACTGCACCAAGTACAGCCAAAGGAATGAGAAGTTGTGTAAGTTGTGTTCCATTTGTGTACAATGTGTCAAAATGCATTCTACTGTCATGAATAACTAATGAGAACAAATTAAAAATCCTTTTTAAAATTAAAAAATAATTAAAATAATTTTCATCATTTTGTTTTCCTGTCTGTGGCTTATTTGTACAGATAGCACAGGAGAACACCCATGCGGCAGCTCAGAGGTCACACCAGTCCTTCTCCCCTCACTTTGGCAGACAGAGGCCTTTACTTTGCAGCCTTCATGGGAGTCTCAGCCAAAGCTGGAGCTGGAGCTGGAGCTGGAGCTGGAGCTGGAGCTGGGCCTTGGTTCAAGCTTGGCTTTGACTTCTGTCCAGCAGAGCCTGAAGCTCTTGGCGATGCAGGCACGAGCAAGCTTCTTCAGCTTAGGGTGAGTACTGTAGGTTAGTTCATTGAACGTGTGGCTGACACTTTTGGGATCTTGGGCTTAACCTCCTTGGGCTTTATGAGGCCTTGTAGCCTTGGCATGTGCACTCCTGGCCTTGCTGAGTTGGCCTGCATCTTCTTCAGGCCCTTCGTATTCTGCTTCTTGGCAAAATATATGTTCCTGGGACCATGAGGTCTACCTCCTTGAGAAATTCATATCATTGTGATTGTGTCATCTTACTGCCATTTCTGTGCCATTTTTGGGACTGGTTGTGTGTGGTGTGGTTCTTGGAGCTAACCATGTCTGTATGGTAACCTGAGAACTCCAAAGGGCTTGGGACCATGCATTTTCACTATTGAGTCCTTAAGGAGAGTTAGAGGGTTAGGGTTAGACTCTTGACGTTTCAGGGACATTATAAGGACCAGCTCTCTTCCTTTATCACAAGGTGTCCCCTATTGTTACCATTACAGCCATGCATGGAAATTACTGTTATGATGGTATTTTTTTTTTTTTTTTTTGGTACTGGGGATTGAACTCAGGGGTGCTCCACCACTGAGCCACATCCACAGCCCTATTTTGTGTTTTATGTAGAGACAGGGTCTCATTGAGTTGCTTAGAGCCTCGCTATTGCTGAGGCTGGCTTTGAACTCACGATTCTCTTGTCTCAGCCTCCCAAAGTGCTGCTATTACAGGCGTGTGCCACAGCGCCTGGCAGAAAATAGTTTTTGATTTATGGTGGTAGGTCTGAAATTCTAGGGTACATTTTTAGTAAATTATTTTAGGACATAAGTAGTGGTGATTAAGACCACAGTCCAGGAATGTACATTGCCTGCATTCAAATTCCTGTTCTACATTTACTAGCTGTGTTCACAGAGGCAGTGTACAGAACCTGTGCCTCAGTTTTCTATATGTAACACAGGGATAGAAAGAGTACTTCAAAACTGTAAGCTATTATTGTCTTTAGTTTAACAAGTCTGTCTGCCTTGGTAACTTGTGTATAAGGGACATAATGATTTCAGTTTTTCTCACTGGGTCAGCATGTCCTTGAAATTACTGGTAAAGTTAATTTTTTTTCCTCTTTCACTTTATTTATAGCACAGCCCAATGCAGCCAGCTATTATTTGCTCTTTAATTTTTTTTTTTTGTCAGTGGGACTGAGAATGCCTGACACTTTTGAACATTGAGGAATTTCTACATTGTAATTATGCTCTTTCAGATGAAGATTTGATGGATTTTCAAAGAATGGTTTCACTTCCATTAAGCTTAGCAAAGATGCAGGATTTTGCTTGGTCCTAGAGCCTCTGAGATAATGAGGGGAGGGATACATGCAGCACTCTGGGATACAGTTTAGCCTGTGTTACTTCAACAGGTGAAGCTGTGGGCATGTGTGTGTGCACATGTGTGTGTGTGAGTGTAATTCTCTCTGTGTCTCTAGCTCGCTCTCTTTCTCTATTTATTTGCCTTATGAGCTTGGGGGAATGTGAGGAAATGAAGACAGAAGATAAATGAATTATTACTGGTTAGTACATAGGGGGAAATAAAAATATTGCCAGGGGCATTTTATATATTACTTCATTTGAATTCCAAGATACCTTTTGAAAGGACTGCAGTGATGTTTTTATTTGCAATCAACAAAAACAATTCTGGATGACTTTATCTGAAAAATAAATTACATTGTATTAGATTTTAGAGCTGGCTACTGATAATGGTGAAATAGCGTATATTAGGTTAACAATCACATTATAAAAGCAGGAAAAATATGTTTTAAAAATGCTGTTTGAGGGCCTCCAGAGAGTTACCCATGGAAGCATAAAGTGGAGGGGAATCTGATGCTTGAACAGAATCACACTCGGTGAAATCCCTAGTTATGTACATGACAAGTGGGAAATGAAGCTCAAGCAAAAGACTGTAGTTTTACTGGGTTTCAGAACCAAAGTGTAGAGTTTGGTGCTTCCAGAGAACTTGGAATTGAGGATGTTATGATTTGGATAAGAAGTCCTCCATAAGCTCCTGTGTTAATGCAGGAATGTTCAGAGATGAAATGATTAGGTTATAAAAGCTGTAACCTAGCCGGGCGCGGTGGCACAAGCCTGTAATCCCAGCACTTAGGGAGGCTGAGACAGGAGGATCGTGAGTTCAAAGCCAGCCTCAGCAACAGCGAGGTGCTAAGCAACTCAGTGAGACCCTGTCTCTACATAAAAAACAAAAAATAGGGCTGGGGATGTGGCTCAGTGGTCGAGTGTCCCTGGGTTCAATCTCCAGTACCAAAAAAAAAAAAAAAAAAAAAAAGCTGTAACCTAATCAGTGAATTAATTCATTTGTTGGATCAATAATTTGAACTGACTGACTGGTAACTCTAGGCAGATGGGATGTGGCTAGAGGAGGTGGGTCACTTGGGGCTTCTTTTTGGGGATTGTATCTTGTCTTCCTGGCTCCTCCCTCTTTCTCTCTGCTTCCCAGCTGCCATGAACTGAACAACTTTCTTCTGCCAAGCCTTCTACCATGATGTTCTTCCTCACATCTGGCCCAGAATGATGGAGCTGATGGACCATGGACTGAATCTTTCAAACTGTAAGCCTAAAATAAACTTTTCCTCCTCTAAGTTCGTCTTGTTGGGTATTTTGGTCACAACAATGTACAGCTGACTAACACAAGGGGGATCAAGGAAAAGAGGGACCCACAGAGTAAGGAATTCTGAATTCTGTATAAAACTACTATTTGCTGATTCCTGAGCCATGTGTACAGCACAAGATGCCAGGAAAGCAAGTGGAGAACAACAGCTAGAAAGCTGAAGGAGAAAAGAGGTTTTAGCAGCTGCCCTACACCTGAGAGACAGAGCTTGTATGCAAGTCCTGGCATGTGAGAGAGGTTGGTGTGACATCTTGGGCTCTCTGACAAAGTCTCAGAAGGACCATGCCTTAAGAATGAAGACAATACCCTAGGGCTAAGTGCCACACTTTAGAACTAAGAGTAAAACTGTTACCGACCTGATTTTGTAAAGTTTGAACCAATTTTCACAAGTTCAAGGTGATTTACTATCTGTAATTTAAGATCTTGGTAGTGTAAAGTGAATAAAGTACAATTTATAGTTCCTACAGTGTCTCATCAACAGTATTCAATATATTACAAGGAAATTATTAGACGTGAGGAAGCAGAAAGTGTAAACCATAGTGGTAATGAAAAGTTAATCAAACAGACTCATAATGTTGGAATTATTAGACAAGTACTTTAAACCCTTTTTCTGATAATGATGACAACCCTTCAACTGGTGACAGTATGGGAGATATTATATTAATATATTAAGGAATCCATAAGAAAAATATTAAAAATGGGTAAAGAGATGGAGCATTTCAGGAGAGAGAGAAAAAGCTAAAATGGAATCAAAATGAAATTCTAGACATAAAAAATTACAGTATCTGAAACAAATGAATATACCTGGATGAGATTAACAGCAGATTGAGCATCTAGAAGAAAGGGTTGATGAAGTTATGAAGAACCATAAATAGAAGCCATTGAAATTGAAGACAGAAACTTATTTGAAAAAACTGAATAGACTCTGTGATCTGTACAACATCATTGAGTGTTGTAATTCTAGAGGAGCGGGATAAAAGTTTGTGGGGGATTTTTTTCAAATTTGAGAATAATCCAAATTTGATAAAAATGTCAACCAGATCTTTGAGAAAATAGGAAACAACCTATATTTAGGTACATCATAATTAATATGTGAATAAAAATAATAGAAAAAGTTAAAGGCAATTGGAAAAAGAGACATTATTTAAAAAGGCACAATAACAGGAATTTTGGGTAACTCCTCATGAGACTTAATAGAAATCAGAAAACAATGGAACTAAAACGCTAAAAGAAAAAAAACTCTGGAATTTCAATGCTTATGAAAACATTATTCAAAATGAGGATGAATAAGAAAATTCTCAACTAAATCAAAGATGAGGACGTTTGTTGTCAGCAGAACCACATGGTACAAAAGCTATAAAGGAAGTTTGATAGGCTGAAGGAAAATGGTATCAGGTGAGATTTTCGACTGAAGGAAAGAATAAAGAGCATTGGAAATAGGAATTATGTGGATAAAAAAGAATATTCTTTTATTTTTTGATATTTTTAAAACAGTGGATTATTTAAGGAAAAATTTATTTTTTGACTAATAACACAAACAAATACAAACATGACTGCATAACACAAAGGACTGCAGGGTGCAGTGGGATTAAACAACTGTAATTAATGTTACTTTATTTATGAAGCAGTGTTGCAGCGATTCATGATGCACTCTGACAAATTAGAGTTTCACATGACAATCACTAGAGCAATAGCAAAGTCAGAGTTTGGTTACATGAAAAAAATTTAAAAATTAAAAAAAGTGATCGCAAGACTATCAAGGAAGAAAAAAGGAAAAATCACATCACCAATACCAAAGGTGAAAGACCCTACAGATCCTGCATATATATGAGGATATATAAAGATAATAAGAGAATACTTCGAATAATTCCTGTATTTTAACACATGATATACCTTAGATGTGTTTAAATGTCATCTGTAGAAAAAGTTTTCTTCTGTGAGAGCTGAATCAAGATGATTGATTTGGCCAAAAAAGGTGGAGAGGGATTAGGAAGAAGAATTTCACGTTTCAATTGCTTAGCAGTCCTCATCACAGTATTTTCCAGATTTCAAATAGATTAAACCTGTTATTGAATAAACATGGGAAACCTGACTTCACATTATTTAAAATGACTCAGTAGCGTGCAGAGAAGATGAGATGTAATTCTGAACTTCACATTTTCACTGTTTGCTTTCTGCCAATCTACATAATTTCTGATTGGAGACACACTTGGAATTTACTTGACCTGCTACTGTTTTGTGTGTCAGAATCTCCCATAGACATAGAAGACAAGAGGATCCGGTGAGCTGGGTTAGCAGTTGCAGATCTGGCCACAGGATGGCAGAGCGTCTCTGCTGATGCAAAAGGGATGAAAGGTTCTTTTTGGCTGACTTCTGTGAGAGCAGGCTGCCAACAGAAGCAGATGCCTGTACAGGCAGTTTAGGAAACAGCTGTGCTTTGGAAGAAAGGAAGAGAGACCCTGACACTAGAAGTTCCTTTCGAGCTGCAGACTGCTGTGCTAACGGGGGAGCCATGAAGACACTGCCTGGGCCTTTGTTACTATTCTTATGGTTGCAGCTGGACTGTGAGTTGAAACCTTTTGGGAATCAAGGTGTTTGGTAATATTTATCATAAGTCTGACCAGGAGGCTGGCCTCTTCCAGTCTGCATGGGATTACACAAACTCTGGGAAATGATGTCCTGATGGTCTTACACAACTTTTCCTTTTACCCAGGTGTGAGCAGAGGAGAAAAGGTAGAGCAGCGTCCTTCCTTCCTGAGTGTCCAGGAGGGAGACAGCGCTGTCATCCACTGCACTTACACAGACAGTGCCTCCACCTACTTCTTTTGGTATAAGCATGAACCTGGAGCAGGTCTGCAGTTGCTCACGCAGATTCTTTCAAGTATGGAGAAGAAGCAAGAGCAGAGACTCACAGTCCTCCTGAGTAAGAAGGACAGACATCTCTCCCTGAACATCACAGTGGCCTATCTCAGTGACTCAGCTACCTACTTCTGTGCAGCAAGAGCACAGTGCTCCCCAGGCACCTGCAGCCTGTACCAAACCTGCAGCAGCAGGGCTCAAGACACACTATTTTTTTTTCATCTTTGAGAACATGATTTTCCTATATTTTATTTTAAATATATATTTTTAATATATTCAATATATCTTTTCAACATTCTAAAACATGCTGCAAATTTGTTGCAAAATGACCCAGTAAGGATTAGAGCAGTTTAAATTAACTCTCATTGGGAGTTGGTGATTTCTTAGATGCCAAGGCTCTAAGGTTTACTTTCTGGTGCCATTTAGATTTCTCCCCAGGACACGTTGGTGTCAATGTCAGAAAATACTCTTCTTGATGAGAAGTCTTTTATTTATTTAAAAAATTTTTAGTTGTAGATGGACACAATACCTTTGTTTTATTTATTTATGTTTAGGGGGTGCTGAGGATTGAATCCAGCGCCTCACACATGCTAGGCAAGCTACTACTGAGCTACAGCCCCAGCCCCTTGTCTTTTAATATAGTATTTCCTGGCTGTTTCTGGTTATAAAATTATTAACTGCATGGCACAGGAAAAACATAAAACATAAAGTGGAAAATTGAACATGTCCAAAATCAAAAGCTGTCTTTTCCTTGATAACATTTTCTTCCTTCCTTCTTTATTTCCTTCTGTTAGGACTGAAATATTGAGGCTGGCTTCAAACATACACCACCCTTGAGTCTCAGGTCCATTATTTTCAAGTTTCCCCATAGCTTTTAAAGTATCAGATGATTTCCTTCACAGGCCTTTCCTAGCCATCTTATTTAAATCACAGCCTTCCTCATATGATTCTCCCCTACTCCTTTCCTGTTTAGTATTTCCATAGCACTCACTGCCAGCTAACATTTTATTTATTCATATGTGTATTGTCTTTCTCTCCCCTTTTGGATATAATCATAAAGAACAGAGCCTGCCACATCCCAGGCCCTAAATAAAGCTGAGTGCATGATTTTTCTTTTTGATAAAGAACAGCGAAAGCCATACTTGTCACAGTGGACCGTGCTACTTTGTTAGTGCTGTAAGAAATATCACTTGATTAGCATAGAGAGCCCATAATAACAACAATAATGATGACTAGTTCAAAGGCAGTGGAGAAAGAAAACACAAGGAATGTATTAAATAAGAAGAGTTTTGCACAGGATACAAGAAGAATTTTAAATAGGCGAAGAAGACCGGGATTATTCCTCAAATTGTGTTATATTAATTGTTTAAGTCAGAAGTCCTCAGACTTTCTGGTGAAGCATCTTTATAGACCAGGGAGAATGAGCACCATCCTCTTCCTCCCTGAAACCTGTATGATGGGGGCACAGATGTCCCAAGTAGCCTTCTGGAAGTGAGTGTTCTCCTGCTCATTTTACAACACTTAAGTGATCATTTTTATTTTGATATATCCCTATTTATTTCAGGGTAGTACAGCTTTACCTGTACTGTCTGTTGCTGTCATTCTCTAGTAATAATAGTGCACCCAAATTATGCATCCTATTTATCTTGTGTTTTGCCTTGAAGGCAGGAGCTATCTAATTTAAGAAGCATAAAGTTGAATATTTGAAAAAAATGTAAAATCACCAAGCAATCAACAGACATTGATTAAATTAGTATATTAAATGCTTTAAATGATAAAATAAATGCTAGAGAAATTAAAATAACTATCACAAATTACAAGTAAAAATATAAATATACAATTACTCAAAAGACTGACTGAAGCTGGGTGTGGTGGAGCATGCCTGAAATCCCAGCACTTTGGGAGGCTGAGACAGGAGAATTGCGAGTTCAAAGCCAGCCTCAGCAATGGCGAGGTGCTAAGCAACTCAGTGAGACCCTGTCTCCACATAAAACAAAATAGGGCTGAGGATGTGGCTCAGTGGTTGAGTACCCCTGAGTTCAATCCCCAGTACCAAAAAACAAAAAAAAAAACAAAAAAAAACTGACTGAAGGGAGGATTTTCTGAATTGACTTAAAAACTATGTAAGAGGGAAGAAATCATAAAGTAACAGTTTATTGTTATTTTGCTGCTAATTTAACAATGGATTAATAATTGTACCAAAAACTTTTTATATGAACAATAAGAAAATATCAATATCCAAATAGAAAAATACACAGATGATATAATGAGGCAATTTACATAGGGAAAACAACACGGTACAAAACACAGAGAAAATGTTTAAATCTATTGATAGTCACAAAATGCAAACAAATAACTTTAAGAACCTATTATGGAATTATAAATGTAGTCATCATAAAAATGAAAGAGAGAATTTGGAAACGAAGCACTGAAATAGATAAATTTGGTGGGAAAGTAAATTTGTAAACCATTTTGGCAAGTATTTAACTAGAAAGACTTACATTACCCCCAAACTGAAAACCAAAGTGTCTAATCTTACAAGGAAAGGCCTAATTACCCAAATGGAATATTATGTAACAAATAAATGGCATTTATAAAATGCATCTATAGTGATTATTGAGAAGTGGTAATGAAAAATAATCACATCAACTGTGATTGCTGCTTGGTAGAAATATGAACAGAAGCACGGTTGGAAAGTGACTTTCCAAGATATTTAAAAATTTTTTAAATATATATATTTTTAGTTGTCAATGGATGTTTATTTTATTAATTTATATATGGTGCTGAGAATCAAACTCAGTACCTCATACATGCTAGGCAAGTGCTCTACCACTGAGCTACAACCCCAGCCCCCCAACCAAGATCTTGATAGCAAAGATCTTTGACAGGGTAACTAGTGATATTATACATTTTCCAAAATATGAATCTTATTTAATTAAAAGTCTTTCTGACCCATCTTTTTTCTGTAAATTGTCTAAAATTCCTCTTTGCTCTGAAGTTTGGGGATGCTGCTCCTGTCACCTAAACTTCAAATAAGAAGACAGCAGTACCTCCTGACTGGTCGTGCAGCTTCCACTGAAGTCCTGTTCTTATACTGAGTGTTCACATTTATTGAGTTCTTACTGTGTATGATGTACTCTCAAAGTGTTTTATGTTCATTATCCCATCTAGCCGTTTTCATACCATTCTGTTGGTACCCCATTTTACAGAAAGGACATGGATACTTAGAGTCTATTAAGTAGTTTTTCCAAGCTCACTCAGAGATTAAATGAAATAGCTGGGTTTCAAAGCCAGATCTGTTTGAGACTGGAACAGTCTCTTAACTCCTTCTTCTACAGTGCCCATCAACTTTTGCCAATTATTCTTATAGACGTGCGCTAAGTGTATAGAATTCCACCTTTGTAACACTATCCACTTACTCAAAAGCCTCAGTAAATCTTTGCTAATAAGTAACCTACAAACTCATTCAGCATTTAAAAGCTTCTGCTTTCTGGATCCAAACTCTCCATCCTTCTTGATTTCCCACTATACTCCAGCCTGCTCTCCTTTTTCCATCTGTCTGTCCATCTGTTCAGCCATCTCTTCACAGAATGGTTTAAATGCATTTGAGGAAATGATTACAGTACGTCCATCTTGACATTAATGAAGTAGAAAAGAAAGATATTCTGACATAAATCATCAGAAGACTGGTATATTAAAAAACAATTTGAAGTACTTCTTCAGAGGGAATTTTGCATGAACTGGAAGAACCTTTACTGATTTGAATTCTTGGTGGATTTAAACTGAATGTCTACTTATGCTAGTCCAGTAATATCAAGAAAAAGTCCTTTGAAGTAAATAAACTTCCTATGGGAGTCCAGGCGTGGTGGTGACAGGGGCTGATGGCCAAAATGTAGAACAGAATCCTCATGTCTCCAGCAGCCAGGAGGGTGAAAATGTTTCTCTGACCTGTATACAAACTATTCTCAGAGAAGGAGGCCTCTTCTTCTTGCTTCTAGTATGTGAAAATGAGAGTGAAAAACAGAAAGGAAGACTGAGTCACCTTTGATACCACCATCAAACAAAGTGCCTTGCATACCATAGTCTCCCTGCCTGCAGACTCGGCCACCTACCTCTGTGCCCTGACTCACAGCAGCACCCTGGAGACTGCTTCTTGTACACAAGCTTGTTACTTCTTCCAGTCAACAGAGCGGATGACTCTTCTGTTGCCAAAGACTTTCTATAGTTCCTGCAAAATAAAGGAGGGGAGGGCTTATTTGAAAAGGGCAAAGTGTGCAGGAAGTTTAAATAAGTCAAAGGAGACACAGAGGCAAGACACAGAGGCAAAAATGGCTGCTTGTCCAAGACTAGCAGAGAGCCTCCTCATGGAGGGCATTATCACAGCAGCTAGGCATCTCGCAGCTTTGCACAGAAACTTTTCCAGGCGTTGAGCATGTCACAGCCATGAAGTCATCAGAGGCCCCAGTCTCAGACACTGCTCTCCTATTCTTCATCACCACTCTCCACAACCAGAGAAGACTTGCTGTCCTGTACATTTCCACAGTCAGCACTCTTACAGGGAGGGGTTCTGGACTGCCCATGAGCAGAGGATCCTTCACCAGTCTCAGAACTACTGATGCTGACTGCATGACAGTGACCAACTTGTGAGGTTTGCAGGTCTCGTTTCCTCTCTGAAAATAATGGACTTAAATATGTGATTCTTAAGTTCAGAGTCCAATTTTTCTAAAACTAGCAACACCCTGAAGAATGCTAGAGAGCAAGGACAGAGGATATGCTTTCTTTCCCAGTGAGACATTTTTGTCAGTGAATTATAATTATAAATCCTAGTGGCATTCATTATGTCATATTCATGTGTGCATATAACATAATTTGATCAACATCATTTCCCAGTACCTCCCCTTTCCCTCTCCTCCTTCCCCTAATCTACTAGGTCTACTCTACTGATCTGCTTTCTACTATTATTATTTTAATTAGTGTATTATATATATTCACTATTCCTTGTAAATGTGTCAGATTCACTGGAATATTCATACATAGTCATAGCCTAATATGTTAGATTTTATTCCCTAGTACTTCCCCATGCCCTCACCCCTTGGTTCCCTTCATCTACTCCTTTGGTGTTCTTTCTGTTTTCATGAGGACCTCCCCTTTTAAATTCCATTTCCCCCTTTCTGTCTAGCTTCCACATTTGAGAGAAAACATTTGACCCTTGGTTTTCTGAATCTCGCTTCCTTCACTTAACTTGTTATTCTCCAGGTCCGTTTATCCACAAATGACAGAATTTCATTCTTCTTTATGGCTGAGTAAAACTCCACTGTGTAGATATACCACATTTTCTTTATCCAGTCATCCATTGACAGGCACCTAAGTTGGTTC
>CM053401.1:69061081-69083395 GCA_028644305.1 Xerus rutilus | reverse complement strand
ACCTCTGCTTCCGTGTTCGTGGACAAGACATGGACAATGGATACTTTCCTATCTAAGTGTCCCTGTGCATCCCGCTTCCGCATTCTTAGCTCAGTAACAGGACACCTACCCCCTCCTCTATATAAGCCTGTATCTCTCCTCAATAAATCAGTTCCTGCTTAAGACAGAACTCTCCGGCTCAGGCGTGGTAATTGCGTGCAGGACGACTTTACCTTTCTCAGCCGTCGTGTTGGGGACTCCCGGGGATCCCCTCCTCCCCGCTGGCCGAGGGGGGGAGACTGATACCTGGCTGGGAGGACCTCAACAGGTTCATAACTTAGCTATTGTGAATTGTGTTGCTGTAAACATTGGTATGCATGGATTACTATAGTGTGCTGATTTAAGGTCTTTTGGATATATACCAATGAGTGGGATATCTGGGTCATGTGGTGGTTCCATTCCTAATCTTTGAGGAACATCCACACTGATTTCTAAAGTGGTTGTACTAATTTGCATTTTATCAACAGTGTATATGTGTACCTGTCCCCTCCCACCCTGTGAGCAATTAATATTCTTTGTATTCTTGATGGTTGCTATTCTAACTGGAGTGAGATGAAATCTCACTGTTTTTCTGTTTTGTATTTCCCTGATTGCTAGGGATGTTAAAAATTTTCATTTATTTGTCAGATATTTGTATTTCTACTTTTGAGAAAAGTCTATTTAGAATTTTTCCCAGTTATTAATTTGATTATTAAATTTTTTTTGGTGTTAAGATTTTTGAGTTGTTTATTCTGAATTTTAACCCCTATTGGAGGACCAGCTGGCAGAGATTTTCCTCCATTTTGTGGGTTCTGTCTTCATGCTCTTAGTTGTTTCCTTTGCTGTGCAGAGGCTTTTTAATTTAATTCCATCCCACTTATTGATTTTTGGTTTTATTTCTTGAGCTTTAGGAGTCTTTTTAAGGAAGTCAATGCCTATGCAAATATGAAGGAGTGTTGTCTCTATGCTTTCTTCTAGCAGTTACAGTGTCTTTCTTATTTTGTTCATCAGATCTTCTTTTAATTTATTAATCATTTTAATAATCTATTTTTGGTAGTGTTTCTCTGGAATTTCATCCCTTTCCATATCTGTGGATTCCTTTGCTGAGGGTTTGTAAATTTTATGGGAGACTTATTTGCATGTTTCCTCATGTTTCCAGAATTCTTGGATTTGTGCATCTGTTAGGATGGATTCCTCTTCCTCTTTTATGAGGGTGTCTTGATATTGGCTATCTCTTTTGCAACCAGTCCTGAATTGTTGCTCTATCTTAGTTTCAACACCTAGGGTCAGCATTATCCAAGTGCAACTGCCTGTCTCTTAATTTGCTCTGCAGAACTGCTAATTTAATTCAGTCTTGGAGAGCTGCCGCAACACTGTGGGCTCCACTGAGACTGTGTCTTGAAGCCTCTGTTTGTGTTGTAGGAGCAGATGCCTAAGAGTGGGATCTCTAGTTGTTGGTTTGGGTGTGTTTTAAATCTCTCCTATTCTATGTATTAAAGAATTGTTGAAGCTAGAGTGGGGTTGATTTGTATGTGGAACAAGTGTGCCGTTCCTTGGCTGAGCTGTGGGCATAGCTCAGCAGCAAAGTCTCTACCCTGTGAACTTGTAGCGTCTCAGTCACTTCCCAGCCTCTCCTAGAAAAAAGGAAAATAACAGCAACAACAGCAGTGAACAACATTCAGCATTACAATAAATACCTGGTGCCTATTACGACATCTACAAAAAGAAGAATGGCAGGGTGGGTCAATAGCAATGGCAACAACAAGGGTAGAATGCAAATTTTGGGGCCAAGGTTGGTGTCTCCATCTACTCTAGGTCACTTGAAGTCACCACTGAGTGGCTAAGTAAGATAGAGCAACAGGAAATAGGAAGTTTAACTACATTGAACTCTTTTATAGAGACTCTTTTGCTGATAGTCCTAAGATCAATTATGGTGCCGATTTCTGGAGAAGCTTAATTAAGATTTTCTGTGGAGGAGGGGGTGCCACTACAAGGTTACATGCTAGAAACTTGGTACAATCAACAGAGGACTAAATGAAACCCCAAGAACTTAAGGATTTTTTTTCCTCTGTCAGACCTATGGCTCCTATAGGCAATGGAATTATTGCATCTAAAACTAATACTGAGATAGGAGTGGTCATGGATGTTTTCCTTTTCACAAATAAAAACCTTTGATTTCCACCCTTGAAATTTTCCAAAACTTTTTCATGGCTCTTAATAATGCATACTGTACAAGAAGGCTTCTATGTCTAATTAGCTTGCTCGTGAAATAGATTTCTTTCCCTTTATTCTAGGTTGGTTTTCTTAAAACTCCAGAAGGAGGCCTTGTCTGACCATGATGGAATTTAATGAGCCTAGTTCATCTATAATGCCCATGATTTTATGGGATTCTGTGATGGCTGGTCTTTTTCCTATAGATGTGAATGTCTCACAGGACAGTCTCTCTTCTCTGCTATTTCCCACCACAGTCATTCTTGTTCTCACGGAGGCACTGGGATATGTCTCACTCAGTTTTGATGTTTTCTAATTCTGTTAAGAATGATGGCTTAGATGGATTTTGTGTTTCCTTCATTGGAATACAATGAAAAGATATATATAAAAATGCTCCTTCTTAGAATTAAGATGTCACCTATAAACCCAGCTTCTTGGAAGGCTGAGGCAGGAGAATTGTGAGTTCAAAACCAGCCTCAGTAAAAGTGAGGCACCAAGGAACTCAGTGAGACCCTGCCTCTAAATAAAAAAAACAAAATAGGGCCAAAATAGGGCCTGCCCCTGGGTTCCATCCCCAGAACAACAACAACAACAAAATTAAAATGTGACTCCTGTGTCTAACATTATTTTTCTGGGCTCTGCATGTGTCAATCAACAGATATTGTTGGGAATCTTATGCTCTAGGAACTCACTATATGCTGTGTATGATACAGTTCCTGCCTTGAAGCACTTGAATGTCTACACAGAAAAAACAAACAAAACAGTCAAAATAAAATACTATTCTCTTTTTTGCCCTTCCATGTTCACATTGCTGTTTACTGTTTGAAAGGACGGACACTGATTTGGTAGTAAAGCTAATTGTTAGCATTTATTTGATAGTGACTATATATCAAGCACAGGGCTCAAATTAGTACAAAACTTTAAAAAAACTCAATCTGAATAACAATATCTGAGGTAGTTTACTTGCTATTGTGATAAAGCTGATTCTTACTGACATGATATAAAATATTCATATTCAGGCTCACTGCCATAGCCAGCACAAAAGTTAGATTTGAGTTTTATCAGATGCTTAATCTCAATATTTTACCACTATTTCTTCCTAGTAACCTTTCTCTGGTCTCATAGTGCAACTCAGTCATACATCATTCCTAGAGCGACACATTCATCTTCCATTCAAAGTAGATTTTCTGGTTTCCTCAGACTTAACTGTACCCCTGGAAAAGGGACCATCCATCTGTGCTACTGGTTTCCTTCCAGCCTGCACTAACTTTGGTTTTATCCTTTCCATGGTTTTCTGGAGAAAGAATATCCTAAGGCCATGTCTGAAGAACTGCCTTTTTGGTGACTTTTAAAAAGTGAGGCAGGGCGCAGGGAGACAGTCAGTGTAGATAATAAATAATTGGGTTCGATCACGAGCATGGGAACTGGTTGGAAAGGAAAGAAAATCAAATGGGTAGAGTGGAAGGAAAATCAAATGCTGATATCTCCAAAGCCCTTTCCCCCTCCTCCTCCAACCTGTTGCTCAGGTAACCTGCCCCAGGAATTGTTCCTCCCTGCAGGCTGTTGTAGGAGTTGTTAATTAGTGTCTTCTCAGCTGGTCCCCTCCTGCCCATACCCCTGAGTGGCTTTGTTCCCACCCCTGAATCTCTCCACCTTCATCTTTTGACCCACCTTTTGGTCACTGCAGGATGGGGAAAGGAGAGAGACATGATAAGGGGAAAAGGAGGGCATGAGGACAAAGGAATTCTAAAATGTATAAAAGGGGCAGGACACCCCCACTTGTTTGGATACTCAGCTCTTGGACCCCTTCTCTGCAGAGAAGTCTATCTCTGTTCTATCGTTCAAATAAAACTTGCTTTCTACATTTGCCTCAATATTTCTTGGGTGTTCAGTCTTTATGTTTGGGGAAACGGAACTCTGCCCTGATTGATTCTCGTCATCACCGGTATCAAAAGGACATAATGTTCTTAAGCCAAATGAAATGTTGCTATTTTACAGTTATGCACAAATTAAATGAATTACAGGCAAATGGAAACATTTGATTCTTAGAGGATAAATTATATGGGAAAGGATTCATCATTTTAGTGTACATTGGATTTGCAACATTGACATAAACACAGCTTTATATGCTTGCCTTTCCACTCTTCAGAAGAAATGATAGGAGAGCTGTGACAAACTTCTACTAGATTTTGTGTGTGTGTATGTTGTGACCTCCAAGGGTGCAATATTGAGTTTGCATGAGTCAAAGGGACCTTCTAGTTTTATTTTTAATTATTTTTTCAAAGCCTGCATTCTTATAATGTCATCTGAAATGACAGATAAAAATCAATTGAATTTTCTTTTGTCAATAGTAGTATACTACCGTGTGATTAAATATATAAATAGAGCTTGCAATTTAGTTTAAATCAAGATACCAGCGAGGCAGGGCATACAAAGCCACCTATTTTTTGATTGATTCAAAAATTCATGTGGTGCAATCAAGTGCTGTTGCCTAAAAACACAATAATGAAGTCTCAAGTACTGAAGTTTTACCTCACGGTCAAGGAGACGTGTTTCTTCCTTATGCTGCATTCTTGATTCAGTGACTAAAATTCATTATCATCTTTCCTTATTTCCCTCTAATGATTTCTGTTGATCCTCAGCACCTCCATGTCTACTGAGAGATGCGTGTTACTTACAAAAGTAGATTTCCTAATATGCATTGTTAATGTTCTGTTCTTTGATATGCTTATACAGGTTTTCTAGTGTGTTTGTATGTTTTTTCTTTTGTGTGTGTGTGTGTGTGTGTGTGTGTTTGAGCTTCTGTTCCTCTTTTCATCCTTCCTTGAGTTTATCAGTTAAGATTGTTGCTTTTTGAAGAGAACCCCATCCAACTCTTCTCCCCGCCTTTTGCCCACCTGCTCTATAATCACTGGTGATAGTTTTGCTTTGGCACACTTCAGACCTCAATGGATCGATAAGTAAAAGGAAAAAGAAAGTTTTGATGACCACATTATAGGGGTCTATAAAATAAAAAAAATCTACCATATAGGAGCAGTAATTACCCTACTGCACGTGCTGTAAGAGGTGCACACCCACTGTGGTAACATTTCTTTGATGATTGTTTGTGGCCACTAGGTGACACTGGCTCTCTTTCCCTTTGTTGATGAGGCATTTTCTTATGACTAAGAAGTAAGTTCATTTGAGAGGAACTCATCTCTGACTGGTTGGCACATAGTCAGAAAAGCTTTGTAGTTTACTGCATCAGAAGGACCAAGAAAGAAAGACTTTTTTGGTTACATAATTTTAGGCAGCATTTTGGGTATCAAGACAAAGTATCAGGACAAAGAAGATGCAGGAATCTGTGCTAATTATATTTTGGTTTCATCTTGGCTGTGAGTTTGGGGGTTCTTAGAACTGGGAGCTCAGGGGACATTCATTGAAACCTAGGGGATAGATGGGGATGCAGTTTGGACTTATTTTGCACTTTTTGTTGGAGATTTAGGCACAAAGTTATGAAAGGTCTGAACTAAAGCTACATGCTGTGTCTGTTGTCTTTCAAACAGGGGCAAAAGGAGGAAACCAGGTGGAGCAGAGTCCTCCTTCCCTGAGACCGCAGGAGGGAGATGTCACCTCCATGAGCTGCACTCACTCAGTCAGTGGTTTTACTGGTCTGCAGTGGTACAGACAGGACGCAGGAACAGGTCTCAAACACCTCTTTTCCATGTATTCATCTGGAGATGTACAGCAGAAGGGCAGACTGCGAGCCACATTACTGAAGGGTGGAAGCCGCTTGAACATCACAGCCGTGCAGCACGGAGACTCAGCCACCTACTTCTGTGCTGTAGTCACACAGTACTACCCAGGCACCTGCGACCTGCACCCAAATCTACAGCTGGGCAGGCGCAACTTGATAGAATCATCTGCAGCAGGGCTCAGAGCCTGCGTCCTTGTGTGGAGTTCAGGGTTGGGCTGACCAGGGAGGTCAGGAGGCAAGTGCTGCTGCTCATTTGAGCCACATTTTTTTTTAATCCGGCTACACTTCACATTCTCTTGGTGCCTGTCCTGAGTGCCTCAATCCTTCTCTTCTACCAGATCCACCAGAGCCCCTGGTCAGTCTTTGCATATGGAGAGCACATGTCCTCTTTTGGGTCTGGTGGAAACAGAAAAATTTAGGACTGTACTTCTACTTCTAGAATTCTGACAAAAAAACTGTAAATGGGAGCATAAATCTGGACAGGTTATGTGGACCAAAAGGCAAGCTTTGTGGCTAACTTTCAATATGTAAAATGTTCTATGATTGGAACAGAACTAATTATTAGCAGTTGATTAATAAACTTATCAAAGTCCTGCTAAGTGTTACACACTCTGCTTCCTGCTCTCCAGGAGCTCAGGCTGGCAGGAATGATAGACTGGCAGGAATGGTATGTGAAAAATGCTGTAGAGCAATTTCTATTCACTCATGTATTGAACAAAAACTATCAGCTCCTAAGATGTGCCAGCACTCTTTTTAAAAAAATATTTATTTTTTAGTTGTAGGTAGACAGAATATCTTTATTTTATTTTTATGTGGTGCTGAGGATCGAACCCAGTGCCTCATGTGTGCTGGGCGAGCACGCTACCACTGAGCCATAACCCCAGCCCCCCATCACTCTTTATAAGCACTAGGAAAATCAGTGACAAGCATAAGGGATAAACCTTTGTGGGGCTCATGTTTCCTGAAGGTTCTGTGCTGCAAGAGGGATAGCTGTCTGTTTGTGAAAAGAAGTCTTTCAGAAAATTTAGGCAAAGTTCAGTTTGTTCTTCGTCACTTATTTTTTTCCAGAGTTAAAGTTTGGAACTTGCTGAGTGGTGCTAAACTCTGGGGGCAAGGGCTCCAAAGCCTGTTGTCACTTAGGACAGTAGTGAAATTGGCTTCCACATGGCAGACATTGGTGGCATTGGAGGAGGACCTGCCAGGTGGATTTTGGTATCAAACCAACCTGGAAAGTGAAGGGCTACCAGCTGACTTAGGAAAAAAAAATAACACCTGACCCTTTATCTAACAAGAAAATTGTAGAGATCAAGTAGAACACCATTGGAATTGATGGATAATATTAAAAACACACATTATTTTAAATAAGAATAGTTTTCTGTGAGCAAGTGCTACAGATTGTGGGTGTTCTTAAAGGGATCCTGCTTCACACAGGCTAAATGTGTTTTGTGCAACCATCAGTGGAGAAGGGAGGCTCAGCACACTGTGACGATGTTGAAGGGATCTCTTCCATAAGAGTGTCCTGTGTTTCCAGAGGTCTTCCTTCCCCAAGCAGGTGAACAGCTGCAGCTGGGGCCCTGAACACCCAGGAGGAATCTCCATCAGCACCCAATGCAATGATTTTTCCCAGTTTCTAGTATTAATGCAGAATCCTGAGACAGGGCCTGATGGTCTCCTAACTTTGAGGAATGGAGAAAAAAGGCAACTGTGATTAAAAAGGAAAAGAAAGAAAGGAAAGAAGGAATGGAAAAAGAGAAAAGAAAAGATGAAAGAGAAATCTAGCTCTCTGTATGTTGTGCCTTCAGAGCAGACTCAGGCATTACTTCTGAGCAGAGTGGCCCAATAGCATTCTCCAGGCACCACAGCCTGTGTCTCAGTAGTTCTCAGCTCTGGATGCACATTAGAATCAACTGGTGTGACTTCTAATCAACATAGTCCTTGAAACTCTAGCCAGAGCAATTAGACAATAGAAAGAAATCAAAGGGACACAAATAAAAAAAGAACTCAAACTATCCCTATCTGATAATAACATGATTCTACATTTAGAAGACCCAAAAAACCTCAACTAGAAAACTTCTAGAACTCATAAATGAGTTCAGAAAAGTAGCAGGATATAAAATTAACACTTACAAATCAATTGCATTCCTGTACCTCAGTGATGAATTAACTGAAAGAGAAATTAGGAACACTACCCCATTTATGATAGCCTCAAAAAATATTTGGGAATCAATCTAACAAAAGAGGTGAAAGACCTCTACAATGAAAACTATTGAACTCTAAAGAAAGAAATTGAAGAAGAACTTAGAAGATGGAAAGATCTCCCATGTTCTTAGATAGGCAGAATTAACATTGTCAAAATGACCATACTACCAAAAGTGCTATAGAGATGTAATGTAATTTCTATTAAAATTCCAATGATGTTATACGTAGAACTAGAAAAAGCAGTCAGGAAATTCATTTGGAAAAATTAGAGGCCCAGAATAGCTAAAGCAATCGTTAGTAAGAAAAGTGAAGCAGGAGACATCACAATACCAGACTTTAAATTATGCTACAGAGCTATAGTAATAGAAAGGACATGATATTGGCACCAAAACAGACACATAGACCAATGGTACAGAATGGAAGACACAGAGACAAACTCACATAAATACAGTTATCTCATACTAGACAAAGGTGCCATAAACATACATTGGAGAAAAGATAGCCTCTTCAACAAATGATTCTAGAAAAACTGGAAATCCATATGTAACAAAATGAAATTAGACCCCTATCTCTCACCCTACACAAAAGTCAACTCAAAGTGGATCAAGAACCTACACATTAGACCAGATACCCTGCACCTAACAGAAGAAAAATTAGGCCCAACTCTCCATCATGTAGGTTTAGGAATGGACTTCCTCAATAAAACACATGAAGCACAAGAAGTAAAATCAAGAATCAATAAGTGAGATGACATAAAACTAAAAAGCTTCTTCATAGCAAAGGAAACAATCAAGAACATGAACAGAGAGCCTACATAATGGGAGAAAATCTTTACCACCTGAATCTCAGATAGAACCTTAACATCCAGGATATACAAAGAACTCAAAAAACTTAATGCCAAAAAACCCAAATAACCTAATCAATAAATGGGTTAAATAACTGAACAGACACTTCACAGAAGAAAAAATATGAATGATCAACAAATGTATGAAAAAGTGTTCAACACCTCTAGCAATTAGAGAAATGCAAATTAAAACTACACTGAGATTTCATCTCACTCCAGTCAGAATGCCAATTATTAAGAATACAAGTAGCAATACATGTTGATGAGGATGTGGGGGAAAAGGTACACTCATATATTGCTGGTGGGACCATTCCAACCAGCAATATATGGTTGGTTCAACCATTCTGGAAAGCAGTATGGAAACTTCTCAGAGAACTTGGAATGAAATTACCATTAGACCCAGTTATCCCACTCCTCATTTTATACCCAAAGGACTTAAAATCAGCATACTATAGCTTTTATAGATTTTAAGCATGGCCACATCAATGTTTATAATAGATCAATTTACAAAACCTAAGCTATGGAACCAACTTAGGTGCCCTTTAACAGATGAATGGATAAAAAAATGTGGTATATATACACAAGGGAATATTATTTAGCCATAAAGAAGAATGAAATTATGAAATTTTCTGGTAAATGGATGGAACTAGAGAACATCATGCCAACTGAAATAAGCCAGTTTCAAAAAACCAAAGGTCAAATGTTCTCTCTGATATGCAGATGCTGACTCACAATAGGCAGGGTGATGTAGGATTAGAGGTTCACCGGATTGGACTAGATGGAGTGAGGGGAAAAGGAGGGGGATGGGAATGGGAAAGACAATAGAATGAATCGAACATAGCTTTTCTAGTTCATATATGAATACACGACCAGTGTAACTCCATATAATGTACAACCACAAAAATGGGAAGTTATACTTCATGTACATATGATATGTCAAAATACATTCTACTGTCATGTATAATTAAAAAGAACAAATAAAAAAAAATTCAGCTGCTTGGCTAGTACTTATCTCAGATCAATTACGTCAAAATCCCCAGCAGCGGGGCCCTGGCATGCAGTGCTTCTCAGAGGTGTGTGTGTAACATATGGGCAGAAGGAAAACTGTAATTGGCAAATTATGCAACTAGAGATTCCAGAGCCTCTTAGATTTACAAATGTGGTGCTGAGGCTGTTGTTTTAAGTTGATTTTTATATTAGAAGCAATGGGAAGTACCAGTGAAGGCTCAGTTGGTCATTGGGCTACAGCCCTGGGGGCTCTAAGAGCATTAGAATAGGAGCCATGAGTCTAAACACATAATAATTCAATAACATTGAATGGTTTCTAGTTAACCTATTAATGATGCTTTACCTTGTTTATTTCTAGACTTGTGAAGATCATGTAATAGAAAACAATGTATGGTTTTTAAACGTTAAACTTTGGTGCAAACACAACTAGTGGGTATTAATAAAGCTTTGTTGCAAGATGAAAATAAATTTAACCTAATATGGTCTAGTATATGTGTCCTGTAATGTTTATTGAAAGAATAAAAAAATTGGTTTGAATGAAAAGAGAGCAAAGAGACTGGAGATGGTGGAACTGGTGACCTGTTCTAAGATTCTATAATAACAAATTTGACTATGAAAAAAATCACTGATCATCCTATGTTTTATGCCTTCCTTTAAATTTATGTGGAAAAGATAAAGTAATTTGGCTCCTACTGTCTTCACAGGGTGACATATGACTTCAGGCTTTAGAAACATACTTCAATTTAAGCATTTGGTCCTTCAGTTAATGGATTCATTCACATACTCGAGTTTATTTCTTTCTTGAAAAATATATTATCATTTTCATCTACTTTTAAAGTGTAAGAGAGTAATAATTTGTAAAAGCCTTTGGAGATATTAAGAAAATTATCAAGAGGTTTGTGTAGGGGCAGGTGGAAGAATTATTTCCCATTTTCTCCAGTTTGGTGGCTTTCTGCCTCTTGGTTTTCAATGTGATATAGCTCCAGGCATTTCCTCCCTTACTCCCAGCCTAGTTCTTGACTAAGGGAAAACTTGGACACAACATAATTTGTTGCTTTGTCCCTTCATCTTTCAATACATAGTTGCTGGTTGCCCATTGAGTGACATACACCCTGGTGTGATCCCAGGCCATCTACTGGCCCTTGCCATGTCCCAGGCACAGGAAGTATCTCAATTTTCAGGCTTAGGTTTGCAGTTTTTTGCTCACTTTCATCTCTTTCTGTTTTCCTCTTTTATTTTCTCCCTTTCTCTTGTCTATCATCTGTAATGTTCTCCTTCTCTTAGTCTCTTCAACTTCTTTTTTCTGCTTCTAAGCCCACTTTAGTAGTTCTATGAAATGTGAATGGTTTTCCTGTGTTATTGCTTTCTCTAGTGTTTGCCTGGGAAAAGCAGATGTCCAGAGATGGTTGTACAAGGAAGAGCATCTTTCTTTAATATGCCACAATTTTTATTGCAACATGTCCAGTTTTGTTAAGGTAGGGAGTTCAATCTCAAAACAATTCCCATTTAAGACTCTTTTAAACAGAAATTGCCATAATGACTGATATTCAAAATATCAGTGTTGTCAGACTCACATGGTAAAAAGAAAACTCCTACAGTTATTCAGTAATGTACACTCAATGGAAAACAAAAAAGCCATTAATAACAGCTATTTCTTTCAAGAAGACATGCAGGAAGGTCCCCACTGACCTGCTGACCCATGTGGGAACCCAGACTCAGGCCCAGGACTGCCCCTCCAATCCACCAACCCAAGCAGTAACCCAGACCCAGGCCCAGGACCACCTCTGGGGACCCCCATAGGAGGCCAGGCCAAGGTCAGGCCTAGAACCACCTCTGCAGGCCTGAGTGAGGGGCCAGGCCCAGGACTAACCTTGCACAGAGTGGAGGTCCATACTGTCACTCCCTTCCCATATTCATCCTGGGACACTGCAGCCATCACCATAGCCCTCTGCATGTAGTAGCCTCCACCTTGGAACAACAGACAGGGCCTGGAGGCAGCAGCCCTCCACAGCTCGGCATGCCACAGCACTACATCTCTGATCAATCAGCCCAAAGCCATTGTATGTTTCACTCTTTCAACCTCATCTCTGAAAGTGCTTGCATCCATCTTGGGCCACCCCCCACTACCTTGAGTTACCTCCATCACCACCATCTTTAGTTACAGTAGTATCCATCTGAGAACACCTACTGGGGACTGGAGGTAAAATCCAAAGTGAGGTATAGGTAATCTGTAGGGTCACTACAAGATTATAGGATAGAAACTGCAATACCTCAGATCGGCACTGCAAGAAAGGAAGACACAGCCCCGCGTGGTGGCACAAGCCTGTAATCCCAGCACTTTGGCAGGCTGAGAAAGGAGAATCGCGAGTTCAAAGCCAGCCTCAGCAAGGGTGAGCCGCTAAGCAACTCAGTGAGACCTTGTCTCTACATAAAACACAAAATAGGGATGGGGATGTGGCTCAGTGGTTGATGCCCCTGAGTTCAATCTCCAGTACCAAAAAAAAAAATCAACATAAAAAAAACAAGGGAAGAGCCCCAAACCAACCAAGATACTACAATAATAGAATCCATTGGCAGCACAGTTGATAAAATATCAGAGAAAGAATTCAGAATGTACATAATTAAAATGATCTGTGAATTAAAGAATGACTTAAGTGAACAAATACAGGCAAAAATTGATCACTCCAACAAAGAGATTAGAGAGCAAATAAAGGCAACCATTGATCACATCAACAAAGAGATAAAGGAGCAAATACAGGTAGCAAAAGATCACTTCAAGTAATAGCTAGAGATTGTGAAAAAAAATCAGAAGTTCTTGAAATGAAGGAAACAATAAACCAAATAAAAAATCAATAGAATGCATCACCAATAGACGACCACTTGGAAGACAGAACCTTGATAATGAAGACAAAATATATAATATTGAAAATAAAGTTGATCACACAGTGAAGATGGTAAGAAACCATGAGCAGAACATACAAGAATTATGGGATAGCATCAAAAGACCAAATCTAAGATTTATTGGGATAGGAGAAAGCACAGAGTTTCAAACCAAGGGAATGCATGATCTCTTCAAAGAAATAATATCAGAAAATTTCCCAAACATTAAGAATGAATTGGAAATCAAATACAAGAGGCTTATAGGACACTAAAGGTACAAAATTACAACGTATCTACACAAAGGCACATTATAATGAAAATGCCTAGCATATATGAAAAATATCAGCATATTTTTCAACCTAGACCCTAAAACCAGGAGATCATGGAACAACATATATAAAGCTCAAGAATCTTATATCCAGCAAAATTAAGCTTCAGATTTGATAATGAAATAAAAACTTTCCATGATAAAAAACAGTTAAAAGAATTTACAACCTGAAAGCCTGAACTACAGAGCATTCTCGGCAAAATATTTTATGAGAAGGAAATGATAACAAACAATGAAAATCTTCAAAGAGAAGAACTACAGTAAAGAACTACAGTTTACAGTAGTTTACTACAGTAAACTACAGTAAACTATTGGTCTTTATTGGAAAGACCAATCAAAGGAGAAACCAAGTCAGTTAAAAACCAAAAATAAACCAGTGATTGGGATTAGAAATCATATTTCAATAATAACCCTGAATGTGAATGCCTAAACTCCTCAATTAAAAGACATAGACTGACAAACTGGATTAAAAAAAAAAGACTCAACAAATATGCTGCCTTCAAGAGACTCATCTCACAAGAAAAGTCATCCACAGACTGAAAGTGAAAATGTGGGAAAAAATGTATCACTCGCATAAACCATGTAAACAAGCAGGAATTTCCATCCTCATATCAGATATAGTGGGCTTGAAACCAAAGTTAGTGAAAAAGGACAACAAAGAACATTTCATACTGCTTACATGAATCATACATTAATAAGACATAACAATTGTAAATATCTATGCCCCAAACAATGGGGCATCTATGTATATCAAACAAACCCTTCTCAACTGCACTAATCAAATAGAACACAACACAATAATACTGGGCAACTTTAACACATTTCTTTTAGCACTGAATAGATCTTCCAAACAAATCTATGAAGAAATCATAGAACTCAATAAAACAATCAACAATTTAGACTTAACAGACATATATAGAATATTCCATCCATCAACGAGCAAATGCACTTTTTTATCATCAGCACATGGATCCTTCTTCAAAATAGATCATATGTTATGCCACAAAGCAAGTCTTAGCAAATACAAAAAAATAGAGATACTACCTTGCATTCTATCTGACCATAATGGAATAAAATTAGAAATTAATGACAGATTAAAAAATAGAAACTACTTCAACACCTGGAGACTCAATAATACACTATGGAATGATGCATGGATAAAGAAGACATCAGGGAGGAGATAAAAAAATTCTTAGATGTAAATGAGAACTCAGATACAACATATCAAAATCTCTGGGACACTATAAAGGCAGTGCTAAGAGGAAAGTTCATTGCATTAAGCTCATTCATTAAAAGAAGAAAAAGTCAACAAACAAATGAAACCACATCTCAAAGCCCTAGAAAAAAGGAACAAACCAACACCAAAAGAATTAGAAGACAGGAAATAATTAAAATCAGGGCTGAAATCAATGAAATTGAAACATAAGAAAAAATTAAAAAAATTGACAAAACAAAAAGCTGGTTCATTGAAAAATAAATAAAATTACAAACCTTTAGCCACCCTAATGAAAAGGAGAGAGAAAACCCAAATTATTAAATTCATGATGAAAAAGGAAATATCATGACAGACACTATTGAAATACAGAGGATAATTAGAAACTATTTTGAAAATTTATACTCTAATAAAATAGAAAATCTTGAGCTGCAGTTGTGGCTCAGTGGTAGCGCGTTGCACGTGTGAGACACTGGGTTCGATCCTCAGCACCACATAAAAACAAATAAATAAAAATAAAGGTATTAAAAAAAAAGAAAAAAAAGAGAAAATCTTGAAGATGTTGCAACATTTCTAGAGACATATGATCTTCCCAAACTGAATCATGAGGACATGCACAATTTAAACAGATCAATTTCAAGCAATGAAATAGAAGATGCCATCAAAAGCCTACCAACCAAGAAAAGCCCAGGACCAGATCGATTCTCAGCCAAGTTCCACAAGACCCTCAAAGAAGAACTAATATTCCTCAAATTATTCCATGAAAGAGAAAAGAAGGGAACCCTTTCAAACTCATTCTATGAAGCTAGTATCACTCTGATACCAAACTCAGACGAAAACACATCAAAGAAAGAAAACTTCAGAACAATATCCCTGATGAACATAGACATGAAAATTCTCAATAAAATTCTGAGCCAGGCGCGGTGGTGCAAGCCTGTAATCTCAGAATTTAGGGAGGCTGAGACAGGAGAATCACGAGTTCAAAGCCAGCCTCAGCAACGGAGAGGCACTAAGCAACTCAGTGAGACCCTGTCTCTACATAAAACACAAAATAGGGCTGGGGATGTGGCTCAGTGGTCGAGTGCCCCTGAGTTCAATCTCCAGTACCAAAAAAAAAAAAAAAAAAAAAAAAAAAATCTGGCAAATTGCATGCAAAAACATATTAGAATGATAGTGCACCACTATCAAGTGGGGTTCATCCCAGGAATGCAAGATTGGTTCAACATATGGCAATCAACAATCAATAAGTAATCAATCAATAATCAATTTATGTTCCTTATTTTGGACATGGGAAGACAGACTCAGGAGCATTATATCTTTTTAAAAAAAGTTTTTAGTTTTAGATGGACACAATATCTTTTTTCCAAATTTATTTTTATGTAGTGCTGAGGATCAAACCCAGTGCCTTACACATGCGAGGCAAGATCTCTGCCACTGGGCCACAACCCAGTCCCAGGAGAATTACATCTTACCCAAGGTCACATATCTAGTCCATGAAAGATCCACTCTACACTCAGGTGTTCTGACCCCTGCTCTTCAGTCAGAACACCTGAGTATAGAGTGGAACTTAAGACAATCACATTATTAAGCATCATTAAAACCCCAGGGCAGAAGAAATAGATGCCAGATAATTGTTTAAAAATTCAATAACTTTCATTACTGTATTTATTCAATACTAATAGTTATATAATTCTCATTGTTTTGTGTTGCAGGGGATCAAACCCAAGGCCTCATGCATGCTAGGCAAGTGCTCTATCATTGAGCTACATCTTCAGGTATTTTTCAATTTTTAATAAATTGAAACTTTTCTTTGAAAAGTTTTTATTAAATTATGTCTCATAATTGATATTTTAAATGTGAAGCAACATGACATTGCTACTAATGGAGTTTCCTCAACCAAAGACATTCATTTATTCATTTTAAGAAATATTTTTTTTTAACCATCTGTTAGGGTTCTGATATTGTTCCAGTTGTGGGAATAGCATAGTGGAAAAATGTTTTAGTCTTTTCCATTCAACTACACATGTTTAGTGACTAAACTTACTATTCCTCTAACTTTATCCTAAATCTTGCTCATATGATTCTTCAGGGAATTATTGGTGGCCAAAAATGGGTAAATAAGAAAAAGTAAAAGTGAATTTTTTAAAGAAATGTTGTGGCATAGAGTTTCCAAGTAAGATGGTATGCAGGGAAAAAATGAGCTTTTGAAAGAAAAAAACAACAACTATTCTTTAGAATTGCAAAGGACCATCCAACAGCTGACAGATGTCTTAGAAAAGAAGCCAGAGGCATAGCTACAGTTGAGAGAACAGGTCAAAATCCACTGAGTTTCTAACTCTGCCCACAAGGGGGTGCATCTTCTAACACACACACACACACACACACACACACACACACACATACACACACACACTTTCCTGTTTAATTTCTGAGCTCACATTCATCCTCTCACTGTGACCTGAACATTTCCTTACACTGTGAAGTCAAGGCCCAAAGACTGCAGAGGATCTGGGGAAAAAAGTACATTCATATATTGCTGGTGGGACTATAAATTGGTGCAACCACTCTGTAAAGCAGTATGGAGATTCCTCAGAAACCTTGGAATGGAACCACCATTTGACCCAGTTAGTCCACTCTTTGGTTTATACCCAAAGGTCTTAACGTCAGCATACTACAATGATGCAGTCACATCAATGCTTATAGCAGTTCAATTCACAATAGCGAAGGTATGGAACCAACTTAGGTGCCCTTCAGTGGAGGAATGAATAAATAAAATGTGGTATATATACACAAAGAAATATTACTCAGCCATAAAAAAGAATAAAATTATGGCATTTTCCAGTAAATGGATGGAACTGGAGACTATCCTGCTAAATGAAATAAGCCAATCACTCAAAAAGAAAAGGCTGAATGTTCTCTCTGACATGTGGATGCTAACACACAGTAATGGGGGTGGAGTTGGAGAGGAAAAATAGAAGTTCATTGGACTAGACAAGGGAATTAAGGGAAGGGAGGAGGCTGGGAATAAGAAAGTAGAATGAATCAGACATAACTTTCCTATATTCATATATGAATATGCCACCAGTGAAATGCTAAATCAGGTACAACTGCAAGAATGGGATCCTAATTAGAATAAGTTATACTCCATGTATGTACAATATTTCAAAATATACTCTACTCTCATGTATATCTAAAAAACAAATAAAATTTTAAAAATTATCATTTTAATAGAAGTGATCTACAGTGTCAATTTAATCCCCATCAAAATACTAATGAAATTCTTTACTGAGCTAGAAAGAACAATCCTAAAATTCATACGGAAGCACAGAAGACCCTGAATCCTGAGTAAAAAGATGAGTACTGGAGGCATCACGATATCTGATTTCAAAATATACTACAGAGTCATAGTAACAAAAACGGTATGGTATTGGTGTAAAAGCAGATATAGACCAATGGAATAGATCAGAGGACCCAGAAAGAAACCCACACATCTACAGCCAACTGATTCTCAACAAAGGTGACAAAAGTATTCAACAGAGAGAAGGCAGCTGCTTCAACAAATGGTGCTGGTAAAACTGGATATCCACATGCAGAAGAATGAGACTAGATCCCCGTCTCTCAACCTCTATAAAAATCAACTCAAAATGAATAGAAGACATTAAGGTAAGATCAGAACGTTTGAAACTACTAGAGGAAAGCAGGGGAAACACTTGAAGATATATGCACAGGCAAGCATTTTCTGAATAGAACTCCAACTGTTCATGAAATAAAAGCAAGAATTGACAAATGGGATTATATCAAATTAAAAAGCTTCTGCACAGCAAGGGAAACAATCAACAGCATGAAGAGTGAAGAGAAAACATACAGAATGGGAAAAATATTTGATACCTATTTACTTGATAGAGGATTAATATCCAGCATATATATCCTCAAAGTTATCAATAATAGAACAAGCAATTCAATCAATAAATGGACAAATCATCTGAGCAAATAGTTCTCAAAATAAGTGCAAATGGCGGTAAATAAATGGAGAAATGGTTATCATCCTAAGCTATTGGAGCAATGAAAATCAAAGTACATTGAGATTCTACTTTATCTCAGTCAGATTGGATATTATCAACAAAACACAAAACAACAAATAACAACAACAAACATCATCACCACCACCAAAAATGCTGGCAAGGATGGGAGGAAAAGGAGCCTTCCTATGTTGAGAAGAAACTGGTGGTGGAATGTAAACTACTACAGCCACTACAGAAAACAGTATGGAGATCCCTCAAAAAGCTAAAAATATGATCCAGCTACCCCTCTCCTGGGTATAGACCTAAAGGAAATGAAGTCAGCATACAGAGATACCTGCCTGCCTATCTTTACTGTGACACTATTCACTATAGCCCGTTATGGAATCAGCCTAGGTGCCCATCACTGGAAGAAAGGGGTAAAGAAAACATGGTATGTATACACAATGGAGTTTTAAAAGTTAGAGCTTTATGCTTATACATAGTAGTGGGTTTATTCTGATAAACTCATACATGCATGAAAATAGATTTTGGCTCATGACCCCCATCCTCTGTTTTCACTCCCCTCTCCCCTCCCCTTCTCCTTCCTCTACTCTACTAGACTTCCTTTCACTAATCTGCTGATTCATATTTGATTGATTCTTTATTAAATCTGATCTTTCCTTCCCCCATTCTTTATTTTATTCTAGCTTCTGCATAGGAGAGAAAACATTTGACCTTTGGATTTGAGTTTTGCTAATTTCACTTAGCATATTTTATTCTTCTTAATGGCTGACTAGAACTCCATTATGTGTGTGTGTGTGTGTGTGTGTGTGTGTGTATGTCTCACAATTTTTTAATCCATTCATTTATTGATGGGAAGCTGGGTTGATTCCATAATTTAGCTAACACAATGAAATTTTTTCAGCCATAAAGAAGAATGATATCATGTGATTTGTAGGGTAATAGTTGGAACTGGATGTCCAGTTGAATTCAGCAAAATTTGATTTTATGTAAGACATAAAATCAACACCCATAAATCGAATGCATTACTATACATCAGCAATGAATCCTCTGAAAGAGAAATCAGGAAAACTACTCCATTCACAATAGCCTCAAAAAAAAAAAAACAAAAAAACAACAACTTGGGAATCAATCTAACAAGAGCAGTGAAAGATCTCTACAATGAAATCTATAGGACACTAAAGAAAGAAATTGAAGAAGATCTTAGAAGATGGAAACATCTCCCATGCTCTTGGATAGGCAGAATCACTATTGTCAAAATGGCCATACTACCCAAAGCACTATACAGATTCAATGCAATCCCAATTAAAATCCCAAAGTCATTTCTTATAGAAATAGAAAAATAAAATTTATTTGGAAAAATAAGAGACCCAGAATAGTCAAAGCAATCTTCAGTAAGAAGAGTGAAACAGGAGGCATCACAATACCAGAACTTAAACTGAACTACAAAGCTATAGTAACAAAAACAGCATGGTATTGGCACCAAAATGGACATGTAGACCAATGGTACAGAAGAAAAGACACAGAGACCAACCCACATAAATACAGTTATCTTATACTAGACAAAGGTGTCAAAAACATACACTGGAGAAAAGATAGCCTCTTCAACAAATGGTGCTGGGAAAACTGGAAATCCATATGCAGCAAAAAGAAACTAAACCCCTATCTCTCACCATGCACAAAACTCAACCTAATGTGAATCAAAGACCTAGGAATTAGACCAGAGACCCTGTGCCTAAATGAAGAGAAAGTAGGCCCAATTCTTCATCACATTGGATTAGGCCCCGAATTCCTTAACAAGACTCCTAAAGTGCAAGAAATAAAAGCAAGAATCAATAAATGGGATGGATTTAAACTAAAAAGCTTCTTCTCAGCAAAAGAAACAATCAATGAGGTAAAAAGACAGTCTACATTCTGGGAGCAAAGTTTTGCCACATGCACATCAGATAGAGCACTGATCTCCAGGATATATAAAGAACTCAAAAAACTTAACACCAAAAAATCAAGCAACCCAATAAATAAATTGGCTAAGAAGCTGAATAGAAACTTCTCAGAAGAAGATATACAATCGATCCACAAATATATGAAGAAATGTTCAACATCTCTAGCCATTAGAGAAATGTAAATCAAAACTACTCTAAGATTTCATCTCACCCCAGTCAGAATGGCTGCTATCCAAAATACCAGCAACAATAAGTGCTGGCGAGGATGTGGGGAAAATGGCACACTCAGTCATTGCTAGTGGGACTGCAAATTGGTGCAACTTATCTGGAAAGCAGTATGGAGATTCCTTAAAAAACTTGGAATGGAACCACCATTTGACCCAGCTATCCCACTCCTTGGCCTATACCCTAAAGTTTTAAAAACAGCACACTACAGTAATGCAGCCACTTCAATGTTTATAGCAGCACAATTCACAATTGCTAAACTGTGGAAGCAACCTAGATGCCCCTCAATAGATGAATGGATAAAGAAACCATGGTATATATACACAATGGAATATTATTCATCAATAAAAGAGAATAAAATTATGGCATTTGCAGGTAAATGGATGAATTGGAGAACATCACGCTAAGTGAAGTAAGCCAGTCCCAAAAAACCAAATGCTGAATGCTCCCTCTGATTAGTGGATGCTGATACATAAGGGGAGTGGCGGTGGGGAGCATAGGAGAAATTGAGAAACTTTGGGTGGGACAGAGGGGAGATTGGGGAGGGGAGGGGGAATGGGAGTAGCAAAAATGGTGGAATGAGATGGACATCATTACCCTAGGTACACGTATGAAGACACGAATGGTGTGACTGTACCTTGTTTGCAACCAGAGAAATGGAAAATTGAGCTCTATATATGTACTATGCCTTGAAATGCATTTAAAAAAATAAACAAAAAATTGATGATAAAAAAGTAATAAAAATGGTCCCTCCCTTTTCAAAAAAAAATGAGAGAGAGAGAGAGAACATTTTGTTGAGTGAAATAAGCCAGACACACAAAGTCAAGAGTTACATGTTCTGTCTCATTGTGGAAGTTGAAAAGAAAAATATAAAAAAAGGCAATCTTGTGAAAATAGACCATTAGAGCTGAGGAAAGGGATGGGGTTGAGGAGGGAGGGAAAGAGGAGGTACTGGGGAATGAAATTGATTAAATTGTTATATGCATGTGTTAATGTCACAATGAATCCAACTATTATGTATTCTCATAATGCAAAAATAAAAAATTCTGTATTGATATTAACAGGGCATTGTTTAAAATAACCTATTCTTTAGCCAATTCTAAACCTTCTCTCATTACTCTAATTGTAGATTGTGCAGCAACACAGTCTTCACATAATTAGAAAAAAACCCACTGTGAAAAATCAAGCCATCTCATTTCCATATCCACGTAGAAGATTCTGTATAGTAATGCACTGCACAAATGATATTTTTGTCAATGACAAATTGGACCTACTACAGTGGTCCCAGAAGATTACAGTGGACCTGAAAACTTCCTGTTGTTTAGTGACGTTGTAGCTGTCACATGTCATAGCACAAGACATTACTCACATGTTGATAGTGATACTGGTGTAAACAAAACTACTGTGCGGCCAGCTGTGTAAAAAGTACAGCATATAATACTTGATCATGATAATAAATGACTATATTATTGTTTTATGTAAAAAAACCCCAGATTTGATTTCCATTAAATGGCATTTTTAAGTGGTTTGTTTTTATCCCCATGAAATCTAGGCAGTCATTTTCTTTTCTGACCATCTGCATTTTCTGCATTAAGGAAGTCACAGTGAGTGGGGCTGGGTTGAGTGACTGCTGAGGACTTGGGTTTTAGTGACCTGTGTTGATGGCTTCAGTCCACCAGGGGGCAAC
>CM053401.1:69025591-69060581 GCA_028644305.1 Xerus rutilus | reverse complement strand
TGCTGGCTCTGCTTACCCGTGCGAGTGAAATTTCCTTCCGTGCTGTCCAAAAGCCGGGTGGGAGAAGGTTGTACCGCAGTTTCTGGTCTTTTGTTTGGGGAGACTGGTAGCTGCGTCCCTCTAAGCCGCCATCTTGCCGGAAGTCCAGAAATATAGTTTTTTAAGGAGTAGCAATCCTTCAACCAAAGAACACCAATTCATTGTTTTCTTTCACTTCACAAAAAGTAGTAAATGTTGGTCACTGCTCTACAGGTGGGGTATAGTGCTGAAAAACACAGAATCCCTCAGTAATGACTTCTTACTCCCCTGCTATTTCAACACAAACACTTTTATGACATTTCAATGGATGTGAGCTGGTTCAGAATAGACACCTGAATATTTAATGGCGTGTATTAAAAATGTTCAAGTTAACTGCTATCTTCTCAGCTAATCTGAGGGCTCAACTAAGAATTTACATGTCAAGTAGAATTCTGAGAACAAAAAGACCTTAGAAGTTATGGTAACTGTCATTTAGATGTACTGATTTTAGATTTCTTTTAGGGCCACCTAAAGACTGACTGGTACTTATAAATGAGGTCAGGGATGAGGAAATAGTTCTGACTTCTAAAAGGATCCCAGGAAATCATTCTCCCCAGTTCAATTTCTGCCCACCAGGGGGTGCAGCTTCCTTACACTAGCTCATTTCCTATGTGAATTGTAGGTTTCCACTTTTCATTTCACTGTGAAGTCAGCATTCTTCATGATAGGAATCAAGAAACTTACTTAGTTGACTCTCTAAAGATGAACATTTCTCCAGGCTTAGTGACTGTGATGCTTTTGATACTTGGTGAGTAAATTATCTTTTAAAATTTGGACATTTTCTTCTATGATATCAGCCAAATTTTTAACTATGAACTTATCTAAGAGCTTTATGCCATGGTGAACACAGATCTCTTTCTTCCAGGTTGGACCCAAGGAGACTCAGTGACCCAGATGCAAGACCAAGTGACCATTTTAGAAGGGGCTTTGCTGACTATAAACTGCACTTATACAGCCTCAAGATACCCTACTCTTTTCTGGTATGTTCAATACCCTGGAGAAGGTCTACAGCTCCTCCTGAAAGCTGTGAAAGCCAATGATAAGGGCAGCAACAAAGGTTTTGAAGCTACATATGATAAAGAAGCTACCTCCTTCCACTTGGAGAAAGCCTCTGTCCAAGAGTCAGACTCAGCTGTGTACTACTGTGCTCTGGGTGACACAGTGGCAGAAACTGCAGGGGGAGTTGAACACAAATTCTGAGCAGCTGCTGTGTGCCTTCCTCTGGGGTTCACTCTAGTTTCAACACTGTCAATGGTGTGTGCCACATTGTTTCTCTGGTTGATGCCAGATCAAACAAATGTCCAGACCTGAAGAACAATAAGTGGACACACCCCTTCTCAGCTCTTCATCAAAGTGAAGACAAAGGCTCACAGCATTAGTTCCTCATGCAAGACCAAAGTAATTTCAAGATAAAACTAGTCAGACAATGAAGTGGTCTCTTCTCATCCTTTTACACAAAGCCCATATCTCACATGTTTTTCCAGGCCACCCTGGTAGACACTGCTGTGGCTTGTTACACTTTTAGAGAGACAAATGTGCCAGAGGAGGTGGCCTCTGCATAAGGTCTCCCTAACAGAGTATGAAAGGGGAGGTGATAGGAGAACTAGAGGCCTCACCCACCAAGTCTACAAGTGTTTATAGGGAAAGGAGGGAAGAGAAAAACAGAGGAGAGGGACAGACCTCACAGGTGGCAAAAATGTGGAAAAAGAAAGGGACTTTCATCATTCACAGAAAGGGTTTCTTTTTTGGTAAATTAGATTGTGGACACAAACTGATTTTCAAAAGAGAGGAAGGAGCAAGCACGTAATTGAAGAAATGACTCATGTCCAAATGATGAGTAGCCCTGGCCAATTACATAGAACAACCAGTTCTCTAACAAGACTTGATTTTGATAGTTTGCAGTGCCAGAGGAAGATTAAGCAGATATATTTATCCTTCATCCTCATGAAACCCCACTAAAAAGACACTGAAACTAAAAAGAACATAAACCCAAAGGGCAGAGGAGAAGAGATGATTGCAGTGACATCAACAAAATTTTAGAGGGCAAGAAATGTATGGGGAGACAAAACTGGCATTGCAGACCAGGTAAAGGTGACACTTGGGCTTTGTAGGAGAAGCCACCAAGGAGCATTGTTTGTGCTCTGTACTACGGTGGGAAGGTTTAAAAATCAGAAGCACCAATTACCCTCATATCACTGGGAAAGGTAGTGCTCTGTGTGTGTGTTTGTGTTTTGAAGATATTTGAAAGGGAGAGGATGAAAGAGAGGATCTAGTAAGAAAGTGTACAAGTGACAGTGCACCACGCTGTCCACCACAGCCTGCGGAGCAAACAATGTTTACTTCACAAACCCAGCAGAAAATTGCAAATGTCTTTTATGAACTGAGAACAAAATTAAGAAAGACAAAAACATTAAAAAGTCAATTACTCAATATAGGGAAATACTGCATTATTCAAGAAAAGGAGCATAGTCAGAGTACCCTATGTTATTGAAAAAAATTGTCCCCTAGTTTCTCTAACTTATACCATCAATAGTGGGGATGGGAAGAACACCTGTTTCCCCAAACCTTGTGCATTACCACGCTTATTGCCTTCTGCTTATCAGTTAGACTTACTTGTGTATAAATAATTCATATAATTGTGAATCAGATGGAGTTTACATTTCTTGTATATTTTCCTTTATATATCTACCCATTTTACTTTCATTGTCTCTGTCCTTCACATCCCCTTTGCCCCACCTTTCACCTGTTTGCAAACTCTCACACCCTTTTTAAAGACTGTATTTTTTTATATGAAGAGAGTTCTGTTTAACTGTATTCTCACCAGCTTTGGTATTGTTATGTTTTGCTGATTTAAAGATTAAACATAAAATCTTTCTTTAACTACAGTTCAATAAAGTTGAGTGTTTTCCATATTTTTTTATGGAAGAGGAGACGGAATGTACCTTGATAAACAAGAATTTGAGTGGGCTTAGAAGAGATGAGTGTATACATTATAGGTGAAAGAAATTTCATTAAAGTGGATTTTAAAAGTAAAAAAAAAAAAGACTGTATTTTTTAAGAATAGTTTTAGCTTCCTGCAAAATTGAGAGGAGGTTACAGAGATTTCTCACCCACCCCTAAGCTTCCCTCCTTCCCCATTATCAACATCCTCCACCAGAGTGGTACACTTGTTACAGCTAATGAACTGATGAATATTCACACATCAGAGTCACCCAAACTCTGTGGTTTATATTAGGGATCATCTAAGGTGTTTTTTTTGTATGGGTTTGGACAAATGTATAATGATATATATCTACCATTATAGTATAGTACAGGGTATTTGAAAGTATTCTCCCATAAACATCCTTTGTGCTCTACCTATTCATTTCCATTCCCAGCCGAAATCCTGGCACCCACAGTTCTTTCGGCAGTCTCCATGGTTTGCCTTTTCCAGATTGTCATTTCTTTGGAATCATAAGTATGCAAATCTCTTAGATTGACTTCCTTCATTTAGTAACATGCATTTAAGTTTTCTCCAGCTCATTTCTTTTGGCACTTAATAATATTACATTTTCTGGATATGCCACAGTTTATCCATTCATTTCCAGTGAGGCATATTTGTTGCTCTGAAATTTTAGCAATTATAATAAAGATGTTGTAAAAATCCCTGTGCAGATATTGGTGGGACATATGTTTCCAATTACTTTGAATAAATACCAAGGAGAGTGACTGCTGGATTGTATGGAATGAGTATTTAAGAGGCTGCCAAACTGTCTTTCAAAGTGGCTGCCCCCTTTTGCGTTATGCTAGTATGGATTAGAGTTCTTGTTACTCCACATCCTCACTAGCATTTAGTGCAGCTTTGTTTTGCATTTTGCCCCTGTAATAGGTATGTCAGTGGTATCTTATTGTTTTAGTTTGCCTTTCCCTGAGAACATGTGATATAGAATACCTTTTCAAATGCTTACTTGCCATTTGTGTACATTCTTTGGTAAAGTGTTTGTTAAGGTTTTTGGTCCATTTTAATGGGTTGTTTTCTTATTGCTGAATTTTAAAATTTATTTCTAATTTTGGATAATAGGCCCTAATCAGATGTGTCTTTTGCATTATTTCCCTGCCTCTAGTCTATGACTTGTCTTCTCTTTTTCTTGGCATTGTTTTTCACAGAGCACAAGTTTTAAATTTGAATGACATTTAGCTTTCCCATGATTTCTTTCATGGATTTGCTTTTGGTGTTGTGTGTAATGGGTATTGTCAAATGCAAGATCATCTAGGTTTTCTCCTGTGTTATCTTCTTGGAGTTTTATGATTTTTATTTTAGGGATATTAATCCTTTCATGAGGAGTTCTAATGACCCAATGGCCTCTTATTTCAGGTGGACCTACATTGCATTGAGGATTAAGATTCCAACACATGAACTTTAGGGAACATGTTCAATCCATGGTCATATCTCTGACAGATCAGCCATTTCTTTGGGCTACAATATCACCCATCAACGTTTTACAATTATTGCAAAATATAACAAATGCTCACAAAAGTATATAAAAGCTATAAAATGCATATATATTATTTTTGTGTATGTAGAATTCAGATCATAATATCTTTATCAATATTGTCTATAGAGTTGTGTTTCTAGTTCTATATATGTATCAATTTATTTTATGGAATTAGTTTATGCATTTGTAGGGAATGACAATTCCAACTTCTGCAGGCAAGTAGATAAATTGGAAACCCAGGGAACAGTTGATTTTGCAGTTCAGGTTTGAAGACGGTCTGTAGGCAGAATTTCTCTTAAAATCTTCAACTGATAGATGGGGTCCACTCACACCATAAAGAGTAATGTGCTTTACTCAAAGTCTATTAATTTAAATATCCTTTAAGAATGCCATCTCAGTGACATCTAGACAAGTTGTAGAACGAATATTTGGGCACTGTGGCCTAGCCAAGTGGATACATAAAATCAACTGTCACATCTTCTTTATCTCTAGTAATTCTCTTCGGAAAGCCTACTTTGTCTTATGTAAATATAATGTACCAACATTCTTTTGATTCTCAATGGTACATATTTTCCTTTCTTTAGGTATCAATCTCTTTGTGCTCTAAACTTTAAATTTACAATAAATATACCCATATCTACACTTCCACGTGTTCATTGGCTTCCTATTTGACTGAGAAAATAGAAACAATAATTTGGGAGTTTTCAAAAGCTTCAACACTTTCCACTTGCCAGCATCATGCTCAAACACTCTCCCTTGCTTCTCATTAGAATGTAATTGCATGATTCCCAGCACATATTACTGTACTTGACAAACAGTAAACCTTTAAAAAATGAGTTAGTATTAAATGAATGACTGAAATATATCACTGTCACTACTAGAAGAAAAATTACCATTCATTCATTTATTCAGTAAAAATTCATTAGGTACTTATTTCTTTACAGGCCCCACTCTATACACTGAAGATAGAATGGAGACAAAATCCCTTTCCAAAGGAGATTATGTTTTAGCGAAATGCTTAGTTCATGCTATTCACTACCATTGCCTTTACACAAATTATACCTTCTAAATCTTTCAGAAATTGTCAGGTAAGTATTGCCATACCTATCCTCAGATGAGAAAGCAAAAGTTTTACTCTCGTATCCAATATCATATGGGGACAGAATTTAAACTGAGGTCCTCAAATAATGTCTTATTTGCTAAAATACTGTGCTTATGTAGACATGTAGAGGCTGGTATTCCATTTCCTTTTGCAAATAGTGAAGAGGAAACCTGCCAAATATGAATAGTATGTTATTGACTTTTCTAGCATTCACATTTGGAAAACAGATTCCTAGAGACTGATACACAAAGAAAAGCATCTTTTTGTTTTTATTATTCTTGCAGTACTGGGGATTGAATGCAGAGCCTTGAGCATGGTAGGCAAGTGCTTTACTATTGAACTACATGCCCAGCCAATGAAGATCATCTTTAAAATTGGAAGTCCGGTTCTGTGTTGGTTGGGTTGGCTGTTGGGCACCATGTTACTGGGGCTTCTGTCATGACTCTCAAATCATCCCATATAGAGCCACCATGAAACTGTGAGCAGAGAAATGGGCCCTGAATCCTTACATTTAAGTGAGAGCTCTACTATATTATTATGTATTTTATTTTGAAATGTTAGCATTTATATTCAAAATTTATTCTCTAGGTTCAGAAAAATGAAGGGCAAAAGTTGTAAGTTGGTGTGACTGTGTTTGGTTTGTAATAGGGTTCTGATTCACTAAGTAATATTTGGATTAGAATATATTTTGTATTAGAATATATTGTATTTTATATATTTATTTATGTTATAATAACATAAAAGCCATGAGAAAATTAGGCTAGCTCTATTTTTCTAATTTTGGAGGTGGGAAAGCAGATTCAGAGGCCTTACACCTTATCCAAGTCACATGTCTAGTAAGTGAGGAGTCTGCTGTGTACTCATATTCTGACTCCTGCTCATGGGTTCTTGTCATACTGCCCTGCAAGCAGGTCAGGTTAAAGGGCATGTTGATTCCATTACTTAATCAGGCATGGAGGCCTGATCAAAATGTACATCTACAGAACCAATGGCCTGGGTGAAAAAATCTGGATGTTTTGTAAAATAACTAAATGTTGCTAAAATATAATTCTTGTTCAGATAGGAAAATGGGAATGAGAACTAATAACTTAATTAAACACTATCTTCAAATACGATGAATATTGTATGTCATAAAATATTAGTGTTTGTTTTATGAGGCAAGTGTTATTAACTCTAATCTGAAGCTCTGATATGTTTTGACAATTGTCCAAAGTCATATGATTTCCAATTGGAAGAGGTAGTTTTAGAGCCTGTGAAGTACATGTGTTTTTTGAGCATGTCTTAAAGCTTTGTAGGCAACAGGTTTTTCTTTTCTTTCTTTTTTTTTTTTTTTTTTAGCATGTGCCTGATACACCTGGTACAGAGGTGTTCTTAGGAAGAAAATACATAGGATGAGATTCTGGAATAAAATTATTCATGACCACATGGCAGCACAGATCCCTTTATTATGGATTAGTAAGGTGGTGATAATTCATGAAAGATTGCAGCATCAGGATCACTAAATCCGTGGAGTTGCATGGGATTTGGGTGCAGTAGTTGTAGTTTATGTGACCTCTTTAGCATTTGAAAAATATTGTGATGATGGTAATTTATGTGCTATCAAGTCTGTTATTTGTTCTTAGGTGCCACCAGGGAAGAGAGAGAACAAAATAGAATCAGCCAAGACCCTGTGTTTTCCCATCTCTGACCAAAGATGATGTTCAGAAGACAATGGCTAATGCTTCCTGTCTGTCTCCCAAATATTGTGTAAATTCACTTGTGTGCTCAGAACCACAGGAAGTAGGGGATTATGGGAAATATATTTTTCTACAGCAATGGAAGTTTGCTACTATACAAAGAATAAAGTTGAGTTGAAAAGTAAAGTTGATAATAAAATAACTCAGTTTAGAAAAACAAGACACTTTAAACAAAAAAAAACCTTAACCTCCTGCATATAATGTTTTCCTAATCCATAGATTCTTCAAATTTTTTTCATTATATTCAGTGATATTTACTCAGGATCATTATGAATATGTGAGTGGATGAAGTGATTGGAGTCTTAGAGTCAAGTGGTAGGATCATTGTTATTGCAAATGGGAAAACTCGGATGAGAAAATTTGGAGAGAGAATCAGAAGGCAAGGAATCCAGAATTTTTAAAAAGTGCATTAACTGAGAAATGAATCACAGGATAGTACTAGGAGATTTTCACTCTTCAACTTGGTGAAAAACCAAGTTTTTGTTTGATTTATTGAATACTCATTCAGTAGCATTTATTGACTCACTTATTATATACATAGGGTCCATCCTTCGAGCACCTAGAGAAGTCTTAAAGTTTTTAGAACTTTAATAAAGTTTTTAGAACTTTCATGAATAAATAGCAGACATGTTAGTCATGGGCTTAATTTGTACCTTTAGTGTGTGTTCTTCCTTCTCATGTTCAGAACCAATTTTCTGAAAAATTCTAAAGTTTTTAAAGAGGGATTTATATAACATAGAGAGGTTATAATCTGCAGTCAGTTACTGTCTACTTTTACAGAAGTCTATTATAAAACATAATTCTGCTAGTTTCTCTAATTTTATGGTACATTTCATTTAGTACAAGTAAAGATATAATTGACTGGTTTTCCTGGCTGACTCTTGACTAATACGTCTGGATAAAATTGAGAAGCAGAGATTCTGAGCTTTTGAAATCAGGCTGTCTGAATTAATCTATTGTTAGCTGTGAATTAGCTTATGCAATGTTTGTCTTTGATCTGTAAGTTCTACCATATTCCACTGAAACCTTCTATGATTCCTCAATGACGCTCATCATTGTATGAACTCATGCGGCGACACTGTGCTCTTCCAGGGCAACAGAGGGTTTCTGAAACTCAAGGAATAAGGTTGAGTTGAAAAGTAAACGAACTCACAGAAAGGGAAGCTGCTCATTCTATTTGTGCTTAAACTTCAGGAAGACTAAGTTTCACACATGAGCCAAAAGAACTAGGAAAGGAAAAAGACACTGCTTACTAATAGATCTGCCACAGGGGAGCAACAAGAAGAGAGAGAAGTGAGTATGAACCTGAGCAACCTCCAGACCTAACTTTGTGCCCCAATCTAGAGCCCCTTAATATTCTCACCTTATGCAGGACCATGTGGATGCCTTCTCTGAGCTCATGGAGAGTTGAGGTTTACAGGAAGTACATTAAAGAAGGCTTCCATGTCCAAGGATAGACATTGGTAGGGCTTGGCAGAAAAAAGTCATCCTTCTTCTTTCCCAGTTTGTCCCTTGATCATTCAGTTTTCTTGCTCTATTTGAATGGGCAGAAATAACACGAGTAATTGGGTTTTGTTTTTGCCATTGTCACTTCAGTTATGCCGTGAAGGAGAGTGGTTTTAAAGCCCTGTGAGGATCTGAGGCTCCTTCAGTGCTGACACCAGCAGTGCCTCACTGAGACCTTGACTGTCTGCCTTGGTCCGTGTTCCCAAAGGTTATTGTGTAAGCCTGTGCCATGATGAGTGCATAAACATAACCCGAAGATATTTTTTTAAATCTTGAATATTTGGTTTTATACATCAGTGAAAAGATTTACAAATCTGTATTTTAAAGTTAATCACCATGTAACTCATACATGTCACCCTGGCTATGAAATGATTCTCCACAGTGGCAAACCAATCCTGAAAGCTGAGATTGAGCTCATTCTTTGTTCTCTTGAGGGAAATCCATATCTTGTGAGTATTCCATTTTATAATGATTATAATTTTATTGACCTCTATTGGTTAATAATGTTGGGAAGTGGACACATGTAGAGAGCACACTTAAGGAAAATTTCCATGAAAATTTCCTATCAGAATAACAACAGTTTTGAAGACACACAATAAAGAATTTGCCTGATGTGCATAGGTCAATCATATTATCTAGGCATCATTAAAATCCTAGTGCATTCTCTCACTGGTGCCAGATAATTTGTTAAGGATGCAATAACTTTCCTTCTTCACTGAATTTCTTCAATAATAAGAACTATATAGTTTTCAATTTTTTTCTCACAGGGCTACAGATCAAACCCAGGGCCTTGTGCACAATAGGTAAGTACTGCTGAACTACATCCCCACCTATTTTTCAATTTTTAATCAGTAAGTATCTAATAAAAATTTTTCTTTGAAAGACCTTTATTAAATTTTGTCTCTTATAATTGATGTCATAAATATGAAACAATATGTTATTCAAATAGTGGCATTTCCTCAACCGAACAACATTCATTTTTGAATTTAAGAAATATTAGTTAACCATCTGTTAAGTTCCTGATGTTATTCCAGGTGTGGGAATAGTGCAGTTTTAGTTTCTGCCATCCAAAGTCATCTACTGATGACTAAACATGTTGCCATTTCTCTGATGTTATGCAAACAATTGCTCAGATGATTTTTCAGTGGATCATATGGTAGCCACAATGGTTGAAAAAGGGAAGGTAAAATTAAATTCTTCTTAGAAATGACATGGCATGAAGTTTGCAAGGGATCTAATGTGCAGGGTAAAAGTAAGCTTATGAAAAATACTAACTATTCTTAGAATTATGATGGACCATTCGACAGCTAACAGGTGTTTTAAAAAAAAAAAAGCCAGAGAAAGAGCTACAGTATTGACTTGAAAGAACAGATCAACAATCTGCTGAGTTTCCAATCTTACCCATGGGGGGTGGGGTAGGATGGGTGCATCTTCTAACTCTCTCTCTCTCTCTGTTTTACTTCTGAGCTCACATGCATTCTCTCACTGTGACCTGAACCTTTCCGTATACTGTGAATTCAAGATCTGAGGACTGCAGAGGCTCTGAAAATAAACTGTGCCCCAGGACCAATGATTGTACTAGTCTTAATGTTTAGTAAGGAAAATGGCACATAGAGTTTAAAGCCTTTGGTTCTACCATGTTGATGCATAATTTTATCTAAAAGGAGATCATGACCAAGGTAATCTGCATTAAGTTATTATTTTTCTTCTTAGGAGGAAGCAAAGGAGAGTCAGTGACCCAGAGAGAAGGCCAAGTGACATTCTCTGAAGGGACTTACCTGACTATGAAGTGTTCCTTTGAAACCTCACAGTACCCTGCCCTATTCTGGTATGTTCAATACCCTGGAGAAGGTACATAGCTCCTTCTGGAAGCCATGAAGATCAATGAGAAGAGCAGTAACAAAGGTTTTGAAGCCATATACAAGAAAGAAACTTTCTCCTTCCACTTGGAGAAAGCCTCCATCCAAGAGTCAGACTCAGCTGTGTACTACTGATCTCTGAGTGACACAGCGGCAGAAACTACAGAAGGAATGCTAAGCACAAACTCTGAGCAACAACCAGGGACCTGGCTTCTGAGTGTCTGCCTCTAGGATCACTTTGGTTTACGGATCAGCTACTAGTCTACTCTTGTAGTCACCCACTAGGCACTGCTATAAATGTCATCCAGACCAACCTTAAGAACACAGCAGGAGAACACAAAGTAAATTTTCCTCTCATAAGATTCTTCAGAGGTGAGAAATGTCACCACAGTTCCTCAACTGCTCCTAAAACTTGTGATTTTAAGACTGGGATTGTAGCTCAGCGGTAGAGCGCTTGCCTCGCATGCGTGAGGCCCTGGGTTCGATCCTCAGCACCACATACAGAGCAAAAAAATAAAGACATTGTGTCCATCTACAAAAAAAAAAAATTAAAAAAAAAACAAAAAAACTTGTGATTTTAAAAGCATAAAACCTCAAGGTGAATGAAATGATCTATATATTTATTATTGCATGTAATTTTGTCACTTGAGCTTGTCTCAGGTCATGCAGGAAATTACTGTTTAGAGACACAGGTGTGGATTCTGAAGGTATAAATGCTAATGTCTCTATGAGAAGCTGATGATATCTGAGGGAAGTTTCAGCTCAAGAAACAGTAAATTCTTAAAGAAAAAAAATATGAGCAAAGAAGGGGGAGTAGGGAGTCCCACTGAATGATTTTTAGTTTTCTTGGGGGAATGTACATGCATACATACACTGGGAGTTCTCCAAAAAGGATTATTCATGACCAAAAACTGTAGAGATACCTCTTTCCATAATTTTTCAATAAGCTGCATTTCTATAAGCAAGATAGTATCTGAGATAGATAGGAAGTGTTCAGAATCTGGAGTATGAACATTCTAACAACATGAAATTCTTTCACAGTAGGTTTGTGGGAACACCAGCTTCTCAATGTCTTTGCATCATTTCTCCCACAGAAGGGGAGGAGTAGCTAAATGGAGTGGGAGGTGGTGGCCAGGGGTATGAGAGAAGAAGGATGGCAAAGAAGAGGAATCTTTGGATTTAATTGCAGATAACTTGGTATCTTTGCAAATATTGGAGATTGTCTTTTGTCTGTCATAGATACTTAATGTATACCATTTTACTGTCCCATTACGAATGACTTTTGCTTGTGGGAGAGTGAGAGGATGATGTCCATTATTCTCTGTTTCAGGGTTTGCAGAAGAATGCTACTTGTTAGATTACTGATGTTGTCATTGAAGGAATATTGTCATAAATCTTTCATTTTTCATCATTATTCTCATATTAATTAGTTGATCTAATAACTACTCACATAACAGAAATAATTTATGTACACAGGATAAAACAGCTTCAAATGGTTCAAATAATATATAGAAAAGACTAATTTTTTGTGAAGTATGGCAGATTGAACATGTGTGACTTCTGTCTCTCTGAAAACTCTAATAAGAGAGCATTTAAAGAGGCAAAATTCCGTGACCACAAAGACAGTGGAAAAGATGAACATAGCAGGTGATATGCCAGAAATATATGAAAAGTTGAAGCAAAAATATAAATATAAAAGACTTCAAACTGCTGAGAAATGTGAAACCAAACCTTGCAGAAAGGGAATCCAGGAAGCAGCCTTCCAGGTACACTATTATGCTTGGCTTAGGAACAGGAGGTAACTGTGACTTTATTTTTAAATACTAGGAGATGATGCCTGGAGAGGTGTCTGGTCTTAAAACTGGAGAACTGCTTAAAGGACTTTATAAGTAGCACTTCAACCACCATACCCTTCACCACCTTCTATAACAATAACTCCCACTAATCAACTATAACAAAAGAGCATATATTTATTCTCTGGAAATAGCCTCTGGTTTTTGGTATACAAAATAAATCTATTTGGGGTAACACCAATAAATCTGGGGTAGGGTGAAGTGGCAAGTTGAAAATAGGTGAACTTCATACACTTTTGTATTCTGAGTGTGAGAACTTTGGCTTTTCTTACATTCAGCTTTTATTTGGCTTTCACTAAATGAATGTGTGGCAAGAGAGTTATTAGAGTATTTCTTTCTTTAAAACTGGTGACAGTCCCAGCTACTTGGGAGACAGAGGCAGGAGGACTGTGAGTTTGAGTCCAGCTTGCAAAACTTATGAGACCCTTTCTCAAGATAAAAGTGAAAAGATCTGGGGATGTAGGTCAGTTCTAGAGTCTCACCTGTGCCCTGCACAGGGAGGGAATAAGTACCCTTTGGAGTTGTGGGCCAGCTGGAAATAAAAGTCTGAACAAATAGTATTCAGGAATAAAAACAAAGGACAAGAAATATATTGAAAGTGAGGGCTTTATAGGTAGAAAAGACCAGATGGGTCTGATTCTAACAAAGGGAAAATGCCTGTGAGTGCTTTATTTATAGTAAAACACACCAAAGGAATTTATTGTGAGGAGGGATCTTCAAGGTAAATAAGAAGCAAGGGGGTTCCCTGTGGTAGATTGGGCCTACATGAGGCCTGAGACCACCCCCAGTTCTGCACCAGAGTCCCTGTTGACTGGCAGGAGCACATGACAAGGCCCAGGATCACCTTCGGGGACCTCTGTGGGATCCCAGCCAAGGCCAAGCCCAAGACTGCTACCTGCCAATCTGCCGACCCACAGGGGAACCCAGACCTAGGTGAAGGACTGCCTTCGGGGACCCCTGTGGCTGAGGCCTGGGACCACATCCAGTTCAGCACCAGAGCCCCTGCCAATCTACAGGAGCCCAGGCCCAGGCCCAGACCACCACCTGGGACTACTGAAGGAGTCCGGCCAAGATCAGGCCTAGGACTGCCCTCATAGGCCTTTGTGAGAGCTCAGGCCCAGGACTGCCCCTGCATAGAGTGGGGATCCATGCTGTTGCTCCCATCCTGTATCCATCTTGTACACTGCAGCCATCCTCATATAGTTCTTTCCATGTAGTATCCTCTACCTTGGGACAATAGACAGGACCTGGAGGTAGTGGCCTGCCAAAGTGCTATATCTCCGATCAATCAGACCAAAGCCATTGTAACTCTCACTCTTTTAGCCTCATCTCTGAAAGTGTTTGCATCCATCTTGGGCCACTTCCACAACCATCTTGAGTTACATCCACTACCACTGCTACCATCTTTAGTGGCAGTAGTGTCCATCTGGTGACACCTGCTGGGGACTGGAAGTGAATTCCAAGGTGAGATATAGGTAATCTCTAGTGTCACTACAAGATTATAGGATAGAAACTGCAATACCTCAGATCAGCATTGCAAGAAAGGAAGATATATAATGAACATGAAAAAACAAAGGAAGAAAGTGCCCCAAATAAACCAACATACTACAATAATAGAATCCATTGACAGCACAGTTGATGAAATGTCAGAGAAAGAATTCAGAATGTATGTAATTAAAATGATCTGTGAATTAAAGAATGACTTAAGCAAGCAAATACAGGCAAAAATTGATCACTCTAATGAAGAGTTAATAGAGCAAATAAAGGCAACCATCAATAATACCAACAAAGAGATAAAGGAGCAAATACAGGTAGCAAAAGATCACTTCAAGAAAGAACTAGAGATTGTGAAAAAAAAATCATAAATTCTTGAAATGAAGGAAACAATAAACCAAATAAAAAACTCTTACAGGACAATAAACAAGAAACCAAATAAAAAATTGGCTTACAGGATACCAAATGTACAAAATTACAACAGATCTACACCAAGACACATTATAATGAAAATACCCCAAATACAGAATAAGGATAGAATTTTAAAGGCTGCAAGAGAGAGGAATCAGATTACATATAGGGAGAGACCAATTTGGATCTCAGCATATTATTCAACCTAGACCCTAAAGGCTAGGAGATCATGGAACAACATTTACTAAGCTCTGAAAGAAAATGAATGCCAATCAAGAATCTTATATCCAGAAAAATTAAGCTTCAAATTTGATGATGAAATAAAAATCTTCCATGACAAACAAAAGTTAAAAGAATTTACAGCAAGAAAGCCTGCACTACAGAGCATTCTCAGCAAAATATTCCATGAGGAGGAAATGATAACCAACAATGAAAATCTAGAGGAAAGAGAGGAACTACACTAAAGGAAAGGCCAATCAAAGGAAAAACCAAGTCAAGTTAAAAACAAAAAATAAACCAAAATGACCAAGATTAAAAACTGTATTTCAATAATAACTCTGAATGTGAATGGCCTAAACTCTTCAATTAAAAGATATAGACTAACAGAATGGATTAAAAAAAAAAGACCCCAAAATATGCTGCCTTCAAAAGACTCATCTCACAGGAAAAGACATTCACAGCCTGAAAGTGAAAGGGTGGGAAAAAATGCATCACTCACATGGACTGTGTAAACAAGCAGGATTTTCCATACTCATATCAGATAAAGGGGACTTCAAACCAAAGTTAATGAAAAGAGATAAAGAAGGACATTTCATATTTCTTAAGGGAATCATACATCTTGTTGAAAATATACAAAGAGAGGAATGAAATCATAAATATCTATGCCCCAAACAAGGGAGCATCTACGTATACCAAACAAACCCTTCTCAACTACAAGAATCAAATAGACCATAACACAATAATACTTGGTGATTTTAACATAACTGTCTCACAATTGAAGAATGTTTTTCCTGGAATGTTTTTCCCTGCTGGTCATGTGGATGCCCTTTGCTTGCCTTTGTCTCTGCTCCTAGGGAAACATGGCACATGTGAATAAATTACTCAGTTTAGGGCCGTGTTATGTTTCATAGCAAATAAAAACTACACTTTGAGTGTTCATCAACAGAGAAAGGGGTGTATAAACTAAACATGGCATGATGTGGTGAGACAGTAGAAGAATTTATCCGTGATAATGTAATAAGACCTACAGGATTTATCGTTGAGTTTATAAAGCAAGTTACAGAAAGCTATGCACAGACATAATTTTGTATCAAGTAAGAACTATAAATGAAATACTATATATTGACTGTTGTTTCACATATGTGGAATATGCTTGTAAATTTATAGCAAAACACCTGAGAACTTTTTCTGCAAATTGAAAGATGAGGGAAGAGTTGAAGTGACGAGTGGTGAAAGGGCCAGGATTGTAGGGGAATTCAGAGGGGGTTTTGGTCCATGTGTAGTGTTTTAGTACTTCAATAATTCATATATTCATGAATTTTATGCTATTAAAACTAATAAAAAGTCATCAAAGCCATGAAAAAGTGCTATCCATATTCTTGTCTATCCTTTTCATAACAAGGCAGGAGAAGGAGGAGAAAATGTTCACCTTCTTCAGAAGGTTTGTCTGACCATCCATATGTAAGTGCTCTCCTGCCTCTGGGGTCATGCACCTTCACTTCATGCTCCTCTCAGGGCCCTACTCTGATTTCATTAGAGATCTGTGTATTTGTCTTTTCCAATGGATTATAAACTAGTATCTTGTCTCCTCTTATCTTTTCAACTTCCAATAAAACTTCAATAAATGCTTGTAGATTTATTTTGAACTAAATTAGAGGAGATCTAATCAACAGCACAGGATAATAACTGCTAACTTATTTTAATAAAATATAACATCCATAAATGGCATTTAACAAAAGTGGCCCTGGTTTTTTTTGTGGTGCTGGAGATTGAAGCCAGAGCCTTGTGCTGTGTGTTCTACCACTGAGCTACACCCCAAGTCCTAGATGTGGTTCATTTTTTAACTCCCATTGAATCTAGAAGGTAGTTTTGTTCTCTGACCATCTGTGTTTCCTGAACCCGGGAACATGCAATGAGTGGGGCTGGGTGAGTGATTGCTGAGGACTTGGTTGGTCTTTAAAGACCCATGTTGATGGTTCTGTCCACCAGGGGGCACTCAGGCTGCAGGAGGAATGACTTCTGAGGATCCCAGAGTGTGAATAGTTCAAGACAGGAGACAGAGAAGGTGAGCCAGACAGATCCCAGACAGCAAGGGTAATATTGCTGTAAGTTCATCTCAGGTCTTCAGCTCCGCCATTCTATATAAATCCCCAGAAAGCTGAAGCCCATATTCTTAGGAGCCCATATGTTTATAAATCCATCATAGGCACATCCTATTTTTCTTTTAATTGACTGAACTGTTGGGAACATTTTCAATGCAGATGATGATCTGTTGACTTCAAAAAATTGTTTTTACTTCTTAATAATCATTGCATATTATCAAATAGTTTTCCTTTATCAAAATTTTAATATAACTGATTTTTCAAAAATCTCTGTCAATCTATATAACTTAGGAAGTGGGCTTACTCTCTTTGTGATTCTTCAGTGTTCCACTTCATCCAGTTGAGACATTGCTCTTCCTCTAAAGTATTATCTTTCTCCTCACATAAAGCTCTTTGAAATAGACTATTAAGAAGAATACACCCTTTTATCTTTATTCACCTAAAATGTCATCCCCTCTCCCCTGCACTGTTCTCACACAATTCTGGAGCCACCACTGCAGTCTCACAGGGCCACTGTGGGTGGAGTTCCTTGTTGGGGGGAAGGACAGAGCTCAGATGTGACTGGTGCTCAGTGAGTCAGGTGGAAACTGTTGCCTGGAAGAACAGGCTTGTCTGGCCCAAGACCTGACACCTGCAGAGTAGAGAGAAGACCCCCAGCAACCAGGCCAGCAGCCATGCAGGGGAGACTGGGGGCTGTGCTGGGGCTTCTGTGGGCGCAGGTTTGCTGTGAGTTGGGTTCATCCCTGATGGGGCTGGGGGTGTTCTAGGGCTGCCAGTGTGAGGGAGGGCAGGGAGAGCTGGCACAAAGCCCCTTCCCTGTCCTCCATCTTCAGGGGTGTTTCCTGGGATATTCTACAGGTTTGTAAACTGGTCATTGATTCCCCAGTGACCTCATCTGTGTTTGCTTTTCTCCTTCCAAGCAGGGGTGAGAGGGCAGCAGGTGGAGCAGAGTCCTTCAGTCCTGATGCTCCAGGAAGGAACCAGCCCTACTCTGAGGTGCAATTTTTCCAGCACCATTTACAGTGTGCAGTGGTTCCGACAGAATCCTGGGGGTGGCCTCATCAATCTGTTTTACTTGACTTCAGGGACAAAGCAGGAGGGAAGGTTAAAGGCAACAGTGGATTTTCAGGAGCGCTACAGCACCCTGCACATCTCGACCTCCCAGCTGGAAGACTCAGCCACCTACCTCTGTGCAGCAGAGGCACAATGCTCCCAGGGGACCTGCAGCCTGTCCCCAAACTGCAGCTGCACCTGCAGCCACAGCCTCTGCGGGACTCACCCAGCAGCATCTGCACAACTGTGGGTGTCCTGATTCATGTCATAATGCTGTTACCTCTGCTAACAAGAGACATCTCAGCGCTGTCATGCCACTTGGGTTGGGCCCTTTTTCTCTTAAAAATCCTTTTCATGGAAAAAGATTCTTTTATGGAATCACTAGAGCCTCTGAGAACAATGCCACGGTCCAAGAACTTTTAAAACAGATTCCCTGGCAAAATATATAAATTACATATACATTATTGTGTTGAAAAAGCTTGGAAAAAAGATTGTTCACAAGTAGAAAAGAAATGGTTCAGTGTTCTGGTTGATTGCACTTATTCAATTTTCCAGGAAAAAAATGAGAGCATGTGGGATATATATGAAATAATCTGCTGTGCTTGTGCTTCTCACAAGCAAACCCAAAGTTTAAAAGTGAATGTGGAGCAATTACAATGGGAATCTAATTACACCTCACTGCCTTTCATGTGAATATAGGGGCTTGATTAGGAAGTGGTGGGAGCCTGAGATGAAGAGGCAGACAGCTGGGCAACTCCAGTGACTCTGGGAGTAAGACTAGCTTCCTGTGCATATGACCTGTACAGTTTCATAGTGTCTGGCACTCAGAAAGGGCCTGGAGCTTGATTTGACACTGTGCTATCTCTTTCTTGAAATTTGTAATAATTGTGTTTTTGAACTTGTGTTTTGGAAGTGAGATCTTATAAGAGGCTGGCGCATGTGCATGAGCAGAGGAGACACAGAGCTTTGGGACAGGAGCACACAGATGATCAGGCTCAAGGTCACAGTGGTGGCTTATGAGCTGGCAGATGTTTGACCCATTCTAAGTGCAGGTGCATGCTCTCTGGTGCTCTGTGGTGCTTCAAAATGTTTGGCAATCAACGTTGCTAGTAAATCTTTACAAAATGAAAGCCTGTATGTGAACATTGCAATAAAGCAGAGTTTTTAGAATCCTTTGAAAAGTTTAGAATCTTTCTAGCTGGGTGTAGTGATGCACACATGTAATCCCAGAGGCTTGGGAGGCTGAGGCAGGAGGATAGAGAGTGCAAAGCCAGCCTCAGCGAAAGCAACTCGGTGAGATCCTGTCTCTAAAAACAAACAAACAAAAAAACCATATTTAAATAGTAGGGCTGGGGTTGTGGCTCAGTGGGCGAATTCCCCTGAGTTCAATCCCTGGTACTCCCCCCCCTCCAAAAAAAGTTTAGAAGTTTTCTAACTACTCATTTGCAGAACAAATATCCACAGGGTCAGAAATTGGAATCAAATGTAAAGATAGCAGCCTGATGGAGAAGAGCCCTATTTTCAAATGAACCAATTATTAAGATTCAGTGATAGAATGCTTAAGGAAGCATTCTGAATTATATACAAATCATAAAGCTATATTTCATTTATTAGACTTTCACAAGTTACAGAAAATGTTAGAGTAAACATTAAAATGCTGATTATAAATTTACATTTAAAATTAAATTCAGAGCTGAGCGTGGTGGCGCATGCCTATAATCCCAGCACGTTGGGAGGCTGAGACAGGAGAATCGCGAGTTCAAAGCCAGCCTCAGCAATGGCAAGACACTAAGCAACTCAGTGAGACCCTGTCTCTACATAAAACACAAAATAGGCCTGAGGATGTGGCTCAGTGGTCAAGTGCCCCCGAGTTCAATCCCGGCACCAAAAAATAAATAAATAAATAAATAAATAAATTCAGACTCTATGAAACTGATTTGTATGAGGAGTTAAGTCACACAAAAAGTGTTCTAAGAGAAACATCATCCATAAGTTTACTAAGATTTATATTTCAATAATTTATCAGATGTTTTTGCTAACATCGTCATAGCATATAAAATATCTTTAAAGCCCCTGTTATCTATTGTGTCATTTCTCCAAATTAGAAATTATCAGAAATTCAGTTTGCAATCTTGCATTTACCAAGAGTATCTGACATCACTTGCAATTACAGTGCTTGATAATGAAGTTGCTAAAAGATTAAAATTAGAAAATCTAGTAAATTAAATTGACTAAGTGCAAGCCAGAAAAATCTTGTGACTAAGCAAGATGTCATGTTCCAAAGTAATTTAGTTATTTTTATATAAACTTATGATACTATTTTGTTTTGCATTTTATCAGGATTATGTTGTTACTCCTGTATCACTATAAGTTCTATTTTCTTTTGCAAGTAATGTCATATTTTATAAAGAGAGCTCTGAATTATATTGCTTAATGGCATTTTTTCTGGGTTTGAAAAATAGACCCCGAATTTTCGTTTTGTGCTGGGTCCCCCAAATGTTACGGACAGTCCTAGTTGGGAATCTTGAACCCTGAACCAATTACTTTAAAGGAGGGTGGTTGAAGCCAGAAAGCAATTAGGATGTTTGAGAAAGTGTCTTTTGCTTTGCAGATTCGTTGCTCATCCATCTCTCCCTGGTTCTGCAGTTTGCTCAAGTGTTTGTGTGTGTTTCCTTCAAGAGTGACATGATACATTGCAGATATAAATATAAGAAATAAATCTTCACAAAAGAGCATCCTGTTCACTCATGGATGATTGATGGAATCACACTCATATCACTGCCTGTGATGATCTGTGTACTTAGGGTCCCATTCTATTCCATTTTACTGTGGATGTAGTCTCTCCTTTATCCTCAGCCAGCACTTACGTTGTAGGAAGAATGAAAACCCAGAGAGGAATTCATCTCTTCAGAAGCCCAAGAACTGGTCAGGGTAATCTCAGACACAGAAAGTCTCATGTGAACGTGAAAATGATCTTGGAGTTCCATGGTGCAGGACAATTTCTCTCCACTCTCATGCCATCCCATGTTTCACATGACCCATTCTCCAGAAACATTTTCTCTGCCATATTGTGCAAAGGAATTTCACAGCTAGAAGAATTCTTAGAAATCCTTTAGTCCCATCTCATTTTACAAGGGCAGAAACTATATGCAACATGCCAGTATAACGCAATCATCTAGCACATGAGTGGGAATATTTCCTCACTTCCTCTGTTAATTCTGCCTGCAGCCTCATTCCTGTAGGAACATATTGCTGAACAGAGAGAAACTGCCTCACACAAGTCCAGCCACTTGGAGCTCTACAGTGTGTTTGGGAAAACCTTGGTCCAATCTGTTTGATAGCCAGAACAGAACTCTAATTTCTGAAAATGTTTGGTACTTTAGTCAGGAAAGGAGTCTCAGGTTAAGCCACAGTTATTCTGCCTACAAATCAGTTCACCAATCACTGGCTGTTATAGGAGTGAGACAAGTAAGGGGCCATCCTCAACACCCAGATCATCTCTAAGACATTTCCTAGAAGTGGCCATTTATGGTAATTATGCCAGGTGGCCATCCCTTCAAGGAAGGATACCAGCATCACCAGCACCACTCCACTATTGGCAGTAAAAATGGTCAGTGAAATTGAGACACTAAGGGGAACATTTCCTTCCCACAATTGAGAGTCTGTGAAGGTGCTAGAAAAATTCTTTTCTTGGAATGCCACAACTGAGAAGGGCAAACAAAACCTAAAGTGTCTGTATCCAAGAAAGAAGTTTGCCCAGTGAAGAATTCAGAATATGGAAAGTGAATAACAGAAAAGAAGAACCTTAGAATGGAGAAATTCCACATATGTGCAAACGTGTATTTTGTATGTGCACACATGTGTTCACATATAGAGTTGAGGGATGTCATCACAGCTATCCTCAAATCTATAAGTGTATATGGTGTGACTGAGGGATTGGATTTATTCTCTATACCTCTGGTACCTATCACAGGGAAGGGGCCTTCACTTCTGGAAATGAAATTGTCTTTGTTTGGCAGAATTCACTTTTCATGGTTAGTTTTTTAAGGTTGGTTTCCCTATTTGTACAATCCCTTATAGCACACAGAGGCAATAATGAGGCTTCATTGGTTTATTCTTATAGAAGTGATCAGAAAATACCAATAAATTAAAGTAGGTGAAAAGGATTTTGGGCAGAGGGTGAGAATCTTTGAACTTTATAGGACTGTTTTTTGGGAAAGACCATTGTAGTAGAGTTTGAGAGAAAGCTTGTGGTCAAGATTGGAGTTCATGCCTCTTTACTTTTTATCACAGCTATCCTTACTGAAGGAAGAAGATACTACAGTTGGATTATTGGTACTGTCCATTATCTAGTATTGGAAAGTCATGGGTAAGTCTAGGTTTGGAGGAATACTGTCTGAGATAACATGCATTCTAAATATCTAGTGGTTCTCTCTTATTATAATATTTGACTTACATGTTCCTTTTAGGAAGAGTTTTTTTCTGTGACAGGCAATTCTTGAAGGTAGATTGGGCTGAAAAGGGAGGTATTTTTTCATCTTTCTTTATGAGAGTGAAGCATGGTGCTATCTTGATTTCAAGCATGTTACCTCAATTTACCAATAGCATCTAACTCTTTCTAATTTATTAATGATGACTCAGTAGTGTGCACAAATATCAACCTTGGTCTCTACATACTCCCTCTGCATTTGATCTCTGATCTGAGACCTATTTTATTAGACCTATTGCTGCTTTTATGTGTCTGAGCTCCTCATGGGGAAGACATCATTCAACCAAAGTTCAGTAGTTAGAGGTGTGACCATGAGGTGGCAGTCTATCCCAGCTGATGCGAAATAGTTGGAGGGTATCTTGCGGTGGATTCTGAATCAACAGGCTTAGGGTAGAAGCAGAACCTTTTTCTTATCGGCTGGGTGGAGAAGAGGAGTGTAATTGTTAGAGGGAAAAGGTACAACCTGATAGTAGAAGTGGGTCTCCTGGCTGGAGATCTCAAGTATATGATTGATCCTAAAGGGAAGAACAATAAAGATGTGGATTCATCCATTATTCATGTTCTTGTGGCTGCAGCTATACTGTAAGTTGAGGGGTTTGTGGAGACAGAATTTGTTAGTGGATGTTCTTTAAATGTCCATTGAGAAGACTGGATTAGAATGAATGAGAATGTTTTGATGGCTGATTGTTGCTCAATAGATTTCCCCCTCCTTTATTTTTTCTTGTAAGTTAAGATGTAGAATATGATGTTTTGATATACAATATACATAGTGATAATGAAAGGTGGTTGAAGAAATGCTCAGGGAAAAGTCTGGTGGAGGGGACATGAGCTCCATGCCGCAGTGTATATTAAGGAATGTTCTTTAAATGTCCAGGGAGAAGACCTGTTTTATTCAGGTCTTCTCTAGTTGCTGTAAAAAACTGATAATTATGAAAAGTAATCTCATGCCAACATCATCTTTTTTTTTTCTTTTATTTCCCAGGGGTGAGCCGAGGAGAGAAGGTGGAGCAGCACCCTCCTACCCTGATTGTGCGAGAAGGAGACAGCGCTGTTATCAACTGTACTTATTCAAACAGTGCCTCTTCCTACTTCCCTTGGTATAAGCAAGAAGCTGGAAAAGGTCCCCAGATCATTATAGACATTCGTTCAAGTAAGCAGCAAAACCAAGTACAAAGACTCATTGTTGTATTGGATAAGAGAGCCAGACACTTCTCCCTGAACATCACAGCCACCCAACCTGGAGACTCAGCTGTCTACTTCTGTGCAGCTGATGCACGATGCTTCCCAGACACCTGCAGCCTGTACTTAAACCTGCCACTGGGCTGAGCCCCACCTGCTTCCTTTGCCACAGACTTTCCAGTATAACATTTGCCAAATTGTTTGTTTGCAAGTGGAATCTAGCACTTTAACATTAAAAGCACATAATAAGAAGGCTAGGTTCAAGATGATGTAGAATGGGTTGAAAATTTGGGTAGCTGATTGTGGTTTAATAGATGATTTTTCAACTTTTTTTCTTTCTTTTTAATTCTTTGGTACTGGAGATCAAACCCAGGACCTTGCACATGCTAGGCAAGCACTTGTCACTGAGCTACATCCTCAGCCCTCAACTTAATTTTTTATTATATATAGTTTAGGTGTAGAATATGATGTTCTGAATATGTATATATAGAGAAATTAAGCAGCCAGATGAAGCCTCATGCCCTCTCTGGGGGTCCCCAGATTTGAGCATCTCCACATGTTCAGAAATCTTAAGTGCTGTGCTTATTGGATTCTTCACTGGAATTAGTTAATAATGCTTTCTCTTGAAATCCAGACTTTAAGGAGGAGTTTACAACTGTTATTCAGATTTCTCCATTCAGATAACCCTTAAGTATCAATGTCATAATCAAGCATGGGCTTTTGACCCTTTAGAAAACTTTACTTGTTATTTTTTTTCTGATTATAAAATATGATATCCCAAATGTAGAAAATATGTAAAATACAGAAATATGAAAGTGTTTATTATGTGCCCAATCTGTTGCTAATATTTGGTAAAGGGATACAAAGAACTAGATATGTAGCATCAACAAAAAATATCTAGAGATCTCATGTACAATATAAAGACTATAGTTAACAAAATTATACTGTTAAAATTTTTGTATTTAAATAGGCAATTTTAAGCTATTCTTTTTGTCAGAAGCCCAAAAAAGTAATTTGTATAAGATGATAGATATGTTAATTTGCTTCACTATATAATTTCTGTACTATCTATGTATGTCTTCTAACAGCTTGTTGTAAACCTCAAATATACATAGCAAAATTTCCTAAAAAATAGCATTTGTTTCAATTTTTCTTTCTTAATAAAGCTCCATTATTTTAAGATAGCTAAATTAATTCCAGCATATTTAGTTTTTATTACTATCTTATCTTTCTGGTGCATGTGAGGAAATTGTCATATGTGTTAATCCTCCACTGTACTCAACTCTCATTGGCGGATTGCAGAGGGAGTTTGCACTGTAAAGTGAATTAAAGATCGCTAAATGCAAATCTCTCTGCAAAATCCTTATGATTTGACAGAATCAACATTACTATTACCAGATTCTTCTTTAAAACTTTTATCTCTTAATGTTGTAGATAAATTCATGAAAATGAGGAAGTCGTGTAAACAATCATTCACCTAATTTTCCCTCCTCTGCCCCAGGGTCGTCTTATTTCAAGAGCTCTCATATTTTTCCTAAGGTGTATGTAAGTGGTAGCCGGTGTCATGAGAATGATTCCTCTTGGCTGAATTAGTAGTTATTTATCAGCTAATTGGCTCATTGTTAAATTATGTTTAAAACATCTGAACAGGAATAGTCAGTATTATTCAATCTTCAACTGGCTTTTCTTATTTTCCTCAATGTACCACTAGCCTCTGTCCTAGAGAAGCAAATTGACTCTTAATTGGACCATTTTCCCCAAGTGTGGTATTGCAGTGAGAGGGGAGAATGGCTTATATGTTATTGTCTAGTTTCATGGTTATAAGAGAGGTGTAATTATCATAGGCTCCACTGCTGTGTCTTATTAAGGAGACTGTTTTTCTCCCCCCCCAAAGGAAGAAAAATCTCCAGCCAGATTATGCAGGGTCAGAACCCAGTTATCTCTAATCCAGACACATTTAAACTTTTGGCCCTCACCCAAAATTTTGGCACTTACAAAAAGGTGTAGATTTTTTCCTTTTGCCTCTTTAAGAAACACGGTTGCTTAAAACAACAAAAATTATTTTTGTCTCATGGTCTGGAGGCCTGAAGTTGAAATCAGTTTCTCTGGGCTGGAATCAAGGTGTCAGGCAGAGGCTGTAGGGAGAATCTGCTCCTGCCCTCTCCCAGCTCTCATGGCTGCCAGCATTTCTGGGCTTGTGGCTGCCTCCTTCAGTCTCAGCCTCCACAGACACCCTGACATCTCTCTCCTGTTACCAAGTCTTTCTCTCTCAAGTGCACTTGAGATTACTTTTAAAGCTCATGTAATGCAAGATACTTTTCCCATGCCAAGATTTAACTTAATTTTATGTGTATAAGAAAACAGGAATCCAGGGGTCAGGGCTTGAATTTTTTTGGTTGCTGTTATTTTGCCCCCCTGCCCACAGTTGATATAACTGGGCTTTTCTTTCTTGTTGAGAAAATAATAAATATATTAGGCAGAGTCCAATCAGAAAAACAGAAACCACATCCATTATTTTCTTTTCTCAGTGTTTTAAATTTTACTTTTAAATTATTATATAGAAAAATTAATACTCTCATTTGTACAGATCTGTGAGTTTTTGGGTTTTTTTGGTGGTGTTGAGGATTAAATCCGGGGCCTTGCGCATGCTAGGCAAGCACTCTATCAATTGAGCTATATATCCCCAACCCTATCTGTGAATTTTGAATTCTAATACATTATACTGGTTCATGTAACCATTATACAATCATGATAAAGAACAATTTCATCACATTAAAAATTCTCCTGTGCTCTTATGGGAATTGTGCCTGCCCAATCCTAAGCCCTTTAAAACTTTAGTCTGTGTTCCTTTCTATATTTATCTTTTTAGGATTATCATGTGAGGGAAACCACACAGCATACAAGCATTTGAGAAGTCAGAATCTTGCCTAGAGAAAACACATGCCATTGGGCACACACGTGACCTCCATCAGCCCCACCCTCAGGTTTTCCTACAACTGAATGTTTTAACATTTTATTCTATTTTATTAAAACAAACATAATTTTAAATGTTTAGATTTTTTTTGATATTTGATTTCTAGTTCTGTACAACATTTTGGTAATTGGTAATGGAGAGATTTTTTTTTGAAGGTTATACCAAATCCTATGATCAGGTTGTCATGCTGTGTATGTAAATTTAACTGCACCAACTCTTTCTTAAATTTTTTTCAGTAGGTATTTTTCTAACATGTAAAGCCTAATTTTATTGATAAAAATTCACTTTATACTGAGGGTACAACATTTTATGGATATTTATGACATTAAAATATTATAATGTCCATGATATTATATGGATATTCTTGGCATTGAATATCTCATACAACAATTATTTGTGCTTGTTACATAAATGATGGATTTGCAGAGCTGAAATATGGCATTAGTATGGCTATTGCCTCAAGTAAAGCCTACTCCTAGGCAAGTTTATTATATTAGTAGGAGAAAAAAAGTAGAATAAATTAGAAATATATAGCATTCTATAATTAAAATGAGAAAATACCCCTAAAAGGATAAAAACAAAGTATTATAAAAGAGAATATGACTGCCAATAGTTCCAGTCATCTGGAGAATTCTGTTCTGGTAGTCATGGATACACTATTTTATGCAAAGACATGTTTGCTTTAATGATTCTTGGTCAGTGCTCATCTTCCATAGACTCTCAGCTTCTGGAGACTCTTGGGATAAGACAATTAATAAGATAGTTAATGTGAATAACAAAGATCCTGCCATTTAACTATGGTTGTCATACTAGTTGGTAAAATGCAATAAAAGATAAATCCCTTGTGCTTTATTTGCCAAGCCAGTAGTCATTAGAATCCAATAAAATCACTTGCATAACATTCAGAGGAAGTATTTCTTTAGCATTGCTTTAAGAATATGAGGTCATATGGTTTAGGTCATGTAAAGGCTGATTAATATGAAAGGCCCCGTAAGGCAACCTGTTGGCATGTTGATGAAAGGATGGAGTACCATGAGTTTATTTATCTAGCTCAGTTTGTAGAAGAATAGGATGTGTGTAATTTGGGAATTACCTGTACCTGCTGATGATCCGTTCATAGATGACATACAACTTTGCGAGGAGGAAAAATGCAGGTCCATGAAAGCTAAAGGAAAAATGTATTACCAATGCTGGGTGGGTTAAAACGTGTCTGCTATGCTAATTATTTTTGGTTTTAATGTCTCATTTTTTTTGTTCCACATTTTCAGAGGATAGGGAGGTGATGATGATAAGAAATTTCTCAGTAAGGGTAAAACCTTACATAACAAAAAACAAAGGAAGGAAAAACAAAATCACAATGATTTTTAGTCATTGTGAGTGGCTTTCTGATAGGACAGTGCCTTAATCCATGACAGCAATAAAAATAAAATGATATATATCATGCAGGAAATGGAATTTTATAAAATGCTTTGGAAAATATTTAAATGAATAGTACTCTTGTTAATATCTCATCTTCACAGTTTTTATGGGATTTTGTTGACTGCAGGAAATTCATAAACTGACCATATTCCCTGCTATGCTAGAAAAGTTTTTCTATAAAGGTGCATTTATTGTTGCAGCCAATATGACCCTGCTGTGATGGGTTACCTCTGGAGACCTTAGCAAGTGTTCACTGGAGGTCATTTGGCTCCTCCAGGAGTCCTTTCTGGCTTTGGTAATATTTTGTTCTCATTGGCCAAACTAATCAGTCACTTGTAGTGTTTCTTTGCACAATGGGGAACTAATTTTTTGCATTTAAAAAGGACTTGTGGAATTTTCAGTGGGACTTTAGCCAGAAAGGAATGTTTAATTTAGCATGATCATCTGTTCAAGCATCATCCCCTCCCAAGTTTCTGTAGTGTCTCTTATACTGGGGACCTTTGTCTTTGAGACAAAAATGTCTTTGAAGCATGAAGAATCAAATATTTCAAGTATTTGGTGTCTATTTTCAGTAGTGACATATGAGAAACACAAGGTTAAGAAACGATTACAGAGGATGCTCAGAGGAGGTGCAGCAGTCTGACCCCAGCCGGATGTGCAAAAAAACAGTAGTCCTTGAAATGAAGTAAAAAGAAGACCAACTGTGCATGTGAGGAGACTGTGCTGTGGGCCCCCCCATCTACCAATGCGTGGCTGTCCAGGCCTGGTTTCATCTGGAGACAATAGCCAGGACCAGGAAGACCATCACCAAGGTTCCTGCAGACCTTGTTACACCAGAGGTGAGGTATTGGTAACTTGTACAGACACTATAAGATTATAGGGTAGAAACTATAATACCTCACATTGGCACTGCTAGAGAAGAAGACACATGAACAACATGAAAAATAAGGGAAGAAAATGCCCCAGAGAAACTAAGAAGCTACAATAATAGAATTCATTGACAGCACAGTAGATGAAATGTCAGGGAGTTCAGAATGTACATAATTAAGGGGCTGGGGTTATGGCGCAGTGGTAGCGTGCTCGCCTAGCATGCGGGAGGCACTGGGTTCGACCCTCAGCACCACATAAAAAAAAATAAAATAAAGCTATTGTGTTCACCTACAACTAAAAAATAAATATATAAAAAAAAAAAAAAAAAAAAAGACATTGTGTCCATCTACAATTAAAAAAATATTAAAAAAAAAAAAAAAAAAAAAAAAAAAAAAGAATGTACATAATTAAAATGATCTGTGAAGCACAGAATAATATAGGAGAGCAATTACAGGCAACAATTGATCACTCCAAGAAAAAGATAAGAGGATATACAGGGAGCAAAAGATTACTTCAAAAAGAAATAGAGATTCTGAAAAAACAAACAAAAAAACAGTAGTCCTTGAAATGAAGTAAAAATAAACCAAATAAAAAAATTTAATAGAAAGCACCACCAACAGACTAGATCACTTAGAAGACAGAACCTTAGGTAAAAAAGACAAAATATATAAGCTTGAAAATAAAGTTGACCACACAAAGAAGATGGTAAGAAATCATGAACAGAATGTCCATGAATTATGGGATAGCATAAAAAGACCAAATCTAAGAGTTATTAGGATAGAGGAAGGCATAGAAATACAAACCAAAGGAATGCACAATCTCTTCAATGAAATAATATCAGAAAATTTCCCAAACATGAAGAATGAATTGGAAAATCAAATACAAGAGGCTTACAGGACACCAGATGCACAAAACTGCACAGATCTATACCAAGGTTCATTATAATGAAAATGCCTAGCATACAGACTTTTAAAAGGTGCAAGAGAGAAGTTACAGATTACATATAGGGGGAAACTAATTTGGATCTTGGCAGATTTCTCAACCCAGGCCATCAAAACCTTCAAAGGAGATCCTGGAAGAACATATACCAAGCTCTGAAAAAAAAAGTAGGTGCCAACCAAGAATCTCATATCCAGCAAAATTAAGCTTTAGATTTGATGATGAAATAAAAATCTTCCATGTTAAACAAAATTTAAAAGAATTTACAATGAGAAAGCCTGCACAAGAGAACATTCTCAGCAAAATATTCCATGAGGAAGAAATGAAAAGCAACAATAAACATCAGCAAAGGGAGAAACTACACTAAAGGAAAACCAATCAAAGGAGAAACCAAGTCAAGTTAAAAGCCAAAAATAAACCAAAATGATTGAAAATACAAACCATATTTCAATAATAACCCTGAACATTAATGGCCTAAACTCATCAATTTAAAGACATAGACTGGCAGATTGGATTAAAAAAAAGACCCAACAATATGCTGCCTTCAAGAGACCCATCTCATAGAAAAAGACGTTCACAGACTGAAGGTGAAAGGATGGGAAAAAACATACTAAACAAGCACATGGACCATGTAAACAAGCACGAGTTTCCAGCCTCATATCAGATAAAGTGGACTTCAAACCAAAGATAGTAAGAAGAGATAAAGAGGGGCTGGGGTTATGGTGCAGTAGTAGCGTGCTCACCTAGCATGCGTGAGGCACTGGATTCAATCCTCAGCACCACATAAAAATAAAATAAAGATATTCTGTCCACCTACAACTAAAAAAATAATAAATATTAAAAAAAAGAAGAGATAAAGAAGATCATTTCATACTGCTTAAGGAACCATACAAATAAGACATAACAGTCATAAATATCTATGTCTCAAATAATGGAGCATCTACATACATAAAACAAACCCTTCTCAATTTTGAGAATCAAATAGACCACAACACAATAATACTGGGTGTCTTTAACACACCTCTCTCACTACTGGACAAATCTTCCAAACAAAAAGTAAACAAAGAAACCATAGAACTCAATAATATAATCAATAATTTAGAATTAACAGACATATACAGAATATTTCATCCATCAACACGTGAATACACTTTTTTCTCAGCAGCACATGGATCCTTCTCTAAAACAGACCATATGTTATGCCACAAAGAAAGTCTTAGCAAATACAAAGAAATAGAGATAGTACCCTGCATTCTATCAGATCATAATGGAATAAAATTAGAAATCAATGATAAAATAAAAAATAGAAGCTACTCCAACACCTGGAGACTAAATAATAAGCTAATGAATGATACATAGATAACAGAAGAAATTAGGGAGGAGATAAAAAAATTCTTAGAGGTAAATAAGAACTCTGATACAACATCAAAATCTCTGGGACACTATGAAGGCTGTGTTATGAGGAAAGTTCATTGCATTGAGCTCATTCATTAAAAGAAGAAAAAAATCAACAAATAAATGAACTGAAGTTACATTTCAAAGCTCTAGAAAAAGAACAAATCAACACCAAAAGAAATAAAGGACAGGAAATTAAAATCAAGGCTGAAATCAATGATATTAAAACAAAAAGAAGTAATTCAAAAAATTGACAAAACAAAAAGCTATTTCTTTGAAAAAATAAATAAAATTGATAAACCCTAATCCATCATAATAAAAAGGAGAGAGAAAACTCAAATTACTAAAATTTGAGATGAAAAAGGAAATATCATGACAGAAATTATTGAAATACAGAGATAATTAGAAACCATTTTGAAATTCTATACTTTAGTAAAATAGAAAAATCCTGAAGACACTGACAAATTCCTAGAGGCATATGATCTGCCCAAACTGTATCAGAAGGATATACACAACTTAAACAGATCAATTACAAACATCAAAAGCTTACCAACTAAGAAAAGCCCAGGATCAGATGAATTTTCAGCCAAGCTCTACAAGGCCTTCAAAGAAGAATTAATACAAAGATTCCTCAAATTATTCCATGAAATAGAAAAGGAGGGAACCCTACAAAGCTCATTTTATGAGGCTAGTATCACCCTGATTCCAAAACCAGACAAAGACAAATCAAAGAAAGAAAACTTGAGACCAATATCCCTGATGAACATTGGTGCAAAAATTCTCAATAAAATTCTGGCAAATCACATAAAAAAATTAAAGAGATAGTGTACCATGATCAAGTGAATTTCATCCTAGGTATGCAAGGTTGGTTCAACATATGGAAATCAATAAGCATAATTCATCACAACAATAGACTTAAAGATAAGAATCATATAATTATCTCCATAGATGCCAAAAGAGCATTTGACAAAATACAGCACCCTTTTATGTTCAAAACACTAGAAATACTAGGGATAGTAGGAACATAACTCAACATTACAAAAGCTATCTATGCTAAACTTGAGGCCAACATCATCCTAAATGGAGAAAAATTGGAAGCATTCATTCTAAAAACGGGAACAAGACAGGGATACCCTCTTTCACCACTGCTATTCAACATAGTCCTTGAAACACTAGCCAGAGCAATTAGACAGATGAAAGAAATTAAATGGATATGAATAGGAAAAGAAGAACTCAAACTATCATTATTTGCCAACTACATGATTCTATACGTAGAGGGTCCAAAAAATTCCACCAGAAAACTTCTAGAATTAATAAATGTATTCAGCAAAGTAGCAGGATGTAGAACAAATATCCCTAAATCAAATGCATTTCTGTGCATCAGTGATGAATCCTCTGGAAGAGAAATTAGGAAAACTACCCCACTCACAATAGCCTCAAAATAAAAACAAACAAACTTGGGCATCAATTTAACAAAAGAAGTAAAAGACCTCTACAATAAAAACTAGAGAACACTAAAGAAAATAATTGAAGGAGACCTTAGAAGATGAAAAAGTCTTCCATGCTCTTGGATAGGCAGAATCAATGTTGTCAAAATGGCCATACTACCCAAAGTGCTATATAGATTCAATGTGATTTCAATTAAAATCCCAACATCATTCCTTATAGAAATAGAAAAAGCAATCATAAAATTCATTTGGAAAAATAAGAGACCAGAATAGCCAAAGCAATCCTTAACAAGAAGAGTGAAGCAGGAGGCATCACAATACCAGAACTTAAACTGTATTACAAAGCTATAGTAATAAAAATGGCATGGTATGGGCACCAAAATACACATGTAAACCAATGATAAAAAATAGAAGACACAGAGACAAACCCACATAAATACAATTATCTCATGCTAGACAAAGGTGCCAAAAAAATACACTGGAGAAAAGATAGCCTCTTCAACAAATGGTGCTGGGAAAACTGGAAATCCATACGCAGCAAAATGAAACTAAACTCCTATTTCTCACCATGTACAAAACTCAACTCAAAGTGGATCAAGGAGCTAGGAATTAGACAGGAGATCCTTTGCCTAATTGAAGAGAAGGTAAGCCTAAATCTTCACCACATCAGGTTAGGCCTTGGCTTCCTTAACAAGACTCCTAAAGCTCAAGAAATAAAAGCAAGAATCAATAAATGGAATGGATCCAAACTAAAAAGCTTCTTTCAGCAAAAGAAACAATGAGGTGAACAGAAAGCCTACATTCTGGGAGCAAATTTTTGCCACACGCACATCAGATAGAGCACTAATCTCCAGGATATATAAAGGACTCAAGAAACTTAACATCAAAAATCAAACAACCCAATAAATAAATGGGCTAAGGAGCTGAACAGACACTTCTCAGAAGAAGATACATCGATCGACAAGTATACGAAAAAGTGTTCAACATCTTTAGCCATTAGAGAAATGCAAATCAAAACTACTCTAAGATTTCATCTCACTCCAGTCAGAATGGCAGTTATCAAGAATACAAGCAACAACAAGTGTTGGCGAGGATGTGGAGGAAAAGGCACATTCATAGATTGCTGATGGGACTGCAAATTGGTGCAACCAATCTGGAAAGCAGTATTGAGATTCCTTAGAAAACTTGGAATGGAACTGCAATTTGGCCCAGCTATCCCACTCCTCAGTCTATACTCAAAGGACTTAAAAACAGCATACTATGGCAATACAGCCACCTCAATATTTATAGCAGCTCAATTCACAATAGCTAAACTGTGGAACAAACCTAGATGCCCTTTGATAGATGAATGGATAAAGAAACTGTGGTGTATATACACAATGGAACGTTACTCAGCAATGAAAGAGAATAAAATTATGGCATTTCAGGTAGATGGATGGAATTTGAGAATATCATGCTAAGCAAAGTAAGCCAATTCCAAAAAACCAAAGGCTGAATGTTCTTTCTGATAAGTGAGTGCTGATGCATAATGTGAGAGGGGGCATGGGAAGAATGGAGGAACTTTGGTCAAAGGGGAGGGTGGGGAGGAAACATGGGGCCAGGAAAGATGGTGGAATGAGATGGGCATCATTGCCCTAGGTACATGTATGACTGCACATATGGTGTAACTCTATATTGTGTACAACCAGAGAAATGAAAAGTTGTGCTCCATTTGTGTACAATGAATCAAAATGTATTTTGTTGTCTTTTATACCTAATTAGAATAAATAATTTAAAAAAAGAAATAAAGAAAAAGGAAAGGCTAAAGAGATTAAGAAATTCTATTGTCTCTATAGCATTTGGAAGGTTTGAATTCCATTACAATATACTGACATCCTTTTATATGTATATATTTTTGTTGTAATTTGACCTGCTGAAGAAGCCACAAATTCAGCAACCTGAATTGAATTTGCCTTTCCATGGAGATGGAATTTTACACTGTAGTCTGGAGTAGTAGCTATATGTTCTCCCTGTTACTGCAGTTTTCAATTTTTAATTTAACATTTATTCAAAAAACAAAATTCATTCAAAAATTTGCATGATAGTATCAAGTATTCATTCTGGTCATGGATACTTCTTGAATGCTAGAAAGGCGGTTATGAAATTTCCTTGAGCGCGAAGTCTTGTATGTTTTTTTTTTTTTTTTTTTTTTTTAATTTATTTTTTTTCTTTTTTTTTTTCTTTTGTTTATTTATTTATTTATTTATTTATTTTTTCACATTTATTTATGTATTATATAACTCTTAAAATATATTCACTTATCATGTACAGCATGTGAAAATGTGTTTTCACATTTAGTTTGAAAATGTGTATACATTGTGAATGATTAAATTGAGCTAATTAGCATATG